>OZ004666.1:7216195-7548853 GCA_963924505.1 Agonopterix alstromeriana | reverse complement strand
GGCGGGTTTAGGTCACTTGTGCTATAAAATAGTATACGATACTCGCGACCAAACTTACTTACTTACTAGGTCACTCGTATCGTAATGTACTATTTTAGGACACGAAAAGTGGGGATGTCATTTTTGTTTAACTTTATCGCGTGGTGTGGGGTATCGTTGATAGGTCTTTTAAAAATATGTGGGTGTGGGAAAACCATTTTTCGATTTAGGGATCCGTTAGCGAAATATTTAGCTTTAAAGTGAAATTTGCCAGCTAAACGTTTGTTTCTGGATACGTGAAAAAATTCACGGTAGTAGTATAATATAACGAAGTTAAAAGGAAAACTATCACCGCTAAGTAGGCTTTTAGTTAATGAGTAATAGTCCACATTTGTACAATTTACATTTTAGTCTTTATTAGCCGTTAAACCGTAGTATAAAACAAAAAGCCCTATTCTAATCCGTATATTGTGACGGGCAACTACGGAACCCTACCCTGCGCGTGGCCCGATACGCACGCCACGCGGTGTATTATGTGATTTCGAACAATGTATTGTATCCTAAGTTATTGTGACACTAATTGAGACTGATAACAAAAGTGTACATTTTGGGGTCTGGATGATCGTTCATCTATCGGAGTGGCAGGGTTTTTAGCAAAATGCGAATTAATTGATGAAGTTGCTAACAGGGTGTACAATTATGCGTTACAAATAAAACAGGTTGCTTGAGACCATCAAACTGAACAACTTTCACTATAAAGTTAACATCAAAATAGCAAAAAATTCCAAAGACCAAAATGTATGACATTTTGTTTGCGATTTCACAGTTGGTCCCATAACTCCCGTAATAAAAGGTGCTCAAATTAAATTAAAGATTGAAAAATTAAGTCTCGGGCGGGACTCGAACCCGCACTCTTCCAAACCGGGGAATTGCGTTATCCAATTTTCGCCACCGAGCCAACTACCCGGAGAACGAAATTTTCAATCTATTGCGTCTTAAGGAGACGTGAGTGCGGGTCCAAGTCCCGCCCGAGACTTTATTTTCCCATCTTTAATTTGATTCGAAATAGCACAACATTATAATCAATAACATTTGAAAAAGTTTCATGGTATGGCACCCCATAAAGTATGTGTCGATACAATGTAATAAACATTTTTCTTATATTGCTTTATTTTGTTACACGATTCCAATAGTTTAAGTTATATTAGCATATCATATGCTCACGACTATATTCCCCGAGGGGGTAGTCAGAGATATTATGAAAACTCAGATTCGTAACATCCACGTTTCACTTGTAGTACCGAAACTTTTGCTGTCCAGTGTGACGGGGAGTTGAGCACGTCGCGACTTGTAATGGACAGTGGGTACAATACATGCCTCGAAATTGAAGCATACATGTTTCCTCACGATGTTTTTCAAGTCAGTGGTGTTACAATATTACAAATCGTACATAAATTCCGAAATACTCATTGGTACGTGTCGGCTTGGACGGGGATCAAACCATCGCCTCCTGCACGGCATCAAAGGTTACTCGCCATTGGACCAGCACGGCTTTTATCATTTATTTTTTACTTTTACCAAGTTATATTATACTTACCTATTTCTTGTTTCAGTTAAATGTTACATGTTGTTGGGCAGAAATTAGCCAATTAGTTTCTGTCCCGGAGCCGGACGGTGTGCCGGTGGTCGGGTTCGCCGGGCCGGGCAGGACATAAGTTTCGCTTCGGTGCACAGCAGACTGTAAATTTAAGCTGAGTAAAATTGTTCTGTCTTCCCGGTAAATGGCCTCTGGTTTTCGGCTTAGTTGTGGAAGGTTCAAACTAAACTTTAAGCTACAGGCAACGTTGAGTAACAGAATTATCTAACTTTCGTTTGCCACCACAAATAGTTCTAAACTCACATTTAACCAACAAAGTCAAGTGTGTGAAGGTTACATATCTATACAGAGAGTTAAATTAAATTTCTTATTATATTATACAACGTGTTTATGAATAAGCGCAAAACCTCATACACCCCTACTGATTCATAACAAAATAATTAGATTGAAACAATAACTTTTCAGGTAAGTTATTCGCATTTTAAGTTTTGAGGCAAAAATTATTTTTTATCATTTCAGCAATGAATGAAAGCGCTAACGTGCTCATGGATACATTTTAAGACTCTTGTTTTGGTAGTAAGTAGGCTGAGAGTGCCCGATCGGTGGTTTGAGATCGAGTTCACTAAATTTTAAATTTTAAAAACAAATTAATATTTCGAAAAAAATTACCTATGTTGAAACCATGATAATTCGATTCTGTTCTCGATTCTAAACTTTCTAGTTATGCGTAAATTCATTAAAACGTTGTATATACCTAACTAAAGAAGAGAAATAGTAATAACAATAAAATAGAACAGAACAACTTTAACTATGAGACCAAAATTTTATTGAAAACACGAAAACAATAATCTGCTGTTCCATAGAATATATCAATAGCTACTCGATGAAACATCAGATTTTTTGCTTCGCGATTTCAATGTTGGTCCCGTAGTAAAAGTTGTACAATTTGATGGGCTGAAGCTTCCCCAAAAGCAGTTAAAGTACTTATTTATGTTTACACCATATATTATGCATATTGGGTCCTTTGATATAATATGATGATTATTAAGGGGATGATCAGACCATCAAACTAATCAAACTAAAAAAAATCTATTATAAGGCTATTTCGATGTTGGTGCCATAGAGAAATTGTTCAGTTTGATGGTCTGATCATCTACTTACAAACTGGACCCCGTATACTCTTCCTTCAATGATCTCTACTACAGATTTTGTGCAGCTCGCATCCAATTCTTTCCAATGAAAAACCAATAATTTTATAACATAATTTTTATTTACAACAACAGATATACTTATACATTAATTAAAACATATTGGGATATATATGTACATATAGTTTTTGAAGATTTTTTTTGACAAAAGGAACATTAATGTACACACGGCGACACATCAAGCTATACAAAGGTGGCCGCGCGACGTTATACATTACTCTACCTACGCGCGGCCATCTTATGTTGGTTTTGTATAGCTTGATGTGTCGCCGTGTGTACATTAATTAGGTGTCTAATTATTGTACAGGTAGGTACAGGGAAGACATTTAGATTAGGTACAGGAAAATAATTCTGCTCGTCAAACTTCGTTTGCGCAGAGCAGACCCGAGTCAGGTTGACGGGGGTCAAAACTCGAAGTCATTTAGTAATCAAAGGGTGCAAAGTCGGATTACAGCGAAAAGGGCGCGAATCAATTAGCCAATCGCGGCATGGGATTGAAGGGAACACATCCTGATTGGTCAATATGATATTGCGCGCTATTAAAAGTCAACAGCGCAGGTATGTTGTACTTAACAGTGACACATCAAGCTACACAAAACCAACATAAGCTGGCCGCGTGGATGTTGCATAACGTATAACGTCGCGCGGCCAGCTTATTTTGGTTTTGCGCAGCTTGATGTGTCGCCGTGTGTATATCGGTAAGACAGAGGCCGAGATTCAGAGATGATTTTTTTAGTCTTAGCTCGGCGAAAATTTATGGATATTGGCATACGGGAGTTCGAACTATGACTAAATCGTCTCTGAATCTCGGCCTTATACACCTGGTACTAAGTTTGGTATAAATGGAGGGTATGTATGAATTAAGTATCAAGAAAATAATGTCTCGGTATAGATAGTTACTTAATTATTGTACTTAATTTTGTACTCACGTAAAAGTTGAGAATGATAATAAAATTAACAAAAATATTATTTAAAAACTTGTTATTGTCAAATTAAATTTCGTGGCAAATGTGACAATAGAGTGACTCGCGTCGTAGAGTTTCATTTCTCAGAGCATATAATCTCTGATACAATAAAAAATACACTTAATAATTAATAAATAGTATTGTATGAAAAAAATGTCAAAATTGTCCTCGACTCGACTGCGGAAATCTCAAGAAAACAACTAAGAATAGGTACGTGTTTCTACAGGGTGATATTGATATCATTATCATCCTTTTAAACGAAGAGTCTACCCTTCAAACTGAACAACTTTTACCAAGGGAGCAAGCCGATAGGAAAAAAAAATCTGCTGTTGCACATTATACATTTGAGTCGAGTATTCATTGCAGTTTAGTATGGAACAGCAGATTTTTTTTGCTCCGAACGGGTAGCTCCCATACTAAAAGTTGCTCGGTTGATGGCTAGACTTTTAGTTTAAAAGGATGCTATCAATTTCATCCTGTAGAGTTTGGCATCACTTTCGTACATGAACCTAAACTTTCAAAAATAGTACTGATCTATTCAAAATATAATGAATTTTCTGATAAGAAATATCTAATAATAATAACAAGTATAGGTATACTATAGTTATTTACAATAAAATATAAACACCCATAACAAATAAGAAGAATCTTAAATAACTATAAATCTTACAATCTTTGCAGTTGATATTTTTAATGAAGGTATAACAGTTTTCCTGGGCCCATGCACGACACAAAGTATTTGTATATGGATCGTTTCTTTAGGTAGGCGGAACGTTTACTATCTACCTATGGATACAACATATTTTTATTATTTACTTACAATGATTTATTTTTCTAGATCTAGGAAATAGCATCTAATACCTCGCTGTAAATTAAATCTGTGCAGTCGCCCCAGTTTTCCATGCATTCAATAGGTACATTTTAAAGATTCAGCGCCTATTTCACCATTTCTGAATAAGTTCTCGATAGCTTTGACAGATCGTTTGACATATTTTGTATTTTAAATTTTATTTTTTATCGGGCATAGGCCAACCACACATTCCCACCGCTGTGTAACTCCTGTGAACCAGGATCAACAGCGGCGACCATTCACAACACTAGACAATGAAGTCCAGCGAGCCCGGGGGATGACTCTAATCTGTATTGGAACCCGCAATAAATTAATCAAAGAAGATGGGAGGAGGATAAAACAAAAGAGGGACCTAACATTGTATTGAAACTTTGGCTTATTTTGTATGAAAAATATGTGAAACGATCTGTCAGCTACAGCTATAAGCTAACAAGAACTTATCTAAAAGTGGTGCAGCAGGCTCTTAATGTACATAATAATAATTAGGTACGTAAATTATTATTTAGACTACAAATTTTCAGTTACTTATTGAGTTTAGGGGCCGTTCATAAATAACGTAAGGCGATTTGGGGGGAGGGGATCCGAGCAAGTTTTATTTTTGCTACTTTTTCTTTGCAATTTTGGTACCTGCGTAATTACTTATGTATAATTAATAACTTAAATCGTCTTACGTAATTTATGAACGGTCCCTTATGTATCACGTCACCCTATTTTTTAATTCTTGCACAAATTAATACAAAATGTACATAAAATATGGAAACATTATTTTCTCTTCTCATCACAAATCATTTACACTCTTATTCCAGTCACAACATTAATTTCAATAGTTAAGCTCATGAGATCACTAAACCTACGAGTACAGTAGTTCCAGTGTTAAACCATTCTTGCTTAAAACTTATACCGATACGCCCACTTGCGTTCACCGGGGTAGCAATTTAAACTAAGCTCCGGGTAAAATAGCTCGTTGTTTTTCTAAAGGTAAAAAAAAAACCTGGGTCACCAACTTAATCTTTAGTTTATATTGCTAACCCGGGTTGACGCAATTGGGGCTAAGTGTGTTAAATCTAGTGATATTTCATAAATTTCACATACATTTACATACGTAAATAATGTTCATCGATAAAGTTCGTACCTAAAATGTTGGGGTCGCGGTCGTCGGAAAAAGATATTTAAGCGCCTGTAAGAATGTTGGCAGAAAAAAAAACAAGAGTTATATAGCCTGTATGATCCCACTGCAGGGCAAAGGCCTCAAATCACGAATAATGGTAAGATTAATTTATACTCCATCACGCGGGCGCAGTAGCGTAGCGAGGGGGGCAAATGTCCCCGGCGGCACTTTACAAGGGGCGGCCAATTCGGGAAAAATATAGATTGATTGAGCTGTGTCTATAACCTATTCGTAGAGTAGAGAATAGTCTAGCTCGCTTCGTTCGCTCTACGTATCTGTTTTAATTACTGTAACCTACACATAATCCTAAAGAGTTCTGACTACAGCTAAGAGATGGTGCTACAAATTCAAGCTTGTTTCGCTCGATCATAGCTTTCACTTATATTACTTTGCACGTCTTTGTACGTGAAAAGCTCTGGCTCCAACCAATTCGTATTGAGGAGAAAAGTCGAGCTCGCTTCGCTTGCTCTAAGTTTCTATTTTTGCATAAATAAATCAAAAGATATCTGACCACAACCCGAATAGATGTGCTAAAAAATTTCGAGCTGGCTTCGCTCGTTCTGTTATTCTTTATGTGGGTCTTCTTATAAGGCGGCGGCAAAGACGGTCTGCGCCCCGGGCGACAGAAACCCACCCACGCTACGCCTCTGCCAGTGCGGGTCAGTAGGTCAGTAGTGGTCAATTTCAGCTTGCTGCCAGGGAAATTCAAGCCGCCGCTACTACAAATCGTAAGTATTTTCATGGTTCTTAACAATTATACAACAATTTCAATAACACGGGTCAAGTGCGATCCGGGCTACTCAAGGTACCGTGCCAGACCACCACACAACATTAATTTACAAAAAAGTTTTGTTTTCTCCGGGACCTTTAGCGTGTAGCCGTGGTGGTCCAGTGGCGAGTAAACTTGCCTGCCGTGCAGGAGGCGATGGTTCGATCCCCATCCAGGCCGACTCGTACCAATGAGTTTTTCGGAATTTATGCACGATTTGTAACACCACTGGCTTTTCGGTGAAGGAAAAACATCGTGAGGCTGCAATTCAATGCGCGCGCTTCAATTTCGAGGCATGTGTACCCACTGTCCAATATAAGTGGCGACGGGCTCACTCCCCGTCACACAAAAAACTAGTGGTGTAAACAATGTGACATTATTGGGTTTTGGAAATGTTGCATAATTTAAAAAAAAAAAACATTAAGTGCAGCACTAATAGGCTCGGTATCTCAGGTACAGATTATTCAATAGCTACACCGCCATCTAACGGAACTATCCGGCACCAACTGCTTAACGTACCTTTCAAACCACACAGACGCTAGATTTGGTCACCCATCCAAAGTGATTGAACCGTGACTGGACTACGTACTATCCATAATTTTTTACACATTTGGTGTTGCGCTAATCGCGGTAGGTACAGCTCATGACAGCCGTTAGAACCGTTTTGACAGATCTCTCAGACGTTAAAGGCTGTCAGTTACATAGAATTCAGCACAGTTGAATAGTAATTGGATTGCAATATGATTAGAACTGATATTCGATAAGAATAGAACTTCAATGTTTTTAATTAGCGCAATCGGTCTCCAGACCTTACGTTGCTTAACTTTGGTGATCGTTTCTATAATCGAATACAGAAGTTCCCCAACGAGCGCCTCCGAGAAAAAGTGTGCAAGTAATGCACCTTGCACTATCGTTGGAAGGTCGACAACACTACATTCATCCTTAACTAGGGGCAATTAAGAAAGACTACGTCAATGTAAGTCCTTAGTCATATAAATCTCGTTTCGATATGGTGGAGACGGTGTAGAGACCACTGCTATCCGTAACCTCATCCGTGCTTTCCGTTAATCAGGAAATATCAGTGTTCTCCACTTTGTAAATGAACCTGCGTCTGCGCATGTCTCATGACTCTCCGTTGGGTGCCATCGTGATCGTGCTGCAGTTCGCGCGTGTGGACCTAGTCGAGCTTCGCCTTAAACCCACACCTCCAACTGGATGCAACACTATTATATTTTCATTCTTTCTTTTCCCATAAAAATTACAAAATATTAATTCTCTCATACCTTTCCTAAAATTTTTAGACAGAAATGCGTACAGCAAAGGATTGATACCGGAGTTGAAATATGTGATGAGGAATGTAAGGGGTGTTAACAGAGCACTGAAGTCACTGGTGCCCTGGTAGCCGCTGGACCAGTATTGCCACATCTTGCGGGCGTGGAACGGCAGGTTGCAGACGGCGAAGGTGAGGACCACTACGATCAGCATGCGTACGACGCCGCGACGCGCGCGCAGCACGTTGCGTGATAGGTGACTCAGGTGGTGACAATCGCGTGACTCGTGGTGGCGACACTTTGCTGGCTGACTGGGTTTTGGTGTGGTTACTTTCTGTAAATATTAAAACCGAGTTCAAAACTAAAAAAAAGATAAAAACTAGTTTCTTGTATGAGGACCCTTTATAACTTTTTGAAATTTTTATTATTTAATCAATATAAACCTTATAGTACGTAGCATAGCGTCGTTTTTGTCGTAAAGGAGAATCGCGCCCGCACCTCCAGGTGCTACTATCCAAACGACACGCTATGCTACGTACTATAAGGTTTATAATTGTGTTACTTTGTCTCTTCTGAATAAGCCGCGCCTTAATTAACGTTGATTTAATTATAGATGAGAGGAGTTGTACGTACCTTTGCTTCAGTGGTGCCTATAAAAGTGCGTTGCGGCTCGTACGGGTCTGGAGCCGGTTTCTCGACGCGTGGGCAGGTGCTCGCGCAGCATTGCACTCTGCCCATGTGCTGAAGTCCGTGCGAACTCTGCCATAGACCTACTGCAATCCGTGTGTATAAAACCTGTTAAAGAAATTCACGAATAAATATTGTCATATAAAACAAATTTTACTCTCAGTAGTAGGTACGAACATGGACCTAGTCCATAATAGGGTACGAATAAAAAATTCTTATTCGTAGAAAACAAAGTAGTGACTTTGAATTTGGCATACGATTAAAAAAAATTAACAAAAAATTTAAACCGACTTCAAAACTATAAAAAAAACAGGTCAAGAGCGAGTCATGCACCGAGGGTTTCGTACCACACCACCACACAACATATTAACATAAAAAAAGTCTTGTTTTCTATGAGAACTTTAGTGCGAGACCGACTCACACTTGGACTGTTTTTATTACTTGTTGTTATGCTGTAGAGTTTGCTCTATAATCGCACCAAGTTTGACGCTTACATATACATATCGTTTTTACGATAGAGTGAGAAGAAAAAACGTTGATTAAAACTAGTTTCTTGTATTCAACTGTCTAGCTATTACGGTTCAAAAGTTACAGCCCTAAATAGGTAGGACAGACAGACAGACAGGCGGAGGGATAACGTAGGCTTAGTCCCGTCCGATAGTCCCGGCGATAGGGTCCCGTTTTCACCCTTTGAGTACGGAACCCTAGAAAGCTTCTCGGAGTGCACAATCTTCTGTAAGAGCATGTGCACCAACCAATGCAGGTAATCTAATCTAATCACTGAATAAATTCCGAGATGGTAACTGATTGAATAGTTTATTCATAGACTATTCGTTCGTTCGTTTAAATAATCATGGTTAAACATGAATTAGCTATTAATGTTAATCTCCCTTATTTACCCCTAACAATGTCAATATTCCACGTTTCGTACATTTTTGGTCCAAAAATGTGAAAGTGCCGGCAAACAAATAACTAGGACTTGTCCGTCTAAGCATTTATTATTATGGTATTGAACGCTGCATGTTTTATTAAATGAAAAATGTGTGAAAAGGCAAATTTTTCAATCATTAATAACTGCTTTGCCTTTGGTGCTATACTAAAAAATGCTGAGACGGACAAGTTCGAAGAGAATAATAGCCTTAGTTAATTTCATCGATTTTTGGAACCCATATAAAACCCTACAACTTTGGTGCCATAATAATAAATGTTAAGACGGACAAGTTCTAACACAATATAGGATCCTTCTTAACATGCTGACACTTTTTTAAGTGGATGTTCAGACCGTCAAACTGAACAACTTTCTCTATGGCACCAACATCGAAATCGCAAAAAAAAAAATCTGCTGTTCCATACAGAAGTGCAAACCTACTCGAGCCAGATTTTTTTTTTCGCGATTTCGATGTTGGTCCCATAGAGAAAGTTATTCAGTTTAATGGTCTGAACATGCTCTTAAAAAACTGTCAGCATATTAAGTTTGATGTAGAGCATAATTTGTTTTTGGCCAGCGCTTTCACATTTTGAAAGCAAAATGGATTATGTCTTTTTCTAGGTAGGTAATTGGTTGAAAGGAACAAGTTCGTGGTATTTTAAGAATTTCCGTTGTAAACCTAAAATGTTTTGCAACTTTATTCGAAAAAAAATACGTAGTTGCCTAAGTACCTATCTATTAATACTTAACTTCGTAAAACCGAACCGTAATTAGGAGGGAAAGAATTAAAGCCGAAGGTACTCTGAAAAGAACGAATTTTTGTAGTTAAAAAGGCAGAGCATATCAAGAAAGGATTTAACTTTTGAAGGAACCTTCGGTGTTAATTCAAACTGTCTAAATGCCTTTAAGACTATAAAAAATTGTTCCTTTTAAAGAGACCAGCGGGCTCATGAGGTTGTAGATAATAAGTATTTGAAATAACATTCCAACGACGCGATAATACAGAATTATGGTTGAAATGACGAATTTGACGGTAATTATGAACGAATTTTGAAAAAGATTAAAGACAGCCCAAATTTTCACTCTGTAGCGCGAAATAAACACGACCGACGTTTATTTCGCGCTATAGAGTGCAAATTTGGGCTGAACTAGTAAAATGTGTATTTATTATACAGACTTTTCTGTGACTTCACCAATTTTATAGCCCGTTAATTCGAATTAAAAGTAATCTATTCTGAAACTTTATCAGATATTCATTTGATTCATAAAATTTTTAACAAAAAATTAAGGGCCTATGTCGAAAAATAATTGAAGCGAAATGGGCGTGGCTTAGCGCAGCAAGCGCCCCGCGCCCCGCTACCGAACATCGTCGCGCACTAGCCCGCGAAAATCAAATCACTCAAAATGCGTAGAAGACGCTTTGCTGTTAATATATTATTAGTACCTTTTGTCGTATGAAAAAACACAATATATTATAATTAAGTATCGTTCTATTTATCCTCCTTGATCAATTATTAATTTGTTACAGGATCAATTACGGACAACCAATTAATAGATAGAAACAATACCTAACTAACGATACTCTTTAATTGATTTCACTTAAAAAACTTAAAACTCATTAATATCATACCAAAAATCACTGTACCTATCTAGAAGGAAAAAAACTATCATTACAGGACTTTGTTTTACTTTATAGTACGAGAGCTACCTGTTGGTCTTCGGTTCGGTTCTTGGTTAGGCTTTACGTCTTTAGGTCCCGTAATCAAATCAATTCAACTTCTTATTTTGTACTTGTAATTGATATAATACAAGTCAAAACATTCTATGGTCAAAACATACCGACTATCTAGATGAAACCTGGAAGTTATTTTACGCCGTCAACAAAAATGTAAGAAGAACGTGAAAAAATAAGTTTCGTAATACTGCAATAATCTCAGTTATTCTCGATACCACAGGAACTTTCAGGTTGAGAAGTTGTATAACACTCATAAACCTATTTTGAAAATCCATACGTAATTCTAAAATACCTCGCATCCCTCAGATGCATGGCATAGCATTGAAGGATGAGGATGATGCAGGATATTATAACAGGTATGAATCAATTTTAAAATGGTAAATCAACATTTATTTACAAAATCACTAATAATATTTATCTTACGACCTAAAATCAACATTTATTTACATTAGTACATTACGATAAGTGTGACTTAAGTAGTTCATTATTGCACAGCGTGAAGTTAGCACCCGAGCACAAGCAAGGGTGCTAAACGTATATGCAGGTTTAGGTCACAGAGTGCTGGAAAATTATTTACAACTTATTACCTTTTCTTTTCTCTCATACTTCTGGTATGTTCCTGCCTACGTTTCAAATTTAATGTTTTGTTCCGTTTTGTTTTTCATTATCACTGTTTCTCCTAGTACCCCAGGAAAATTGGGTGAAAAAAAGGGTCAACCTCGGATTGAGAGATAATAAGCTACAAACTTCTTTAAATCATCGTTATGACATCCAATACGTTAGGTCAAATGTCACATAAAATCTCGTTTATGCAGGTCAAAAGATTCAAGGTAAAATGTCAAAAAACAGGTCTTTAGGAAACATCTTCTTTTCTATGCTCTAAATGACCTTTGAAGTTTTAAAAAAAATTGTAGAACTTTAAATTTTCTTCAAATTTGGTCATTTATAATAGTTAACCGTTCTTGAGATAGATAGGTAGAACGCAAAGAGTTGTAACTCCCATAACGGTTTGCTCCCATAGTAAAATGATACTTTTCCTTACACCCTGTATAATATTATTTGGCGTTATTAATGAAAATACATAATTTCAATAACTATATACGAAAGAAGATGATGACGAATTATTTCAAGTTTGAATCAATCGGGATAGAAAAACGAGTACAGAATAGTGACCCTGAGCAGTGCGCATTGAAGATATTGAATGAAACCAGTCACCGCCTGCCCGACAGACGCTTCAAAACAATACTTATATGGAAAGAAGACGACATGAAGATTCCGAACAACTACAAAAACTCACTCAAACGGCTGCACAACCTAGAGAAGTAACTAGACCGAGATGAAGACCTGAAAAAGAAATATGAAGAAAGAATGCAAACCCTCTTCACTTTGGGCTACGCCGAGGAAGCTACCACACCGCCGGTGCCAAATAAAACATGGTACCTACCCCACTTCGCGGTCATTAACCCCGCGAAACCGAAGATAAGAGTAGTACACAACGCCACAGCGAAGACAGCCGGACGCAGCCTGAACGATATGCTACTCTGCGGTCCAGACTTGCTGCAATCTCTGCCGGGAGCTGTAATGCGATTTCGTCAACAGCAACACGCCGTGTCAGCTGACATAAAGGAATTAATGTTTATGCAAATATAAGTTCAAGAGGACGACAGAGAGGCACTACGATTACTATAGCGGGGCGACGAGAGAGGGAACCAGCGACCGCGAGAGTACCGCATGACTTCAGTGATCTTCGGCGCGATGTCATCACCATGCACCGCGCTATACGTGAAGAATAGAAATGTTTCAGACTTCAAAGAAAAGTATCCTGCAGCCGCGCGAGCCATTGAAAAGAACCACTACATGGACGACTACATAACAAGTTTTCCGACCGAAAAAGAAGCCAAAGAAGTATCGAAATCAGTCGACTACATTCATCGGCAAGCCGGCTTCGAGCTATGCGGATGGGTGTCCAATACAAATTCAGTAGTACAGCAGTTTTCCGCCAACTCGGGCGGCGCCACGGTCTCTATCGGCGGGAGCGAGGTCCGATGGTACAACGGGCCGAGCTTCCTACGAAACCACGAACGAGAATGGCCACAAGAGACGAAGACAGAAGCACCGAAGACAGGAGAAGAGAGGGGACTTGTCACGTCACCCACCAGCGACCTGACCACGCTCACCTACCTCGAATCGAGCGATTTTCGTCGTTCCCACTTTTGCTACGAGCTACGGTGCGCATGCTACAGTTCGTCAATTTATGTCGAAAGAAGAAAAATGAAACAGTACCTATTGGCTACGAAGCGCAAACGAACGAAAGAAAACAATAAAAACGACTCTGATTCAAAGATTGATAAGAAAACACGCAAGAACGAGACACCGTACGTGAAGAAATGAGATAGCAACACCATCGGTATCGAAACGCACTATCTCATTCGCGCTGAGAAACTATGGTGGAAACCTGTACAAGAAGATTGTCTTTCCGAAGATTTACGTCGAGTAAGGAACGACGCGGCGCCTCAGCCGGGAGACAAGCTGTCGGCGCTATCAGTGGTCGTCGGCGAAGATGGCTCAAAGGAAGAATCCACGTAGCACCTGACATCGTTGAAGACACTGCGAGCCCGACCGTACTCGACGGGAAACACTACTTCACGCGACTGTACATACAACACGTACACGAGCGACTACATGGCGGTATCGAAACCGTCGTGAATGAGCTACAGCAGTGACTATGGGTACTGAAGATACGACCGACGGTGCGTGAACGTCATCAAACACTGTCAACTATGCAAGATACGAAGAGCGAAGCCTACTTCTCCGGCGACCGGCGACCTGAGGAGGTTCGTGGCACGAAGAGGAATGCCTAAGGAGCTATGGAGTGACAACGCGACGTGCTTCAAGGCTGCGGAGAAGGAGCTCGCCAAGGCCGCGCTGGCGGCGGTCAGCGATGAGGCGACGGCGCGGCGCATCACCTGCCGCTACGTACCCCCGGCCTCACCCTTCATGGACAGCGCGTGGGAGCGCATGGTACGCACCGTGAAGGAGGCACTGTGCGTCAAACTCCACGAGCAGTACCCTAGCGACGAGACACTGCTCACCCTGCTCGCCGAGGCGGAGAACACCGTCAACTCCCACCCAATCACATACGTGGCGGTGACCCCAGAAGAACCGGAGGCGCTTACACCCAACCACATCCTGTTGGGACCCAAACGACCTCACCGCGCGTAAGCGCAGCGCGCTCAACGATGGCGGACGTCTTCTGGAGCCAGGTCAAAGAGTACCAGCCTCTACTCCAACACCGGCGGGAGCCTCACACGACCAGCGCACGCTATCGGCGACCTGGTACTCGTCTGCGACCCCACCCTGCCCCGCAACACATGGCCGACAGGAAGGATCGTCGCGGTCTACCCAGGGCGAGACGGCGAGGTGAGGATCGTGGACGTCGTAACCAGCAACGGGCATGTCCTCCGGAGACCGACCAAGAGGATCGTCGTGCTACAGGTTGGATCGCAGAGCTGCGACGGCGGGAGAAATGTGCACGACAGAACCTGAATTGACTACCTTTGTACATAGTTTTTTACATTACTTTGTTTATTTCGTTTTATATACCCTTTTATACTAGTAGGATAAGTTTAGGTTAAGTGTTCATTTCAATAAATAAAATTTTCTTATTAGAATTAGGGCTTAGCACATAAGTTATGTAAATAGTTCTAATAGGATTCTTATTCGAAGAGGATTCTTGTTCTAGTGATTTCTACCCCAGATTAGATTAGGTACACTTCCCTAATAAAATTAACGCATAGCACAAGTAAATAAAACAATTAGAATCGAGTTAGAACTTATAAATTCCAATTAGAATAAGCTTCACTACCTCATTAGAAGGGGTAGAATCCTATTAGAAATAATTGTTAGAAAGAGACAGAACGCTCCATCTCTGTCAGCGCATACAGGCGAGCGAGGGGGGCCCCGGCGTCCGGAACCTGTGTTATGAGGAACCGGGGGCCGGGGTCATATAAATATTGTACCTTTCCTTTTCGTTCTGCACTCTGTTATGCACCGGCGGATGATGCACCTGCTATTTTTAGAATAAGAAAATAAGTATCTTAACTATATAATTATATTGGTTTGTAAGCGTAGAAATTAAGATTGTATGAGAAATAAAGAGATTTGTATTCAGGGCAAGAGTGCGGGGTAAGGAGGGGTGGTCGCTTGAAAATGATATAAAATGGCGCCAAATCGGCGTAGATTCATTCCGGATTCAGCACTCAAGAAAGAAACAACTTGGAAGAAGAAACTCTCTGCGACCACTCGCCTTCCCTACCCTGCCCTTCAGCCTGGCTCACCATACTGACTACCCATACAATTAAGGGCCACAGAGTTTTCAAACTCTCATACCAGGCAAGATGTTCCGGAGCAATAGAATCCTTCAACTCGGTAAAAATACTGACAACGGTTCATAAATACGTTTATAACCAGATTCCATTATGACAAATAAATATAATTATTTGAAGAAATTGAAAAACAAGATAGTAAAACCGAAAATTACGACGACTTAAAGATAATAACAGCTAGCTCTTGGTCTATGAAGTCCAAAAAAACTGCTATACATATTTGAGTGAGAAATATACTTAAGAGAAGTTTATTCCGAATGCGTAAATGCGCGCTGCATTCAAACGAAGTCTGGTGATATTTTCAATACTAACCAATCAGTAAATGAAAAATTTGCAGAAACAATCTAGAAACTAATCTCTATGCTTGTATGAAGTCAGATTTTCGTTAAAATATACAGTTTTAATGCTAGAATTAATTTAAGATTTGTATGGAAATCTTTGATGTATTGTAACTTTAAAACTATACATTTTAACGAAAATCTGACTTCATACAAGCGTAGAGATTAGTTTTTAGATTTTTTCTGAAAAATTTCATTAACTTTAATTGGTTACTATTGAAAATATCACCAGACTTCGTTTGTATGGAGCGCGCTCCGAATTATATTCTCTTAAATGTGAAGCTGCTATGGCCTCGAATTTATTTTAGATTGTATTTAATATATTACACTATAATATTTACACGTAAGCTGGATAATTAATCGTAATTCGGAAATTGGGCATGCGAACGCAGGTCTGACGCGGGCAAAGGCCACAGCCGACTGAGCTTTTTAATATATTGTGATAGCTTATATTACTGCCTGACGCGAGAGAAAGAGATGGGGCGGCGCACGCGCCTGACTAAATAAAACGACGTAAGCGCCAAAACAAACTTTATTTAGTTGTGATTTTACTATTTATGTAAGTTAATTTCTGCTGCAATCAAAATTTATAAAATATCAATCTCTATTTTTTAAATCAAGTCTCGTGTTTCTATTATTCACCGTTTAGCAGTTCCAAGCGTTTATAGATAAAGACGGAGGCTACTTTGGCTTGTTTTTCTATCGAGAAAATTTGTCTTAATCGTGTTTTGGCGGCAATCAAAATTTTAATAATATGTTCAATTTACACATATCCTGAAATCATACTCCTACTGTTAGTACTTCATGATATCTGATGCTTTGAAGAATCCTATTTTTTTCACATATCCTCTTAAAACCGACTTCAAAACTAAAAAGTAAGCATAAGCATAAGCAAATGCTCACGACTATATTCCCCGAGGGGGTAATCAGAGATATTCTGAAACCTCAGAACATCCACGTTTCACCAGTAGTACCGAAACTCTGTCCAGTGTGACGGGGGGTGAGCCCGTCGCCACTTACGAGTATAATGGACAGTGGGTACAATACATGCCTCGAAACTAACTAAAAAGTACTAAAATAATAATATAACCAGCGGCTTTTAAATTAAAATCTATAAAAACATTAATTTGATTTATTAGAGCCGATGTCAAGCCGGTATGATTCGCGATTGGGCTTAGTGTTATTTTTTGGGCTTAGCTTGACACCGACTCCAATTAAACAAATTTATTGTTTTACAGATGTGAATTTAAAAGACGCTGGCTATATTATTATTTTAGTACTTTTTAAGTTTTGAAGTCGGATTTAATTTTTTGTTAAAATTTTTAGTGTTGGTATAATATTTAGTTGACATATCCGTTGAACATACATGCAAGGGGAACCACGAATCATTCATTTCAATCGCCGACGATTTGCTATTCATTTTTGAGGAGTTCCATTGTCTATCTGCGAAGCCCTTCACCAAATTAAAATGGGACCACCTCTAAAGTACGAAAAAAAAAAGAATCATCAAAATCAATTTACAATTGGCGGAATAATCGCGTAACAAACGTACATAAAAGCATACGGGTTGAATTAAGAACCTCTTCCTTTTTTGTCGGTTAAAAATACATTTTATGAACTTCGATGGGGAAAGATAAGTACCTAAGTGTATTTATTGAGTGGGAATTGGGATCGTGGCGCATGTAGATAGCAATTTATTTTTGTTTTCCAACCCAATCAGGGACCAGGGCATACGTTTATGGATGAAGATATTTGTATGTATACTTTTATTTGTATCTATACATTTTAACGAAAATCTGACTTCATACAAACATAGAGATTAGTTTCTGAATAATTGTATTGACTTTAATTCAATTCAAAGTGAGGCTTCTCAGGCTAGACTCGGTCTTTGGCGGGAAGGCACAGCCCTTCCTGACCCGTTTGTTCCTATGGAAAGCCTACCCCCAGGACAGGAGCTGCCCAGGCCGATTTGGAGATGTTTGAATAGACTCGGAACTCTTGTTGGCCGGAGTAAAGACAATCTGTTTATGTGGGGTTACACAGACGGGGCGGACCTTAGGTGTGAATGTGGTGTTACTCCTCAGACTATGGCCCATCTCGTATCGTGCCCTTCCTGCCCGGACACCTGCACGCGAACGGAGCTTATGAACGCTGCCGAAAATGCTATCCGTGTGGCGAAATTCTGGGCTGGAAAGATTTAGAATGACATGCCATCGACTCGATAGAAGAAGAAGAAGAAGATTGACTTTAATCGGTTAGTATAGAAAATATCACCTCCGAATTATATTCCCCTAAGTTTCAGGATGGAATGACGTATCAAGTGGTGAAAGGTGGCTAGCCTTTCGCCCACACTACCCTTTTCTAGCCCTATTATTTTTTTATTTTATTTTATCAACTTCATCTACAGTGTTACATACATGGGTACAATTACATTGAGTAACGTACCTACTTAGTCAAATGCACAACCACTTATAGATGAATACCTGTTGGAGCAATACCAGGGTGGATCCATAATCAATGCACTGCTGATGAGTTAACAAATGTAATTTAATTGATGATTCCATGATATAAATAGAATGATGATAAATAGAACTCAGAGCGTCGTGCAACGCATGAGCAAGTGTTCCGTCTCGTACGGCTGCTCGCTCGTTTCTGAGCTCCGGATTTTTTTTTTTTTTGGAATGACGTATACAGCTTTGCTCATGGAGCATTTACTGCTTTTTACTGCGGACTATTGGAGGGACCAGAAGGGTCACCGAGCCAATTGAATAAACTTAAGCAACCGACCTAGGGGCACCCCAGGGGGGTACGGACCTCGGCATAGGACGTTGCTGGGGCTACGCGGCGGATTGGGTAGCTGGGATCGGTGAGTCTGAGCTCCGGAAGGGCAAACGGCCGCTTTTATACTCATTGCTCGGTGGTGGGGCGGGTTGATTACGATAAGCGCACGTGCACTGTGCACGTGCGGCGTACACGTGCCGCTTTATGTACGAGAAACGTACTACCGCCGACATACCTACCATCATAATCATTTTTATGAATTACCTACTGCGTATTTGAATAACAAACATCGTTACAAACTTTCAAATATATTAATATTATTAGAATTAATTAGCATTTTGTTTGATTCGAAAATAACCAATTTTCTATTTTCTAAGAAAATAATGTTTAACAGCAATTAGAAAGGAAAACCATTTCCAGAGTTACGTAAGGTTAAAATAAAACTTTCAAACTTGGTTTCGGATTGGTGAGAAGTTTTTGATTTACCTAATGCTTTTTAAAGTCGGATTGACTTTAGAACTTTGCCTCGGTAACTGTTAAATAACGGCTAAGAATTCAAAGAAGTTTTTGTTTGCCGAGTCCTTTAATCGACATCTAAAACGAACAGAAGTGTGTCTATACATTGAGGATATTTACAAAAAAGGTCATGATATGGTGTTTAGGTGTCCCTGACTCCAAATCACCGATTGAATATGCTGACACTTTTTTAAGGGGATGATCAGACCATTAAACTGAACAACTATGGGGCCAACATCTAAATCGCGAAAAAAAATCAACTGCTCCATTCAAAACTTTAACCAAATCTATGGGACAGCTGATTTTTGTTCGCGATTTCGGGTTCTATAGTGAAAGTTTGATCGTCTGATCATCCCTTTAAAAAGTGTCAGCATATTAAGTTGGTCCCTGTATATCTTGTCTGTCTGTTTGTTTGTTTGTCTGTGCGAGCATCAATATTGGACGTATTTTGATGAAACTTGTTATGTTTGAAATTAAAAGCTTATTTCGCTACGATAACGGGAACCGGTGCGGACGAAGTCGCTGGCAAAAGCTCGTTTACAGATATTTTTGTAACTAAAGCAGATCCTGAAGGATATAATTTACTTACCTACTTATGAAATAATGTTAATATTAAGTATAGGTACCTAAATTGTTAAGTGAAATACCTATGCACGTAATGCAGTTGAATAAATTGAAATTCAGTTCTGCGTAACGTAAATAACGTAGGTAATTGATTCAGATTGTAAATTGAAAGTGGGCGCGTTATGTCACGGCTGAGCATTGTTGTCATTTATTCACATGAATGCAAGCTCAATTTTTATTTTCAGTTGTTCAACAACTCGGTAGTGTCTCTATAGATAGCGTATTCTGAATCCTCAGAACATCCACGTTTGACTAGTAGGATCGAAACTCTGTCCAGCCAGCGTTACGGGGAGTGAGCCCGTCGCCACTTATAATGGATAGTGGGTACAATACATGCATCGATTTTGAAGCACGCAGGTTTTCCTCACGATGTTTTCCTTCACCGAAAAGCCAGTGGTGTTAAAAATATTACATAAATTGCGAAAAACTCATTGGTACGAGTAAGTATGGACGGGGATTGAACCAACGCCTCGTGCACGGCAGGCAGGGTTACTCGCCACTGCACCACCGCTTCTTCTAAGTGTGATCTAAGTATATACTGTATACTACCTGTGGTGCAGATTATTTCCCTGGGGGAGGGTACATAAGATGCTGGCAGCATTTTCTCGCTGAATAAGCTTATTCTTTAAGCGAGGAATATATCCCACGTAGCCCAGTAAAAATACGGATTGAAAGGAAATAATTTATAATAAGCAATTTGTTTTGCTAGATCGTTTATACAAATGATATTAAGATATGTGGCGACGGGCTCACGCCCCGTCACACAGAGTTTCGGTACTACAGGTGAAACGTGGATGTTCTGAGGGGTCAGAATATCTCTGACTACCCCTTCGGGGAATATAATTGTGAGCATATGCTATGCTATGCTTTATTAAGATTTTTTATTCGTATTGAAAATTCGTAAAATGATTTTTTTTTATTTACAGTGTCAGATTTCTTTCTTTTTTAATTTTTTTGTTTGTTTTATGTTATGAGTTTACATACACTGTATAAAATTGAGTATTTCGTTTTTTCTACTTATTTAAAAACCAATATCCCGTGGTGATGTTTCTTTAAATTTACTTCTAATATAAAGTAATAGTAACAAATGACATAAATAAATTGGATATTTAAATTTTTTGCTACTTCACATGTTTTTTTTTAATTTGTTTAATTATTTAAGAGCATTTTTAGTTGGATTTTCAATCTAAATGATAATAAAGTATAAAAGAATAAAAACGGATGTTATAAATTGTTTACTTTCGCCATACAAGCGCACTGTAACTTTACTGGGCTAACGTTATTGCTTGAATATTGGATAGCAATAAAGTTAATCAATCAGGACTTAAAAACTGTTTGCTTAGACTGTTTTATTTTTCCCTAGGATTCCGTTCCAAAAGAGTGCAAACGGGACCTTATTACTAAGCCTTTAAGCCGTCTGTCCGTCCTTCTGTCCATTTGCCCTACAGGGCTTTATCTTTTGAACCGTACCTAATAGGTGGAAGGTTGTTTTCACACAATTATTTCAAAAATATTATGTATTATTCTGACGGATATTCTAACAAAAAAAAAGAAACAGTAAAAAAGTAGGCAAAAAATACATAAAACTTAATTTTTTCAACTTTTTTGTTTGCTTTTTTCTTTAGTAAAAACGGTTATACCTACTTACAGGTACTGAACAACTACCAGCGTCAAACTTAGTGTTATTATAGAGTAAACTCTAAAGAGATAATAAAAAACTGGCCAAGTGCGTGTCGGGCCATGCGCAGGGTAGGGTTCCGTAGTTGCCCGTCTCAATACACGGACTTAGAAGGGGGCTTTTCTTTTATACTACTACGGTTTAACGGCTAATAAAGTCTACAATTTTAATTTTAAAAGTTATTACTCGTTAACTTGTAAAGCCTACTTAGCGGTGATAGTTTTCCTTTTAACTTCGTTAATACACTACTGCCGCAAATTTTGAAAAATTAAAATTTTTCAAGTTTTTATTTTACCACTTTGTCGGCGTGATTAATATGTATACCCATGTCAAATTACAGCTTTTTAATACTAAGCGTCTCTGAGCTAAGCCGCCGACAGACGGACAGACGGACGGACATGGCGAAACTATAAGGGTTCCTTGTTGACTACTGAACTGAAGATTCGCACTTGGCCGGTGTCTACTATTGTATTTCGAATTGATTCAGCGACATTTAGACGCCCCACTAGGTAAACGCTCTGCCGGCCGGGCCATATTTTGCTCGTTTTTAGAAAGTATAGCGATGAGCTCTATTGTTATTGTTCATATTTCTCATTTTTCTATAATATAAATATGAAACCTGTAAAGTTCAAAGGAAAGCCTAATATTTGAATTATTACTGTATTTCGGGCATCTACATTATAAGTGGCTTGCCCACACGATAAGAAGATTATAAATTGATACTTTTACTCGCGCGCGACACACACCATTGTGTAGACATTATTAATATTATGATCCAAAAAAGACTTTTTTTTTAAACCTTTTTTATGAGTTAACAAGATTATTTAAAAATTTTGGCCTAATTCTTTTCGTATTTGGTTTCCTTACACAGTAAGTTGCTACCACTACAGTAACTTAATGAAGTACAAGCCAGTCAACAATAGGTATACCTACTAAAATTACGTAGTTTAGAGGCGAGGCGGGGCGCTGAAACGGTCAAGGTCGGTCGTTCAGTGGGGGATACGCCTTAAGGGGATATAATTCGGAGCGCGCTCCATACAAACGTACTATGGTGATATTTTCAATACTAACCAATTAAAGTCAATGAAATTTTGCTGAAACAATCTTGAAACAAATATCTATGCTTGTATGGAGTCCGATTTTCGGTAAAATATACAGTTTCAATGCTAGGATTAATTTAAGATTTGTATGGAAATCTTTGAGGCACTGTAACTTTAAAACTTTACATTTTAACGAAAATCTGACTCTATACAAGCATAGAAATTAGTTTTTAGATTGATTCTGAAAAATTTCATTGAGTTTAATTGGTTAGTATTGAAAATATCACCATAGTACGTTTGTATGAAGCGCGCTCCGAATTATATCCTCTTAATGAATACTTCCTTCTTCATTTAGAAGAAGCTCAATCTCACTTAGACCGACCGTACCGACTTCCTGTTTCAAAATACTTAAATTAGCTTTAAATGTAATTAAACCTCGCACCCTTTTTGATGAAAGACATCGCAGTAGTGGGAATCTACAAGCTTTTAACTGAAATCTAATTTAACGATGACATTTAAACTGTTACCAACTTTAATTACAAATTTAACTTTTGTACGAGTTTTAAAATAATCGTTTAAGTACGGTACATCTGAAGTATACACCAACTCAGGAGTGTGAAGGAAATGTATACTTTTTCTGTTCGAACCAATAGAATAAGATCCCGTCACAATTGTTTTACACTCACGTGTATAGGCAATGATACTCAATTATTCCATTGAAATTGCGATGAGGAACCGCTCTGAAACAGGTGGCTTAGCTGTAAGATTTTATTATGAATAAAACCCTTTTGTTCCTAAGTCTGTGACTAAAACAATAACGAACTACCATTATGTCCTTGATTATCCGAAAATATTAGCGCAGTCACTTTACTGAGATTTGTTAGGTGGGGTGGGGAGTAATGATGAATTTTAAACTCTAACCGGTACCATTTAGTGACAAAAAGACTATATGAAAACATATTTAAAAATTTTACTACGCAACATAGAAATCCAAAAACCTCCCAGAAGGCTTTGAACCTAATAATTTTAATACCAATGTACTCATTTTAAGTAGATTCAACAATATAAATTACTTTTGAGCAATAAAATAGCCATCGAAATTTAAAAAATGAGTTTTATAATAGAAAATACAAAATGTATTTTTCAAAGCTTTCTAATGAGACAAAAATATTTACTCCGTGTTTGAAAGGTGCGGTGTATACTGGTAATGAATAAAGAAACGTGGATAACAACATTTTACCGACAGGTTTTTTAGAAAGATATAAATTCAACATTTTAAAAGTTGCGGACGTGATTTTTTTGTAATTTTGGAATATTTCTAGGCCCAAGTTGGCTCTTAAATGATACACCGAAAAAAACATAAATTCTTAATTAGTCCCGTTTTAAACTTTAAAATGACTGGGCTATATTCACAACTTGACTTTAAGCCAAAGCCTGAAAGATATCTTCTGTTGTTTATTCAAAAACGTCGGTAAGATCTTATTTATTAAATACCATAATGCCTAGACAAACTTAGTGAAGGCCTAGGTAAAATTTAGCTTCAGTAAATAACAGACTTCTAACTTTATTTCAGTACTTTTATACCGACAAAATTTAATTATAAAGCTGTCAGATCCAAAAAGAGAAAATTAAACATTGATTTTATTTAATATGAGAGTTTTATACACGAACAGGAAGGGCACAAAAGGCGGCCTTATAACTAAATGTAATATCTTCCACACAACCAACTCTTGAATAGGTACAAGGTTACATAATTTTATTGTAATGTTATTTATTAAAATGATCTTATTATTGCATGTAATATAATTATAATTGATTACAGCTAAACACTACAGGTAGTCCTTTCAGGAGCTGAACTAGCGACGATGGTCGGAATGGCTGTCAGTTGCTGAAACGCAAATTAAAGTTAATCCTACATTAAATCTCTTGCAAGCTTTTACTACGTCAACAAGACAAAAAGTGACAGCAAGGGATTTAATGGAGGATTAACTTTAATGAGCGTTTCTGCAACTGAGTGTTAATTTCCTAAACTAATTGACAGAACATGGCAGTTTTTGCACTGTTCACAGAGCTACATTGCATATTACAATAATATCCACTGATCAGCCTTGCAGCTGATCGTTCATTTAAAAACAGACCTTTGAACGGCTGTAACTCCTAAACCGACTGGAATTATGCAGGCAGACCTGGTCTATCACCATCACAGAAAAGCTCACACCCTATGAATACTGAATCAGCCTTGCGGTTGATGGTTAAAAAAATTCCTCTTATCTCTTATACTAGAAGAATAAATTTCGTAAGGATATCTGTCTCCACATCCGTGACTTACTACCTACACTCATTGGTTGAACGGTTGAATTGGAACAAACAACGAATCATTATATTATACTACGAGAAGTTTCCCGCTATCGCTAGCGCGCCCAACATACAAACGAAGTTTTCCGTTAAAATATATTTTCAAAGTTAAACTGGCTACATCTTTGAAATTGTACAATTTATCAGTAATCGGATAAACCACATACATATTTAAACAATTTTAGTGACTCTAAATCAAAACTTCGTTTGTATAGAGCGCTGTCGACGGAATATCCTCTTAAGACGCTCCCCATGGGTAAACGCAGTATTTTGTTGGTTTTTAGAAGCTATCTTCTCGTTATTTGAAAGACATACAAATTAATGAAAAATATAACAATGATCTTCAACATCTTGGCTTGGCTTTATTTGCTATGTAGTAGTTTCATAGGTATTTTTCTATAAAATACCCATGAACTTTCTAGAATAATATTAGAATACGCACCAAATTTTACAATTATAACCCATTAACTCATTATTTGATAGCATGTTTAGATCTTAATATTGTCTACACAATGGTGTGTCGTAAGTACCTAAAAGTGACTTCAACTTATAAAGTAGATGCACATAATACAGATTTTATCCAATATTTAGGCTTTCGTTTAAACATAGGGTTCATAGGTATTTTTCTATAAAGTTCATGGGTATTTTATAGAAAAATACCTATGAACCCTATGTTTAAACGGAAGGCACCACAGTGACAATCCATTCAAAAATGGGTATGCCTACTAAAATGACGTAGTTTAGTAGAAGTGAGGCGGCTCTAAAAAGGTCAAGGTCGGTCGGTCGGGGATACCTCTTAACTTACACACCATTCGGCTTCCAAGGCCTAATGCACCCGATTAGTCTCTTGTGTATGTAATAAATTCGTAGTAGAGGCTCTACTTTGTAAAAGAATATATATAGCGCAGAGGTAACACTACATAACCGCCTAAAGGTAAACCTTGTCTTTGATTTTAGTGTGCTATAAATCTGGCGGTCTTAGATAAAGGAACGATGCACACTCGTTCCACAAAATATACGTTACTAAATCCTAGTGTTCTAGAGCAATGCCTAGGATCCAAAACACGTCGCAGTAAAGTTGAATAACGACTACTTTTGACGATAGTCTGGAAACATTTTTGTATACATATTTCACGTTTCTTTTTACACTTTTTGTTTTAGCTTCGACTTCAAATCAAAGGTAAAAGCCGACGACGCCGCGCTTACTAAAAAGCCTGCTTGCCATAGTATGAAAGGTATTAAACCTACTTTTGCTTACCAACGAAAAAATGTCTGGAATATTTTAAATACGGAACTTGAGTTTACCCGCGATTTCGTCCGCACAAATTATATACCAGATTTTAAGTCAGATCATAAGCTATCAAACAAAAATTGTTTCATCAAAATCGGTAAAGTAGTTTTTGCGTGATGCTGTTATAAACATTCAAACAAACAGACAGACAAAAATTATAAAAAGGTTGATTTGGAGTCCGGGAAACCTAAAAACTATATCGTAATCTTTTTCATGTAAATATCTTCAATATACAGACACACTTTTGTTACAATAATAGTTAAGATTAGACAAATAAAATAAAAAAAAAATTCACCTGTTATTAACAAAATAATTATTATGTTTCAATATGTCTGTTTTCGATCAAGCAATAAATAAACAATATATTGACTAGGCTCGTATATCAAACACGTCAATGTTATATCGAATGAGGGAAATAGTTCCATTCATGGAGAACAATAGCGTTTGTCAAAAAGAAAGATGGAAGTCTCTATTCTTGAGGTCACCATTGGTATATTTTGTATGCTGCAAAGCACATTACACTGGTACACTCAAAATACAATTTAAAAAGTGTTTGTTGGAAAACCCACTGCTGCTAGGTCCCTGAAGCGGGGGCTAGCATACTTTTATGTAATTTTTAAGATTTCAGGATGGCATAACACCCCGAGTGATAAATGGCTGCACCTTTTGCCTACTAAAACACTCTCCAGCATCTTATTGCCCGCAAGGATAAATGTGGTGATTTATTCTAGGTATTTATATCTTACTAGAGTTTTCCCACGACTTCGTCCGCACAAATTACACCAGATTTTAAGTCAAATTGTAAACTTTGAAACAAAAAAAATTCAGTAGTTTTTTTGTTATGCTCGAACAAACAAACAGACAGACAAAAAATCTAAAATTGGTTGGATTCATAATACGGATGATTTGGGGTACGGATGATTTGGGATACGGATGCAGCAGATTTCTTTTTGCTCCGATCGGTTTGCTCCCATAGTAAAAGTTGTTCAGTTTTATGGGTAGACTCTTAGTTTAAATGATGCTAGTGATATCAATTTCACCCTGTAGATGCGTCATGGCCTGGAGCACGTAGCTGCTTCGCTTATACGCATACTAAAACATACTGTATTTACATGTGCTTAAGAGGTATCCCACACTGAATGACCTTGACCCTTTCAGAGCCGCCTCACTTCTATTAAACTACGTCATTTTAGTAGGTATAACTATTGTTCACTGGCTTGTCCTTCATTATGTCACTGTGGTGCCTGCTAATCCAAGGAAATCAAATTCGAAAATCATAAGAATTCGCACCTTACAATTATCTAATTAACTCATTAAATACTGGACTTCAAAAAAAATTTTACATACAATTTTTAGATCATAACATTGCATACACAATGGTGTGTGTTTCCTTTGAACACAGGTTTCATAGGTATGTAGCATGCATACCATGCATAGAATGCATGCATATGCTCACGACTATATTCCCCGAGGGGGTAGTCATAAATAATATGAATACCTCAGAACATCCACGTTTCACCAGTAGTACTGAAACTCTGTCCAGTGTGACGGGGAGTGAACCTGTCGCCACTTGTAATGGACAATGGGTACAATCCATGCCTCGAAATTGAAGCATGAAGGTTTCCTCACGATGTTTTCCTTCACCGAAAAGCCAGTGGTGTTACAAATCGTACATAAATTCCGAAAAACTCATTGGTACGAGTCGATTTGGACGGTGATCGAACCATCGCCTCCTGCACGGCAGGCAAGGTTACTCGCCACTGGACCACCACGGCTTTTTTTTCATAGGTATGTATTTTATAGAAAAATAAGAAACGTGAATTGTAATGTAAAATATTATCATAGGCATTGGGTCCGTGGGGGCCGGAGGCGCGCCAATTATTTAAAGAATTATCGGCGCGCCTAATCGAGGTCTCAGGTGACCAGAGAGCTGGCAGCTACCTCGGCCAGCGAATTAAGTCTGGCCATAGAGGCAACGCTGCCAGCCTCCTGGGTAGCCGTCAAGCGCCGGTAATTCAGAGGATATTTTTTATTTCTAGTATAAGTTTTGTATCTCTTTTTTTTTGCTTGTTCTTTAGGTTAAGGGTTAAGTATATTTGTATATTTTTTGTTGTAAATAAATACAATTTTTAAACAAATGTCAATCTATTTAATTTTCATCTTTCAGCTGTGTATGTGAATGTAATTTGTATGCTAGAAAGCTAAACATGAAGGACTTTGGAAAACCTGAAATCTACTGTAATGTATACTCATGTTTCACAAATAAATGATTCTTATTCTTATTCTGTACAAAATAAAGCCGAGATGTTGAAGATCATTGCTATATTTTTCATTATTTTTGTATGTCTTTCAAATAACGAGAAGATAGTTGGCCGGCCATGCGTTTAGATAGTGCTGGAGCGTCTTAACTTACATAAAAGAGTACAATAATAGATTTAAGAAGCTGTAGATGTTGTTGTAGATAAAGAAAGTCTTCTTGATTTTGACATATTTCATTAAAGTGCACTTAAATTACTCTACATGTAGGTATAGGTAGGTATTGCAGGCGACAAACCAATATTCAACAAACTTAGGTCGGTTTTATAATTTTTCTTTGTCCCCGTCCTCGATACCTACCTAATAACATTCAAATTCTGTTATAAACCAGCAAAATTTGGCCTGGACCAGCGTTTACATAGCGGGAGCGTCTTAAATAGCCATGGCTCACTGACATAGTGAGATATAATGTCTATTCTGTACTAGCTAGCAGGTAAGCTTGATGACGTCATAGTACAAGAGCTTACAAACAAACAAAAGTTTCCGGAACATTCGCGCACAAAGGGACGGTGACGATTAGTTTTGTTCTAATGGATTACATCTATCAAGGGTTTCAGAGAAAATCCGTGAGCTCCCGAGTAGCTGGCCTAACTGATAAAACTTAACGAGTAATACAGGGTGAAAGGATAGTATCATTAACCTCTAAACCACATACTCTACCCATCAAACTGAACAACTTTTGGAGCAATCCTGTCAGAACAAAAAAAAATCAGCTGTCTCATACATTTTAGTCGAGTATACAGGATGTAAGTGACAGCCTAGCAAATACTGAAACGGTGAAATCAGATCATCAAACTAAACAACTTTCAGTATGGAGCCTACCTGCGGGAACGCGTAATTTCAGTATTTGATTTTTTTTGCGGTGGCAAGTTTGCTCCCATAGTAAAAGTTGTTTAGTTTGATGGGTAGAGTATGTAGTTTAAACGTTACATCTGTATAATAGGCTTCAACTTTTCCTTACATCCTGTATATAATAGGCTCTGTGTAAGCATCACTTAGCAGAATTTGCGTGAAGGTACAAGGTTTTCCATTTATTACGAAAAGGATTATGCACCTTTTACTTTATTCCAAGGCTTCAACAGCCTGGGAAATATGTAAGTAGGTAGATCAAATTCCTTCAAACAAGTTTTTTCTTCTGTTTCTTTTAATAGGAATTTGCGATACAGGGTCAAACTTAATATGCTGACGGTTTTTTAAAAGAATGATCGGACCATCAAACTGAACAACTTTCTCTATGGGACCAACATAGAAATCGCGAAAATAAATCAGGTGTCCCATACATTTAGCTCGAGTAGATTTGTAGTTTAGTATGGAACATCAGATTTTTTTCGAGATTTCGATATTGGTCCCATAGTGAAAGTTGTTCAATTTGATGGTAGGTATATACCACCCTCATAAATATTTATTTGTATTTTTGTAACACCTTGTATACTTAAATAAAATCTAGATTTAATCGACAAAAACGGTGTTATTTGTTGTCTTGTTAATCGAATCGATAACGAAAAAATAAAAGCGGATATATCTTATTCAATGTCATATCAGACTCATATCAGAAAGACGAGAACTATAATAGGTTGGTATGTACACCATTGAATTTTCGGTCAAGGAAAACATAGTAAGGAAATGCTTCAATTTCGTGGCGTCCATCAAAAGTCCATCAAACTATTATATTATACCCAACTATTTATTAAATATTCAACAAACTAATCTACTATCCTTTAGGCCTGTCACACACATACCGAATTCCGTTCCGGAACTCAGAATCAGAATTAGGATTTTGTATACGATTATGTAAAGTGCAATTATAACAATTTTTATTGCGAATAATTTATTTTATATTGTTACACCCTGTATACACTGCTGCTGTGAATTTTGCCTACGCCACGGGGGGTGGACGACGGCACTTGACTCTACCAAAAAACAAGAAAAAAAAATTGCATTAGAGATTTTATTTTACCACTTTGTCGGCGTGATTTAATACATCAAATGTCAAAATGTGTATGTCAAATTACAGCTTTCTAGTACTAAGCGTCTCTGAGCTAAGCCGCAGACAGACGGACATGGCGAAACTATAAGGGTTCCTTGTTGACTACGGAACCCTAAAAACTTTAACATGTCCGAAACTCATAAAATTAACTATACCTTTTTGGGAAAATGTTGACCTATTTGACATAATGCCTCCGGGTATTGCCGGAAATTACAAAAGATTTACTTAAGAAGATTGAAAAGCCAAATTTTAATGTGGACTAACCAAATTATATCCTAAAGGGAAAATAATTTGGCCACATTAAATCACCATCTTCTCAAAATCTATTTACGGTTTTCAAATATTTTCCTAAAGCTAATGAAAGTAACATCTTTGCATTTTCTTTCAAAAGCCGCTCCGAGAGATTTCATTTCATTAATAGCGAAACATGATTTGTTTTTATTCAGTTTCTTGCCAAATTTAACGCGGGCTTTTGCCTGCGACTTCGCCCTAGCATGATTTCTCAACACGCGCGCGACTAGCACTTCCAGCGCTTTTCGGAGAGCCAAAGCCGCGCTTGCCGTGACTTGTAGTATGGCAAAAAGCCGAGTCGCGCGCAAGTAGGGAAATCATGCTAGACATACAGGTTCCCTTCACTGTAGCGAGATAAAATACTGGGTCTTTCTAAATGGTCCGTAGTTACCCGTCACAATATACGGACTAAGGGGGCTTTTTGTTTTATACTACGGTTGTAACAGCTAATACAGTCTAAAAAGTACATTCTGTAAGTTGGTCGACTATTAAAAAAAGCCTATTTAAAGCCTACTTAGCTTAACTTAAAAAAATAGCATCCCCACTTTTCGTGTAGGGGAGGTACCCTAAAAAAATATTTTTCAAGATTTTTTGTACAACTTAGTCGGCGTGATTAATCGACCCTTTTAGTCTTAAAAAGATATGAGATCTCATTTTAAGCCAAGTCTTGAGTACCTAAGTGTTCATCTCGGTCTAATAAAGATAGGGCTTGGCCGACATGGTCATCCCATGTAGAGCATCTCCCAGATGCTGTTCCATACAAAACTTCAGTACCGACTGGACTCAAATATATTTGACAGCTGTTTTTTTTTCGCGATTTCGAAGTTGGCTCCATAGTGAAAGTTGTTCAGTTTGATGGTCTACAGCACCCCCTTAAGTATTACTAGGGTGTTTTATAACGCCCTGTAGAAACTAGCAATTTCACTAAACTTTTCACTGAACAATCAGCTATATTGTAGTCGCATCACGTACAGTCCAGTCCGGAACTATCGCGATAAAACGCTAAACCAACAAAATTCTACGGATGAAATCTGTTAATAGGGGATTTAGTTTACTCGATTAAGACGCTCCCCATATGTAAACGCATGGCCCCCGGCCATATTTTGCTGATTTTTAGAAGCTATCTTCTCGTTATTTAAAAGACGAACACATTAACTGTACGGGCTACACCTGTAGTTGATAGTGATAGTTGATAGTAAAGTAAAATGCCGAAAATATGATAAAAGAAGAGTTTATTGAATTAACTGATTTATGCTAGTATGGAAATGATTGCTATGAGAGCACGCGGTTCGGCTACCAATCGTGAACTGAATTGTGTAAAATAAAAGTATCGAACCACGCGTTGATTGATGACTCGACTATATAATAAAAATGCACGGTTGCACCGTACATGTTCCCAGGCCAAAGAAGGGAGGCTTGAGAGGATAGATGATGAAATGATATTGATGGTGATGAGACTATGCTACTAACAAGGTGATTGAACAATGCGCCTTATGTCTATGATGATTCTTATGCTATTAGAGACCCGTGTCACTAAAATCAAATGCCAACGGTAGCGTTTGTTTATTAAGAACACTCGCGCTTGTACACTTTACACTTGCACTAGAGGGCTCAGCCCGTTCAATGGTACACTTACAAGTACACTTGCACATCACATTAGCACTAACACTATCACGGGAGGCGGTCAAGCCGCGCGGACGGGGGGTGGGCAGGGCAAGGTGCACGGATCTGCGCCGCGCGCGTCGCACGCGCCACACTATGCATGCTGCTGCTGCTGCAGCTGCCGCTCCCACCAGCACGTAGATCACCGTGTAGTGGTGTATGTCGTGATATGATATTTGATTCACTTCAGGCGATTGCGCCTTCAGTTTCTGTATCTGATCATTTATCTCTTTCATATACTCTTGATTGTCTGTTATTTCTGATTTTACCTTGCTCACAGGGATGGTTAAATTAATAATGTTATTAATAGAAGGAATGTCCGGCGTAACGATTTCTGCTTGCGTTTGCACTTGGGACATCTGACGCCGCTGTGACGGTACGGTGAATGACTCGCCTTTGATAACGCAGCTTTCTTGTAGACTGATAATGCCGGCCTTGCTGACTCGTTCAGAAGTAACTTGATCTGAACATATGATCCGAAGTGGGCATTGACCGCAACAAAAGTATAGGTACGAATTTATACTACTCAATTGTATCCATTTGTCATAGCAACGAGTAGTATGGTAAATACATTCGTTCGATGTTTGATCTCTGAGGCATAAGTTTTTGTCCGACTTCATGTGATAAACTGGTGTTTGTAATTCACATAGTTGAGTTACGGGATCGAAGGATATACATGTATTTAGCTCTTTATCTGATAGCGGCACGAAAGTATCCTTGTGGATGTTTATTGCTACCTGTTCCGCGATAGTAGCGATGCTGATCATATTGTTTCCCACTTGCTGCGGTATTGTGATCATTTTATAAATTTCAAAACTATCCCGGTCAATGAGCGGTATGCTAATTTCGAATATTAGGTAGTCTTTGGTTATTCTAGTTCGGACCTTTAATAATTGATATATCTTGATAAGGTCTGTCTGAACATTTTGAATAGGTAGTGATAATTCTTTTGATATCTGTTGGGAAATGATGTTTAATTCTTCTCTCAGCTGATTCGGTGTTATAAGATGTAGGTCGAACTGGCCATGATAAATATTAGTGACTGTGTCAATTAGAGATTTTTGGATCCCTTTTAAGTTCATCGCCAGATTGTTAGCGATGATGGCATAAATTGCAAAGTCGCTCGTCTCCGCGCCTTGCTGTACGGCATTGCTTAGTACTTTCTTTGTTTCCTCCAGTTCGTTAAGGTGTTGATTGAAGATCTTATGTTGTTTTACCATCGTACTTTCCATACGTTTCAGCAAATTGAATTCAGCTTCGAGTACAGAAGTTTGGTTCTTCCATAGTGCTCCAAGATGTTTTTGATTTTCCCTCACTAATTTTATATCCTTTTGATACTGATCGGCGAACTTTTGATCTAAAACGCCGAAGAGACTGTTTGCCACGTATCCTACGCCATCGATAAGGCCACGACGTAATCGCACATGTGAGCCAAAGTGTTGACTAAGGAACATGTCATTGTAGTATTGTAGTTCGATATAGTTGTGACGTAATTGTAAGGGGATCACGTCACAATGAATACGTCTCTTTGTCTTTAGACACCTGTCTTCTAGATTATTTATATATTTATCTAATAAATTTGTGCTCTCCCAATATGGCTCTAAGTTGTAATATACTACAAGCTTCCACACATCTCGAATCAGGTGCATGTTTGCACCTTTGTCGAAATAGATACTGTGATTTGAGTTGATGTTAGTTATATTGTAGGCGCAGGAAGCTGATGATACTAACATAGTCATTAGCATTAAAACCGTGGTGAAGAGACTGACTGAAGGCCTTGCTTTAGGTACCTTTAGCCTTTCAGGCGACGATACAGTTTCAGCATGAATTGTGTCCTCCTTTGATTGTTTGCTACTTGGTTGCTCGTCGTTCACGGGTAAGATAGATAATTTTGTGATAGGTCTTTTCATAATTCCGTTTTTAGTTCTGACGGAGACAACTCTGACTAATCCATCCTGTCCAGGATGAAGGATGACAACTCTGCCTAGTGCCCATTTTGCTGCTGGTAAGTTGGCTTCATGTATGAGCACAATATCGTTTTCCTTGATATTGGATTTAGATGTCTGCCATTTTGATCTAGTCGACATTTGTGTTAAATATTCCGATTTCCAGCGTTTCCAGATGTCGTGGAATATTTTTTGTGTTAACTGCCATCTTGTACGAGCGTCCCTTTCTGTTTCGATGATGTTCAAAACAGGACCACTGGACAAGAAGTGCGACGGAGTGAGATAATCCAAATCGTCTGGGTCTTCCATGAGGGCACATAAAGGTCTAGAATTAAGACACGCTTCCAATTGTGCTAAGAGCGTGCTGTACTCTTCGTAGGTGAGTTTTTGTTCTCCTACGACGCGACGTAGATGATATTTAAGACTCTTTACTGCTGCTTCCCAGAGTCCTCCAGCGCTCGGCCAAGATGGAGCGTTGAAGTGCCACTCTATGTCCATCATACTGATCTCTGATAGGAATTCTTCGTTTACTATTGATTTTAACTCCGTAAACTCTCTTTGTATAGTGTTGTTTGCTCCGATGAAGTTAGTGCCGTTGTCGCTCCATATATGCTTCGGGGCACCTCGTCTAGCTGCCATGCGACGTAATGCTGCCAGGAATGCTGATGTTGATAAGTCCGACACCAACTCCAGGTGTACGGCTTTCGTCACCATACAAACAAACACTGCAATATAGCCTTTAGTGGTCTTTATCCCTCGACCCTTGTTTGACTTGACGTCCACGTATCCAGTATAGTCGACGCCTGTTTGATAAAAAGCTCTCGTTGGGGTCACCCTTGATTGGGGTAGATCGCCCATTAGTTGGTGTTCTTTTACTGGGTTATGTCTTCTGCAGGTTACACACGATCGAAGTCGTTTCTTTACAGCTCGGTTCCCTCCTATAATCCAGAAAGTTTGGCGTAACCATGCTGATGTAATACGTGGGCCTCCATGATAAGTCATTTTATGCGCATGATCAATTAAAATGTCTGTAAAATGACTGCTGTGTGGGATGATGAGAGGATACATCATGCTTTGGCTTATGTTCGCATTTTTAAGCCTACCACCGACTCGTAATAGCCCCTCTTTGTCGAGAAATGGATTTAAAGACAGTGTTTTGCTTTTTGAATCGACAGTACCATTTTTCTTTAGGCTTTTTATTTCATCGGTAAATTCTGATTGCTGAATATTTTTTACAATAGTCGATTGTGATCTTCTGTATTCGCTTATTGTAAGGTACGATGGCTTATTATTGTCTCGACGTACAATACGTAAAATCCAAGCGAGTACTCGGATTGCGCGCGTCAGGTTGCTATGTCTACGTATGACGTCACCTACTATGTCAGTACTGCATGACGTTGTCGAGGCGTTTGCGTTCTTCACGTCACTGTGTGGCGTCATTGATAAGAGCGTTTGCTTTATTTGTTTGACTTCTTGATTTGTTTCATAATTGATCGATGTTGGTTGATTGTCAAACGTTGATAACCAAGTTGGCCCGGTCCACCAGAGAGGATGATGCTTAAGCTGTTTTGCTGTAATACCTCGACTAGCGCAGTCTGCCGGGTTCTCAGTAGTGTTGACGTAATTCCAACAATCGGCTGGTATGATTGGTGTTATTTGTGCGACGCGGTTTGCTACGTATGTATTCCAACGCCCGGGGTCCCCTTGGAGCCAACCTAGAACGGCCGTGGAGTCTGACCAGCCATAAATCCTGACGTTGTGTTCAGGCAGGCATGCTAGTACGTTGCTCATCAGTTTTGATAATAAGAAGGCACCATTTAATTCAAGGCGGGGTAATGATACTGTTTTATTTGGAGAGATGAGCCTTGATTTTGCTGCTACTAACGTTACTGATGATGATGGCTTATGAGTTTTCTTAATTCTGCAATATATGACGCATGCGTATGCTTTGATCGATGCGTCACAAAAGCCATGCAACTCTATACTGTCATTTTTGCTCGTTTTCAGCCACCTTGCAACTTTAATATCGTTTATCTGCTCTAAATCGCTTTTGATTGTGTCCCAGTCTTTGTTGATTTTTTCAGGTAATTTGCTATCCCACTGTAGCTCTTTATGAAGCCAGACTTCTTGAAATAAGATCTTAAGTTTTGTGGAGACGGGTGACAACCATCCGAGAGGGTCAAATATTTTCGAAATATCTGACAACAGTTGCCGTTTTGTTGCTTGACCGGGAGACGTATCGATTTTTAATTTAAATTCAAATTGGTCGGTTTTAGGACACCAACGCAATCCTAACGTTTTTGTTGATTCTTCGTGCTTGAAATCGAAGACCTGTTGATAATTTTGCTGTGCTGTGTCAACTCCTTCTAATAGTTTTTGATTGTTAGAGTTCCACTTCCTTAGATTGAAGTCACCAGATCTCAGGAGTTTTGATAAGTCAGATTGAAGCTGCTTTGCTGTTTGAAGACTGTGGCTGCCGCTTAATAGGTCATCCATGTACAGATCTTCTTCCAGGACCTTACCAGCTGGACTGCAGGTGTAATTGTGACCCTCATCACTTGCTAACTGTTTAAGAGTCATCATGGCTAAGAACGGCGCTGCTTTTGTGCCGTAGGTAACCGTTGCTAATTGATAATCCTGCAGAACATCCCTAGAAGAGTCCCTCCATATGATTTTCTGGTACACCTGGTCTTCCAGGTGTAATTCGATCTGCCTAAACATTTTCTCAATGTCAGCTGTAAATGCGAACTCGTATTGTCTCCACTTCAAAATTAATTTTGATAAATCTTGCTGTAAGTTCGGACCCCTGTACATAACGTCATTCAAACTATGGCCAGTCGATGTTTTCGCTGACGCATTGAAGACGACTCGAAGCGATGTAGTAGTGGAGTCCGCGCGCCGCACACAATGATGAGGTAAATAGCAGTTTGGTGTCTTGTTACCGCTCGAGTCCGATGACCGCTGCATATGACCTAGTTCGATATATTCGTGAATAAATGATTTATAGTCACGAGCTATATTTTCGTTTCGTACAAATTTGTTTTCTAATTGTCGAAACTGTGCGACTGATTTTGCTTTAGAGTCTCCTAAAAGCTCCTTATGATTTGGTTTCAGGGGCAGTCTCACGATATACCGACCTTCATCATTGCGTGTGGTTGTTGCTTTGTAAAATTGGACGCACTGATCGTCTTCTTGTGACATGCTTGTGGTCTCCGTGATAACATCTTCTGTGTTCCAGAATCGCTCTAAATCTTCCACGTTGTTTAGTACAACGTTACACTGATAAGACTTTACATTCCCGCATAGGATCCATCCCAGGCGGGTCTGCTGTGCTATAGGTAATGAGTCATTTTCTCTGATTATACCATTTAAAATTATTGATGAGTAAATATCTGCACCTAATAATAAGTCGACGGGGCTGCTAACATTAAATTCTGGATCTGCTAAGTGTATATTTTGTAGAAATTGCCATGTTGGCTTTGGAAATGTGTTGTTAGGTAGGTTGTTTACTAAACTTTTCATAATAGGGACTTCCGTCGTGAATGTATAGTCGCCCTGCGCTGATGAGCATGTAATATGTATAATGCCCTTGCAATTATTTTCTTTAGCTCCTACACCAAAAATCACACCCTTACAACGTTGGCGAGGTAAACCTAGTTTTTGTGCCGCTCTCTCTGATATCAGCGACGTTTGCGACCCTTGATCTATAAGGGCGCGCATGATTTGAAAGGTACCGTCCACCGCTTGCACTTTGATCAATGCCGTTGCTAGGAGGACTTCGGCTATGCTAGTTTTGGGATTTTGTGCCACGTGACTCTCGTGCTGTCGCGGGTTGCCATCAGATTTTGGTGACTTTGCGAACGCCTCATGTAGCAACGTATTGTGGGGTTCTTTGCACTCATGGCATCGTTTTTCTGAAATGCAATCATTTCCGTTGTGGTTGTATAAACAATTGTTGCAATATTTTAATTTCGCAACTAAATTTTTCTTTTCGCTCGATTGCAATTTCAAAAAATCATTACAGTGGAATAATCCGTGTGCTTTATTGCACAATGGACATCCGGTGTACTTCATCGAACGATTTTTATTTGATGGTTGCTTGAATGTTTTGATAGGAGGTGATGATGATGATCCTTTATCCTTGCTGCTCGCGAAGGATTTGAAATGTTGTGACGGTTTAGATGGTTCTTGTTTACGCCTTGATGCTTCTAGGGCCGTAAATTTGGATTCTAAGAACTCTAAAAAATCCTTTAGGGTTGGCAAGTCCCTAGGCTTTGCTAATGATTGTATGTAATCGTCATAACTGCTGGAATCTAATTTTTGTGCTACAATGTGAACAACGAGAGGGTCCCATGTTGAGGTATCTACACCAAGGTTTTTTATAGCATAGATACATTCCTTCGTTGTGTCATGAATTTTCTTTATGTTCACTGCTGACTGTTGCTGCATAACAGGCAAATTCATGAGGATATTAACGTGAGAGGAGAAAATAATCTTAGTGTTGTTGTATCTGTGGTTTAGGATGTCCCAACAGACCTTGTAGTTCTCGGAGGTGATGTGAAGATGTTGAACTATCTTTTCAGCTTCTCCTTTGAGCTTGCTTTTGAGAAACTGCATTTTTTGAGCATCGTTTAAGGATCTATTGCTGTGTATGGACTCAATAAATAAGTCCTTGAAGGATAACCACTGGTGATAATTCCCATTGAAGGAGGGAATGTCCATCTGTGGGGTTGATTTTTCCTTGTGTGATACAGACCAAATCTTGCTATTTATGGTCTTTTTGATGAGTCTATATGTTTTTTCTAAATCCTTAAATCGTGCTTCATAATCCGTGTTGTCCTCCGTAGATATTGTGTCGATCTCCCAGTGAAGAGAGTCAATAACCGACCATCTTGATTGAATTGTTCGCAATGTATCCTCAAGTTCCCATTTCTCTGCGTCTTCTTCGAAGTTGATGGTTGACATGGAGTAACGAAAAGCTTTAAAATTGCTTTGCTGTTTACGAAGCATTTCATCTAGCTTAGATGCTTCTACCAATGTTTGTTGTGTGTTCGACTTCGGCGGCTGTTGATGATGAAATGTTGGTTGCGGATTAGATCCGCTAGGGAACTGTGAAGCGGGGCCTGTAGGAGGTCCCATTTGAGTAGCAGGCTTTATCAATGGAGACGTAGGCTTTTGCTCCAGCGTCAGATGTCCTGCTATGAACGCTCTTGTTTCATTGTAGAAACTTCTTGTTTTATGATAATAATCGCTAGTAAAATAGTCGTGATTTTGTTCTTCAAATTGATTCAGCTGATCATGATTACTTTCGAACTCTTGCCAATAAGAGTCCAAAGTTTTTAGCTTCCTGTTGATTGATTCAGGAGTTTTGCGATCTTTTCCATCCTTTTTAAAGTTTGTGAGCAAGGTTTTGATAGCATCCAGTATTTGGACTTGGTTTGCAATGATATTCTCCATCCTGCTGCTTTGGAGTTATTGATAAATGATAAGAGTAAAAAGGAAAGATCTTACTTGATGCTTATATAGCTAGCAAACGTGTCTCGGCTGCTGTGCTGAGTCGTTGGCTGCTTGTCTGTGACGCCGGACTGCTGGTGTCCGTAGGCGAAAGTTGAAGATACCTCGCGCTGCTGTGCGTGAGGGTGCTGTCTTCTGTGGATTGCTGTCCAGAGGGCGCAGTAGAAACACTTTCACTGACGCGATTTCGAATGTTCCGAATAATACAGTCTTTTGTGAAGTGATCCCGCCTTTCCGGAGGCTCGAAGGACCATAAAGATGTACGGGCTACACCTGTAGTTGATAGTGATAGTTGATAGTAAAGTAAAATGCCGAAAATATGATAAAAGAAGAGTTTATTGAATTAACTGATTTATGCTAGTATGGAAATGATTGCTATGAGAGCACGCGGTTCGGCTACCAATCGTGAACTGAATTGTGTAAAATAAAAGTATCGAACCACGCGTTGATTGATGACTCGACTATATAATAAAAATGCACGGTTGCACCGTACATTAACGAAAAATATAACAATGATCTGCATCATCTGGACTTTTTTTACTATGAAGTAGGTATATATCTTATTTTTTATAAAATACATGATGAAACCTGTGTTCAAAGGAAAGCCTAAATATTGGAATAAATCTGTATTATTATTGCATCTAATTTATAAGTTGAAGTCACTTTGACTTGCACACACAACATTGTGTAGATCATAATTAAGATCTAAAAATGATATTGATATTTATATTTTTAATGAGGTAATTGTATTTGTTTCCAAATCTTCAATCACTCAAATCAGTCCTCATCAACCCACTGCTGGGCATAGGCCTCCCTTTTATTGCGCCATTCTTCACGGTCCTGTCCTAATCTGATCCAATGCGAACCCGTCACCCTCACAATGTCATCAGACCAACGTGCTGGTGGTCTGCCTACTGACCTCCGTCCCTCTCTTGGCCACCACTCATATTGCCTTGGTCCTGCCAAGTGTCCTGCCCATCTTTACCAAATCCTATGATTTTCGAATTTGATTTCCTTGGAATAGAAGGCATCATAGTATAATGAAGTACAAGCCAGTCATAAATAGGTATACCTACTAAAATGACGTAGTTTAGTAGAGTTGGGGCGGCTCTGATAGGGTCAAGGTCGTTCGGTCAGGGAAACCTCTTTAGAGGAAAGGGGGTCTGCCAGAGAAGAATAGGTTTTTAACGGATCCATTAATTGCTGTCGCGCTGTTCTCGAGCAACCAAGCTACCAGTGCGAAAGTGAAAACTGAAGCCCGGACTGATTTTACCTACATAAATAGATAGATGAAATCCAGATTTCGTATTCCCCTGTTTCCTCTTCCACATTTTTTAATTTTTTATAAGGTTTACAAAAATAATATGAAATAGACTGCCTATGTCTGTATGTCTTTCTTTTATTGTTATAGGCGTTTTCATTTTTTAAATTAATTTTTGAAAGACACTGGAAGGATGGCATTAAAATGATCGAAAGTGTTCCGTGTTTTTCTCGATTCCCTAATTTTAGGGAGCATTTTGTTGATTCATATTCATAAGATTATTATTGTTTTAATTTTAATATGAAGTACTTTTTGATCCTTTGAATTGATTAACTTTTTGTGAAGTCAATGTTCGTTTTATGTAACTTCTCACGAACATTTTCGATGCTATTTCGAATTTATTGGTAGTGAACAATTTATGCATTGCCAACACCACCTGTCAGACAAAATGCAAACCATAGACAAACAGCACAGGTTTATCCTCGGTTTATCAGTAATTTTAATATTGACATCTACTGACTTTTCGATTTACTACAGTCTTAGAAAACGCCTCATTCTTGAATATTAGACTAGATAATAGGTTATTTGACAGCATGTGAAAATATAGGATCTATCGATGGCATCCACCGTATTGAATATGAATTTTGGAAACCAACTATTTAGGTAGTCAGTTAAGAAAAATACTGGAATTTTTTGTCTACTTTAGTCACGTCATCGTAAACGACTGTGATTGGCCGAATGGTTGATGACGTCAACTGCTTGTAAACAGTTGCGTGTAGAGTGTGAGTTTCGTACAAAGTTTACGTCATCGTGACGTCACCTGCTGGTGGCCACGTATACGTATATTGTCAAGAAAAGCGTTTTCGCGGGATATGTAAGTAAAATTTTTTGTTTTCGTTTTTTCTTGCACTATACCTACGTAATGGAACGTAAAATATACATTTTCTCTAGAGTCCTTAGGCCGAGATTCAGAGACGATTTGTAAGTCATAGTTCGGACTCCCGTATGTCAAAATCCATACATTTTCGCCACGCTTAGCATGAGCTAAGACTAAAAAAATCGTCTCTGAATCTCAGCCCCAGACATCAGTGATTAACGTAGAACAGTTTTTAAAAACCTGTCAAATACCCTTCTATATCGATCCTCGAATCAGGTAGTTTTTTTTTCACTTCACGAATGCCATACCTAGCTAAAACGATATTATGTGTCTGGGTATACAAGGTGTTACAAAAGTAAAAATACAAATTTAAAACTTTTAAGGGGGTGGTTTAGACCATCAAACTGAACAACTTTCACTATGAGACCAACATCGAAATCGAGAAACAAAAAATCGGCTGTCCCATACATTTAGCTCGAGTAGATTTGTAGTTTACTATGGAAGAGCAAATTTTTTTTTCCCGATTCGATATTGCTCCCATTGTGAAAGTTGTTTAGTTTAATGGTCTAAACCACCCCCTTAAATGTTTATTTGTATTTTTGTAACACCTTGTATAGGTAGGTACCTCACGTTTTTATTACGAATGCTTAGCCAAGCAACAAAGCCAAATATGTAAAGGTTTTTTCATAAACAGAATTCTTCACTTTAACTGTGTTTTATCCGCATAGGCTGGAAAAGATGAAGTATTTAATAAGTAAAAGCAAAATTATAATTGTATTTATGATTACTTATGTACCTATGACAATATTACGATGACAATATAATGCTTGAGGAGTGCGATTTTTGAAAGTGACACGTTGAAAACGTTTCGAAAGACCACGTTTTCAACGTGTCACTTTCAAAAATCGCGCTCAGTAGTAGAGAATGTCAAAATTACTCTGGATATTATCCTACATTCGATCATGAATATTGAACTTGTGACTTTCAAAAATCGCACCCCAGTAGGCCTCGCATGCCACCCCCGAGAAAACGATAAAAATCGAGATGTGCCTCCATCCTTATTATTTTATGTATGCTAGAAAGAGCGCGCATGACGTTTTACTCGTTTAAACGCTTTGTCGTGGGTGGCATGCTAGCCGTGCAGGTCGCAATTTGGGCTCCGTTTTGACTTTAATGTTGTTTAACTAGAGTTTACCCGCGACTTCGTCCGCACAAATTATACCACGTGTTAATAAATAAGCGCAAAACCGCATACACCCCAACTGATTTATAACAAAATAATTAGATTGAAACAATAATTTCGTTATTTTGATAGTTACAATTTAAAGTTCGCATTTTAAGTTTTGAGGCAAAATTGATTTGTTATCATTTCCGCAATGAATGAAAGCGCTAACATGCTCATGGATACATTTAAAGAATCTTGTTCTGGTAGCAAGTATGGTGAGTGTGTCTATGCGGTGTGGGTTGAGATCGAATTCAGTAAATTTTAAATTTTACAAACAAATGATTTAATATTTTGAAAAAAAAAAGTCCTGTGTTGTAACAATGATAATTCGATTCGGCTCTCGATTCGAAACCAACAACTCTCTAGTTTTGCGTTTATTCATTAACACGTTGTATACCATATTTTAAGTCAAATCATAACCTTTCAAACAAAAAAGTTGCATCAAAATCGGTTCAGTAGTTATTGCGTGATGCTGTTACAAACAAACAAACCGACAGACACAAATTCTAAAAAAGGTGGATTTGGATACCTAAAAACCATATCGTAAAATTTTTCTTCTATATATCTTCAATGTACAGAGACTTCTGTTACCTACAGTTTTATAATAGTTTAGATTAGATGATTCATTGCCATTTTGATATTTAACTAAATAAAACAGTAAAACCTTTTTAAATCCTTTACTGAATATTATAATATCACAGGTATGTGTTTTATACTATGGATAGACTAGATTTAAGGGGAAACGTTTCGCAACATAAACCGCAAACAAATTGTATGTTATTAAACCCGTCAAGGCACAGTGGTCAGAAAGTTAAAGTGGAAATGGGCTAGAAGTGAAGGCAGGTAGTGTACCAAGAGGGTATCAGAATGGTGGCCATGAGAGAAGCGGAGTTTAGTAAGCAGACCACCTTCACATTGATGGGTGGGACGATAGTGACGGGTCAGCATTGGAGCACTTAGCACAGGACCGTGTGTAGCGATCACTGACCAGCGAAAAATTAGCCAGCTTTAGTTAATTCCCCTATTAAGAGGTATCCCCGACCGAAAGACCTGGACTCTTTCAGAGCCACCTCACCTCTAATAAACTACCTAATTTTAGTAGGTATACCTATTTTTGACTGCTTGCTGCTGCTTTATGGAAATGTTGTATAATTGTTTAGAAATAAAAAATACGATTGAGGGCAACACTATTGGTTCGGTATCATCTTAAACAGCACATCGATGGCTGATTTGGTTGATTGAAATTATGAAATCGAAGTACGAAATGCATAATAATTATGCAAATGTGTCTTTCATACAAAAGTGAAATGTGTTACGGTTCTATTACTTTTTGTGTCGTCACTTGTCAATGCATTGTTTTTATTTAAAATATATATCCCATACATAGATATAAAGGGTGTAAGTAACAGCCTAGCAAATACTGAAACGGTGAACTCAGACCATCAAACTGAACAACTTTCACTATGGACCCTACCTCAGGAAACGCGAAAAAAATCAGCTGCCCATACATTTGTGTCGGGTAGGTACAGCAGGTTTGTATGGGGCATATTCTTCATACAAAATAGGTCAAAGTCAAAGTCAAAGTCAAAGTCAATATAATTTATTCAATATAGGAGCTTACAGCACACTTATCAAACGTCAAATCTTTTTTAAAGCTACCACCGCGTCGGAACGTGTTGTCGCTGTAGAGAAGATGCGGCCAGAAACTCTACAACATAACACGACTTAATAACTATTACAATATAAATTCTTAAGCTAAAGTTATGTATACAATAATACATAGTCTATGTCAAATGAGCTGTCGGATAAGCTAACAAGAACAAGAACTTATCCAAAAGCAGCAAAACAGGCCCTTGGATAGTTAATTTGGTTCATAAATATTTTAATTTCTATTTGACAGTTTTACGCACTTTCAACAAATTATCAAAATATTCTATGTGACGTTTCATTTTACCCAAAACTAAAAAGTTTGAAATAGAAGATAAATGAGCTGAAGATGTAAAATTTATTGTTTGTCCCGCGAGATCACCTAAATTTCCTAGAGAAATTCAGTGTTCAGTGGAAAGAAATCAGCTTTCTGTGCAGCTTTCGGACGCTCTCGGGGCGGTATAATAGTTTCATATATTTCAAGTGAACCGGATCGATAGCTGCCGAGTTCCGAGATTACATTTTGTATCTGTGCAAACAAATAAATATACCTACAAACGTTATCTTGCTATGCTTACTGTGGTCTTCTACAGACGACATCGACAACTTCGACGACATTTTAAGGGTGCGTCCACATCTGGCGAACGCGCGGCGAATGCGCAGCTCGCAAACCGCTCGCGCGCAGCTTGCAAGCCGCTCGCGATCTGCGCGGATGCATTTTATGCTCGTGCGTTTCTACAGCGCAGCTCGGTTGCCGTTCGCGATCCGCTTGCGAGCAGCTCGTGAATGCGCGAAATGCGCGGGACCAGTACAGAGTGCGTACACGTGAGTACACTCTGGTAATACTTAAGGGGGTGCTTCAGACAATCAAACTGAACAACTTTCACTAAGGAGCCAACATCGAGAAACAATTAAAAAATCTGCTATCCCATACAAAACTGCAGTACCGACTCTACTAAAATGTATGTGAAAGCATAGCTTTTTTATTTTTTCTCGATTGCTCGAGGTAAACCAAGTAACAACAAAGTTAAGTATTACTAGGGTGTTTTATTACACCCTGTATAAATCGCTTAAAAACTGTGTTTCTTCGTTTAGATTAGAAATTCACCCTCTTATGTTTGATTGAACACCCCTCAAATCAACTGAGTTGTGTTATGCACTATCAAAAAACTATCTAAACTGAAAAAATGTTAATAACGGTCCATTAAATCGGTTGTATATGAAGCGTGAACGCCTACGAAGCAAATAGAATACATTTGCAGAATATCACTTTTCTAAGTTCAATTGTGTGGATTAGAGTGATGGACATAAGGGACAACCATTGAATGTACCTAATACAAGGTGTTACAAAAATACAAATAAACATTAAAGGGAGTGTTTTAGACGATCAAACTGAACAACTATTACAATAGGACTAATGTCGAAATCGCGAAAAAAAAGGATGTAAATCTACTCGAGCTAAATGTATGGGACGGTTGATTTCTGAAAGTTGTTAAGTTTGATGGTCTAAAATAACCCCGTTAAAAGTTTTAAATGTACTTACTTTTGTAACACCTTGTACAGAGTTCAACTTAATATGGTGACGGTTTTTGAAGAGGATAATCATGATCAGACGATGAAACTGAACGACTTTCTCCATGAGACCTACGTCGAAATCGCGATTTTTTAAACGCAGATAAGGTTACAAGGTTACAGGTTGTATATGGATCTAGCAGCTTTGCCTACCTATTACTCTCATTCCCATAGCGATCAATTTAGTTAGGAAATAAATTTAGTTTGCTTGCAATTATTGGCATGATTACCTATGGTTCCAATATAATATTAGGGTCGATTCACACTAGAAGAGCATCGAAGAGCATTTGCGCGGCAATCTGATCGTGGCGCCGCTAAACTTATCGCTTATCTTACGGGCGCCGCGCTGCCCGTATTGCTCAAAATAAATTACAACATACGACCATGTATGGGCCGTTCGGCTATGTTCGTGATATGCATGTGATAGCTTTGCTATACGCATTATAATATAGAAGAATGTGATAGAAATACAATCCAATTGCAAAAAAAAAAGTAGTAATGTGTTACAAAATATTCAAAGTAATATTATGACAACTCCAAGTAATTACAAATAGCGCAGAGATACAAAAAAACGATCTTTCCACTAAATCCGATCCGATTTTTTCCGCCAATTTGAACAAAAACATCCATCATGAAATTCAAGAAATCTCGTTTGTACGACAAAATATATCGTTGAAATATATAGTTTTAGTAATGTGTTTATGCAAACTATTATTACCATATTTTTATGACGCCGTACATAACATTAGTTAGTACAAAAATGGACCGTTTTGAGGTTGTCTTTTGACCTTTATTCACTAGTAATAAGATTGCGGCTGCGAGCAAATGCTCTTCGATGCTCTTCTGGTGTGAATCGACCCTTACAGCATATTAAGGACCAACATTACTTTACACAAGCAAACAGTACCTACTTATAAACTAAGATCCCACTGCAAGTTTTATATATCCGTATGTTTAGTCAATGGTACATATACCAGTGGAATTGTAGTACTTTAACTATTCTAAAAATAGGGTTGCCAGTTTTAAGCCTGTCGCAATCGCATCTCTTTGACAGCCAATTGCAAAAATATTGTGCCAGTTGGACACACGGCGACATATCAAGCTACGCAAAACCAAAATACGTTATGCAACATCAGCGCGGCCAGCTTATGTTGGCTTTGTGTAGCTTGATGTGTCGCCGTGTGTACTTTTCTAAAACTTCACAGAAAAGTGGAGATTTTAATATGTCAAGGAATCTACAAAAGCCTTTCAGCATTTTTGAGTAAATTTTCCCGTTTGTTCGTCGTTCGTACGCTCAGACTAATAAAACACTTGTGAAATTATTTGAATCAATGTAAGCACAAAGAAACTTCTATGTAAAAATCACCCTTACAGCAATATTCGATCAAGTACAATCTATTGAACTGGGGAGGGCTTTAAAATCACAACCTATATATCTGAGCCTCCGTACACATGCAAAACTCAAGGAGATTTAGGAAGGTCATTCATTATACAAAAAAAAACACACACACACCCTTACATACATTATTAAATCAAATTATGGGAGCACGAGCCTCGCACTATACATGCTGAAATTCGCAATAAAAATTCAACTTTTCATAAAACGTTCGATCAGCTAATTGCATTTAGTATCAAAAGTCATTTTTTTTAGATTTTCCTTAATGTTTCTTAGATAGTTAAGTAGGTATCATTTGTGTACAATCACTCCTTAAAGAAATGCAACTGTTTATTCGTTATTCTATACCTTCAGCAAATTGACAATTTTCTTGCAGACAGTACATTTATTTAAAAATCTGTGAATGCAGATCTAAATGTTGCAAAAAGTTAAAGATAGTCTTCTAAGAACGTTTTACTGTAGCTACAAAGGTTAAGCCCTACTGCCGCGTTCAAAAACATTCAACCTGTATATCTCAGCTCCGATATAACTTACAGGAAATTTTATTAAACTAACATATTACTTTGAGGTAATGCTACAAAACTGTAATAAAATTATAAGTGGCCGTAGGAAAAAAAATGACGCCACTGGTCCATACAAAGTTGTACAAACCCCTTTACGCTATGCCTATAGTTTCCAATTTACGTTACCAATAAAAGTTTGTCAATCCCTCCTTTGGTTTATTTTCTGTATACGGATTGAAGAAAATAGGTAACTTTAGAACGTGCTTCAAATCCGTAACTTGTTTAAGGTGAACAAGTAAGTTCGGTAGAACGAAAGTTTTATTTACTTTGGCTATTTATAACAATGGATCTGACGCAGATTAAGGTGTGAGTGGCGTTAGAAGCTACCTATTCAGTTGGGTTCAACCCTCTTTAGGATACCTATTAATACGGTTACGTAACGATAGTTAGGTCTTTAAGAGATACTTTGTGAAAGGTGAAAATAATAATGCTCCCGACATCGAATTTCCGATGCTCTAGACTACGAAACGTCGTTTCGGAAATACCTAAAAACTATTGAATATTATTCATAAATACATAATTTATTTTTATCTGTGGTACAAAACTTATTATGGAAACGTTTCAATCTTAAATGGCTTGCTTCAAATTAAAATATCTCTTTACTTATAAAATAAAAAATCTTTACTAATAAAACAGTTTCATAACTGACTAAAGATTTTATAATGCGCACTGCCAAGGAGTGGAATATCCTGCCTGCGTCAGTATTTCCGAGCGCTTACAACCCGAATTCCTTTAAAGTACGAGTGAATAAGTTTCTTCTGGGTTAGCTCGCTACATCTTCGACTCTATCTTTGTCCTAAGGACTGGATTGAGGTCAAAAGCAAACCCAATATTATTAAAAAAAAAGACTGACGACAGCCTAAACCGCTGAAGATAGAAACATGAAATTTGTAATATAATCTCTAAAACTGCAATCCTACTCGACCCATATGTATAGGACAGCCATTAGGACAGCAGATTTTTTTCGTGACTTCGACCGCGGTTCGGTAGAGAAAGTTGTTCAGTATGATGGTCTGATCATCCTCTTAAAACTGTCAGCATAATTAAGTTCGACCCTGTATACAGATACACTTCTATAAATTATACAATAATTTTGCTATTTGGAGACTTTTGTAAAAATTATAAGCAGACAGAAAAAAGTGGTCATAAAATGGCCTGGCTGGCATAAAAAAAATTAAAAGCCATATAGTTGCGTGAAAAAGAAAAAAGGGCGGTAAAGCGAGATGTTGCAAATTGTTCGTAAGAATCCGTTTTACAACGTGTAAAAGTCACTCGGAAAGTCTATCTGTCTCACTCTAGCATATATATCTTCGTATGCTTTTTCTCTTTAGCATTTATGAAACGTACTTAGTCTAAAATTAATTCATCAAACGATTCAGAAATTGATTTTGCATAAATCTGGCTTTTGTTTAATTTCCTCGCAGTCGAAATGAAAAGCAGAGTGTTTAACTCGGGTGAAAGTCACCAATTTCACACTCAAATTATGTGTGAAATGGGTGACTTTCATCCCTTAGTTAACAATCTACTATTATTAACAAATATATGGAAATAACATCTAACTGATACCTGTATTCTCCAATCCAACTGATACCTTCTTAATATGTCAGCATATTAAGAAAGACCCTGCCTTCTTAATATGCTGACACTTTTTAAGGGGATAATCAGACCGTCAAACTGAACAACTTTCTCTATGGCACCAACATCGAAATCGCGAAAAAAAAATCAGCTCTTCTATACAAAACTGCAAACCTTCTTGAGCTAAATGTATGGGAAAACTGATTTTTTTTTCGCGATTTCGATGTTGGTCCCACAGAGAAAGTTGTTCATTTGATAGTCTGATCATCCCCTTAAAAAAGTGTCAGCAAATTAAGTTGTACACTATACAAGTAGATACAAAAATACAAATAAACATTAAAGGGGGTTGTTTAGACCGTCAAACTGAACAACTTTCACTATGGCACCAATATAGAAATCGTTAAAAAAAATCGGATGTTCCATACTAAACTACAAATCTACTCGAGCTAAATGTATGGGACAGCCGATGTTATTGTTCGCGATTTCGATGTTGGTTCCATAGTGAAAGTTGTTCTTTTTGATGGTCTAAACAACCCCTTTAAAAGTATAAAATGTTTATTTTTACTTTTGTAACACCTTGTATATGTAAATGTTGTATTTGTATCAGTACGATGTTATTTTCGTACAACGTATGCTAAGAGAAGATTAAACGCCATATGGAGATAAAGTCCCGAAAGTACATTAATAATTCATTCAATTTACCGCCGGTCTGATTGAAATGCCATTTGATATGAATTAATTAATTAATAAAGGGAAATACACGGCACGGGTTAATAATTTTTCGATTAGAAATATTTCTCAAACCTTCTACAGCCGAAACAAACACAGGAAGCTTTTCGCATCTGGATTGTATTGAGTAATTAAAAGTTTTCCCATAAATAATATAGCACTTGTAAACATTATTTAACGTCGAAATTTTTTAGAATGATTCATGGTTGTGTTTTATCCCGACTGCGTCAGAAGGAGGGTCATGTTTTTCGAGTGTTATACAACGTGTTAATGAATAAGCGCAAAACCTCAGACACACGAATTGATTTATAACAAAATAATTCGATGGAAACTATAATTTCATTATTTTGATAGTTAACATTTTAAGTATTTCGCATTTTATTTTTAAGGCAATAATTATTTCTTCTTATTTCAGCAATGAATGAAGGCGTTAGTGTGCTCATGGATACATTTAAAGAATCTTAATTTGGTTATAAGTAGGGTGCGTGTACCTGTGCTGTGGGTTGAATTCGGAAAATTTTAAATTTTACAAACAAATTATTTATTATTTTGAAAAAAATTACCTATGGTGAAACCATGATAATTTGATTCTGCTCTCGATTCTAAACAAACTACTTTCTAGTTTTGTGTTAATTCATTAACACGTTGTATACACTCGAAAACTCTCGGGTGTATCAAAACATCAAGTTACTGTTTAACCATCGTGGAGGAAAGAACTGAATGGGGAACTTGCACCAAAATTATAATGAGAAATTATCTTAATAATTCAATAATAATAGTTGTGAATAGAACATTACTGAAAGATTTATTCTAATGTTTTTATTTTTTACGAAATATTTCAATTATAAGTTACGTGGATCGGGACGTTTTTTCAAACACCAATCAGTACAAAGTGACGAAACGATTAGCAACTTACGTGCGTTAGAAGAATACGGCAACATATTATAGCGGATGATTTGTGATGAGCTTCACGCGTCATGCAAAGGAGTGACGTCACGTCATAGAGTGAGCGTAATTTGAAAAGTCAATTTTTTATAATAAATAAATGATTTGTGTATACAGGGTGTTACAAAAATACCCCTAAAGAAAAAAAGGTGTTGAAGGGTCCCTTGTAAAGAGTCTATTGACAATGTATGACAACCGTAGTGCAAGATAATTATTTATCGAAAAATTAACTATCGATAATAAAAAAATTAAATCGGCATCGTAGAAGCGCAGCACTATTTTAAGTTCATTAACCTTACCAGGAGTAATTACCCGCTACCTCCTACTAAAAATGTTACCTCCTTTTCCTATTTCCTGGTACTACCAGGCTAGTACCAGGAGCTGACTAAAATGTTTCTTAACTAAATAGTTTGTATTAAACTAAATTAGCTATTTAACTTTGAACTTAACTGATCTATTGTTTACGTGAGAAATGGTGAAGTTTTAGGCAGAGTATGTAGGTATCTGCCATAATTTAATTTTTAAATATCACAACTCAATCAAATAGGTAACATTCTAGCATCAATCTACTTACCACTTATTCTTTTTCGTGGAGAACACGTGATTTCCGGGACTCAAACTGTCTCTTCGGGCGATCTCAATTCAACACACACACACAACTTCACATTTTACACAACCAACTTTTCTTCTTCTTATCGTGTGGGCAGCAAGCCCTGGTGTTAGAGTTTTATTCAAACTGCCTACGCCTTACTTGCTCTAACACCTCTTGACCTGCCCGGGTTCGACAGTGCTCGGGCGTCCACTGCCACTGGATCGATGAAATGATCCGGTAAAATGCAAGCGTCTTGCCGTATCCAGGAAGCATTGGTATGATGGCAACCGTCGCTGTTCAGCAGGTGGCCTGCCATCGATAAACCGTTGACGATACAGTTCGCGAGCACGATTTAAATTACTATCCTCATGGCCTACACATAGTATCATATCGTAATATTCCATGTTAGAATACCTACGGATAGCTTAGGCAATGAATAATTGTGGATGGAAAAGTCGAAAGCAGAAAATTTGACTTAGGAACTTTGTTTGGACTAGTTAGGAGATAAACATACTAAAAGTCCTTACCCCTCCGAGGTGCGCTCGAGGGGGGGGAGGGCAAAGAAGGTCCCGTTTTTTGGTTTTTTGTATACATCTCGAAAACGGTGCGTTGTACGAAATTTTGTCGTACTACATAATGGAAACTGATAAAATTCTCTACAACTTTAGCTCTTACACTTTTTATCTATCTCGAATCGTTGCCTAGCTATGAGCTCTGAAAAACAGCCAATTTTCAAAAATGTGTTAAATTATCTGTAGCACTTTGTAAATTTGCCAAAATCATTTGTTATGCCACAATTGCAATGGAAGTTGCACAAATAGCATTCTCATGTTGGAAGATAACGACAATGACGTCGATGGTGGGGATGATGTAGAAGAAGCCTGCGTTCCATCATTTGATAATGATTCGACAGATGAGGAAGAAGAAGAGGCAAACAATGAGGAACCACAACCAGGCCCGTCACGCTCGATGAGGCGGCGAGTGATTACATAATCGTGTAGTTGTGGGTGTTTTTAATTGGGTGAGCAATAACAAATGATTATGGCAAATTTGACAATGTGCTACAGAGAATTTAACACATTTTTGAAAATCGGCCATTTTTTAGAGCTCATAGCTAGGCAAAGATTGGAGATAGATAAAAAGTGTGAGAGCCAAAGTTGTAGAGAATTTTATCAGTTTCCATTATGTAGTACAACAAAATTTCGTACAACGCACCGTTTTCGAGATGTAAGCAAAAAACCAAAAAACGGGACCTTCTTTGCCCTCCCCCCCCTCGAGCGCACGTCGGAGGGGTAAGGACTTTTAGTATGTTTATCTCCTAACTAGTCCAAACAAAGTTCCTAAGTCAAATTTTCTGCTTTCGACTTTTCCATCCACATCCTTTTTTGAGCATTCATTGACCAAACTAGGAGCCATTTTCTCAAATTACGACAAAGCATCAATCAAATCAAAACAAAACAATCTAGCGAAAGATTAATGATCGACTGATTGATATGAAAGTGCAACCAGGGTTGCCAAATACTATTTCTTACATTTCCTCATTTTTTTTCCTCTAGGATGATACGTTTTGTTCCCTAAGGTTTATTTAACGGAAATACACAAATAAATAGGTAAAAGAAAAAATTCAAACCCGAATTTAATATTACACAAAATGACAGCTACCTAAAGATTTATCTACACGTGACTACCGGACACCACTACACTCCCCGGATCAGTACAACACTAACTTGGTAACTGGTATTACGTAAAGAATAGTTGTATTGTATTGTATTTGTCCAAATAATGTCCCTAAATTTACCCATTGTCATTAAATTTTTCCCAGTGATTCTATTCATAGAACGGAATTATTCCCCAAAATTGTGGAAAAATCCCCAATCCGGCAACACTGAGTGCAAATTTCAAAGAAACCCCGACAAGGCGGCGCGGCGATATCTAAAGGTAGGTATATCGGTAGCGGTAGCCATATTGGTCATCAATCAGCCAATAAGAGCGTAGGAAGTCGCCCGCTGTTTGCGCGCGAAAGGAACTACCATCGTAGTCCCGGGGTTGGCAACCATTTCACCCTGTGTCGTCGCAGGCGCCGTCTTATTTTTTTTTCATTACATTATTTGCACATTATTCACATATTCGGCAAATCAGTCGGTAAATACCTACATCATAGATTTCCAATTAAGTGCATTAGTTTTATTTTTCTGCAGTCCTTTTTTATGTTACCCATTATTGATAATAGGTAGGTAGGTATTTGTTGAAAGAAATATTAAAAAATAGGGAGTGCCTCCGCTGTTGGAGCGCTGGCAACCAAAAATAACGCCATTGGGAACAAGCGATAGGTAATACTGCCGGCAGCCAAGATTTTAAACAACGGCTGCCACGGCCGGCACCAAAAATGGCGGCCGCTGACGGGGGGCTTGTAGGATTCTGCTAGTGCTGGCATCCAAAACAGCCGCGCCGGCAGCTAGCTCGCACTGATATGGTTAATAATGGTTAAAAAATAATAACTGATTATTGTCTTTTTACGTAGGTACTTGCAAGACTTTTACGAATAATTAATAGATACTTAGTGATAATCTTGAAGTCATAATGTGCCGGTTTTTTGGAACGAGAATTAAAAACAACATTTTCAAAAAATGTTGTGCATCAATGTCACATAGAGAAATGATCACCTATCTTTGTCTTACAATTAGGGTCCCGTCACAAACAAATATGAAGCTTGAAATCCCTGTATCTCTCCTCTCCTCTAGTCTCCTAGTACTAGTAGTTTACACACTACTAACGTAGTTTCACTTTATCTACAACTGCCTCCGTGGTCTAATGGTTAAGAGCATTGGGCTCTTGACACGGAGGTCGTGGGTCCGATTTCCACGGGGGACACCTAGTGATATGTTACTTTGTGCGTTTTTTCCCCAGTTGGTTAGGGCATTGCAGGTTGAATCACTTGATTGTCTGAAAATAAAGACGAATCCGTGCTTCGGATGGCACATTAAGCCGTTGGTACGGGCCATTTTCTCTGGTGGTAGTCATAAAATCCACGTCAGAGGCCGTAAGGCGGTCTGAAAAACTCTGACATCAGGGCTTGCTGCCCACACATTATCTACAAACCAGATAAACTTTTTATCTTTTTCTCTTGAAATTGTGTAGCGTAAGAATCGAACCCGTTCTTATCGCCAGGGTGTAACTAACCGGCTATATGGTACAGAACATTTGGGCGCTATCGCGGCGACGGCGTTTTTTATCGGTTTTATTAGAAAGCTAGTTTAACAGTGATGATTTTCATGAAGATCAGGTCAGCCGATTCGAAGATCATGGGGATCTCAGCTGTAAAATGGATGTTTATTTTAATTTTGCTCATCCATTGTTTGCCGGCCACTGTATTCTATGAAGACGCACGGCAACGTACGCAAAGTTTTTAATTTAAAAAATTACACGTGCGGAACCCGCATAATTATTTTTAGCAAATGGCGCCAAAATTCTGGCTGCCTGGTAGTTCAAAGACTAAACGGCAGCAGATATGTCGTAAAGTCACTGCGTTGTCTCCACTACTAACCACTATCTTGTAAGTGCTTAACTTAAAAGATAATTATTCTCGAAGTTATCTTTAATACTAAACTAACTTGAATATTAAGCCCTAAAAAACAATAAATAACAGATTTTCAAAAATGTTAAATTATTGTTACAAAAATAAACAATAAAGAATAATTTCAAAAAAATATTCATATTTGTCTTCATGTTAGATAATTTTAGGCTTCTTACAATTTCTTTTTTCGGCAAAAAAGTATCTTCGGCTCTTACTGAAATTTAGGTACAAATGACGTACAAACATTACCCTTCTGAAAAAAAAAAGTCTATGTTTCAGAGGTCAACTTCAGATTGAATGACTTTATCAGCTGATCACTAGAGTTGGAATTTTTTAGTAAATGGCTTCGATGAAGGATTTTATTTTTTTTGGTTAATTATGTAACACCCTGTATTTTAGCATTTTTGTTTTTGGTATTTTTATGTAAGCCTTAAATCTTTATGATACACTAAAAATATAAAACTGCAAGATCCTTATTGGATTACAAGTTAATGAAGTGACGAAGCCTACGCCGTAGCGGTGTAGAGGTCCGTAGACTTGCAGTAGCAGGCGTAGCAAAATCGTAGACATTTATTTTAATCTTTAAAATGTATCTTAGATTGTAACCTAGAGAAAGGAATATCACCTCCAGATTGAAATTATCACATCACAGGCTAATCCTAAATCAGTTTAAAATCAGGAACACATTTTCACAGAATCTCAGAATTACAGAGATAGTTTTGCGTCGTTGCACGTTGGTCCAACTATAATAGTTTAAAACATATTTCTTGCTGTCTTTACTTCAGAAGTTTCAACTGTTGTTACAACTGCGACAACATTTTCTCAGTAATCCAAATAGTTTATCTAGCTAAACTTCTAGGAGAATTAAGTCAACGTCGAAATATCTAAATGCTTGAAACTAAAGTAACTAAATTTTTGGCTGAACTGTAAAATATTAGCATCTATTATCGCCGCAAGCAACAAACGCTATATACAGGCTGGTTTAGTTGAGACCATCCACTGAACGACTTTCACTATGGAGCCAACATAAAAAAATAATACCTCTTGTATAAAGATTCCTTTTCTTGTATGTACCGACACAATTATCAAAATATTGAAGTACTTTATAAGAAAGGAAGAACAATGACTATTTAGCCAAAAAGATTATAGTTACATCCATTTCGATGTCTCTTTATTCTGTTAAAAATCTCGTTGTAAGTAAGACTCCCGTAAACTCTTTTATAGACTTTATAAGTGGTTTAAAGCCGTTCCAATATAACGACAAACCTATCTACGCTAGGCTTTTGTAACTCCACCCTAAAGTTACGGCAAAATCTTCGTGACTTCCATAAATAATATCCATAAATAGTTGGATGTTTCTCAGTAACAATATAGTTTTATGACCTTGTGCACAGAGCATATAATACTGCTCGCGTCGTCCACAAAGTTGGTACTCGTAAGCCAAATTATTACGTGGAATATCTACTATGAGGACCGCAGATTTATGAGACAAGTGTGTACGGAAGTATCGGAGGCAAACATAGAAGGACGTATCAAGGCCAAATTGTGGACGTCGTCGTCAAGGCAAAGGTTTTCGAGATCGCGAATGTCATAACAACATTTGTATAGAGGAGCGGAGATGTCAGAACCGCTCAAAATGGAGATTGCTCTTAATTGTTTACTCTTCCGAGTGAAGGAATATGTTTACTTATATCTGTGCTTATACAAGGTGAAATTTATACGATATGTGACCTAGAAGAGTCTACCCATCAAACTGAACCACTTTTCCTATGGGAGCAAACCAATCGTAGAAAAAAAAAACTGCTGTTCCATACTAAACGTCAGACAACGTCTACAGACGTCTGTTTCTCTTAGCGTTCGGCCCGGTATCGTTCCGCACCGCGCTCCCGCGCAACAGGAGACCGATTGCGCTAATTTAAAAAATCGTAGTTCCATTCTTATCCAATTTCAGTTCTAATCACATTGCATTCCAATTACTATTCAACTGTGCTGAATTCAGCATCGCGCTAAACTCTATGTAATTGACAGCCTTTTACGTCTGAGCGATCTGTCAAAATGGCTCTAACGACTGTCATGAGCTGTACCGCGATTAGCGGAATACCAAATGTGTCAAAAGTTATGGTTCGTACGTAGTCCAATCACAGTTCAATCACCGAATATTTACCGCGATTACAGTCCAGGCCCAGATTTCTGTAAGGAAAGGAATTTTTTTGATGTCCGAAAACTTGAACATCAATAAAATTCCCTTCCTTTCGAGTTTGTTTTTGTAATACAAACTCGCGCAAAACAACATCACAACATCTGTGTGGCCTGGCCTTTATCTAAATTCGTATCTAACAATAATTTATGACTACCTCTCAAGGTACTATACAATGTTACACGATTAAAGTCTTTGTTACGAACAAGCAATCTTTTCTCCAGTACTCTGTGATTAATCGCAACATAATGTTAAAAATACGACGTGAACAAAACATACACCTGAGGCGGCGGCGAAGGCACAATCGTCTCACATTATGCCACATTGCGTTTAAACTAAGGCGATAAGGTGGGTTGCGTGGTTTACATAATGTTGATGTCTCTTTTTTATCTCTTACGCTGTTATTAAAGGGTAATTTTATTGTAATGAAAGCAGAAATTTAAACGTTTCGTTATAGGTACTCGTGCTTTTTTCCCGACTGTGCCAGAAGGAGTGTTATGGTTTTCGAGCGTATGTATGTATGTACGTATGTGAGTATGTATACTACGCTACAGCCTAAACAGCTTGATGGATTTTAACGGATAAGGTGGCTTTAGATTCGTAAAAATTGTGAGAGCGACACAAGCTATATTATGTTAAGAAGGCGTCTACGAATTAAAAAAGAGAGGGGGAAAATGCTATTTAAAAAAATATAATATTAGTATCAAATGAAAGCTAGTGAATAGCAGATTCCAAAGCTATAAACATTATAGTACTTTTATGCTACCATTTTGACAGAAGAGTGAAAACTATGAAATGAACAGAATTATTAAAAACACCAAAAAACATGACTGCATTAAAAAATAATTAATTGAAAAGATAAAAACAAGCCCTATAATCACTAATCAGCTATACCTACTTTGGTTGTTCGATTATACAGGGCAAATTTTTAATTACTGAGTATGCTTTGAACATGACCATGCATTCTACTTGTCAAACTGAACAACTTTATTTTTGTAGCACCTTGTATATTATTAAGTAAGTTAGTAAAGTCTTATTATATGTAGGTTTATATTAATATTACTATTTATTTATAGTAAGTAGTACACACGGCGACACATCAAGCTACGTAAAACCAACATAAGCTGGCCGCGCGAAGGGTGAATATTATAACGTCGCGCGGCCAGCTTATTTTGGTTTTGCGTAGCTAGATGTGTCGCCGTGTGTACATAAAAGCTTATTTATTTTTCTGTAGGTGTATCTTACATTATATCATTTAAGTTAATTTATATTAGGTATATTTATTTATTTTCTCAAAATTTGATGTTTATTTAGGTGCACACTGATTTTACCCAAACACATTAGTTTTCCTCTCACTCAATGGTTTGCTGGAAGAAAACTCTTTTAGAGTTAAGCTCGCCTCTGTACCTACGTCACGACTTATTGTTATTTTTCATTATTATAGATTTTTGTGTACAATAAAGAATATAAGAATCTAAGTCAATTCAGTTCATAAAGCTCATTGTAATGTAATTAAACAACAAGCAATATTTAGCTACGACCGAAGTAGTCGAGAAAATAGATTTCTAGCCATTGACTTACCACTACTGGACGGAGGGTCCGCACTCAAAAGTGTCCGAATATAGAATGTCCGCGCGGGTCGCGCCGTGCCCCGATGGGGGAGTGGGATGGAAAATAATTTCAGCACTTTCAATGTTTTTAGTTGGTTTATATTACTATACGTACTTTGATTTTTGTTTTTTAGTCTCGGACACTTTATTCTAGTATTTTGTACTAGACCCGGCGTCCATAGTATTCTACGTCAATGTTTCTTGCCAACATTTTGCTTGCAAACTTCTAACAATAAGTGAAATAATGTATGTTAGGTACAACATACGGTACATTATTTCACTTGACAAAACGTTATTGTGACATCTTTAACAATAGGTACCGTTATTTGTTTTCTCTAGTAGGTACTTCAAAGTAAACACTTCGTGTTATTCGAAGCTGTTTACACTCAATTTCCTCGCTTGATTCGATTTGTACAAAGCTTTACAAATGCATAATTTGTAGATGCTAACTTATTTCATGAAAGGAGAAAGTGAGTCTGTTTATCCACAATCGTTTACCCTTCTACTCATAGATCCGTCCAACGTAGCTTGGTGATTGTGACACATAAGATTTGGTCGGATGACGTGACTTTGAAACGGCGTCTAAATAATGTCGATATTTTTCAAATTATACATACAATAATTAAAATTCATACATACATAATGTTTTATTAATCAAAAATTTTCCTATTAAATGTACATAATACAGATTTTTTCCAATATAGGCTTTCCTTTGAACACAGGTTTCATGCTTTATAGAAAAATACGAGATGTTGAAGATCATTGCTATATTTTTCATCATATTTCGCCTCTTAAATCATATTTCGTTCGCCAAATAAAATAGATGCATAATTTTACGGTCGAATCTTAGTATAGTACCTATTAGGTACATGACAATTAAATGCTTAGTAATTTGACAAGAAATAACGACGCACTATAACTTATTTGTACACCACCGGCTTGGAGTGTAAGTATAATGATTTATTGCGAAAATATCAAAGGCGAAAATAAACTACACCTATTGTTTAATGAAGTGTTTAATAAACTTTCTGACAGTTGAACGTACATGACGTTCATTAAAGTTAATACTCCATTAATTCTACAATTATTGTGTTATATTGAGTATGTATGTATTTATGTACCCATATATTTATACCTACTTTGTGTAAATTATAATATTATGTATCAACTAGTACACCGCCATAGCATTTATCTCATGTAAGACTCCTTCCATCCACTGGTTGTCTGGAAGAAATCACTTGTAGTGATAAGGCCGCATTCTTGTTCGTGTATTTTGTTTTTGTTTTTTGTGTATTTTGGTGAGCAAATCCTACTAATATTATAAATGCGAAAGTTTGTATGGATGTATGTGTGTTACTCTTTCACGCAAAAACTACTGAACGGATTTTGATGAAACTTGACACACAGATATAATATGATCTGGATTAACATATAAGATACTTTTTTAAGGTCTACGCAGACAGAGTCGCGGGCAACAGCTAGTAAAGAATATTTATCTTATCTTATCTTATCATTAAATCTCTTGCTGTCACTTTTTATCGTAAAAGCTAGCAAGAGATTTAATGGGGGATTAACTTTAATGAACGTACGTGCAACTGACTGCTAGAGAGGTTAATGCAAATGTAGCGGAAAAATCCCTGTGGAATTAGTTTTCTGGCAAAGCCAGAGGACGAAGTTTTGTTCGCCTAAAACTTGTTATGGTGCTCGGATTGGAATGTATTGGTATTCAAAACTTCCAACAATTAATCATTTCATGGGTGAAATGTATTGCCCGATTTTTTTCTACCCTTGAGCTTTTATAATATCAAATACGTTTTTTTCGTGTGTTAAAATTAAAACCAAAGATATAGTATAGGGTTAGATGGATAATATAAACATAAAAACGCAACTTGACTACCATTATGAATATCGTCCATTAGAATAAGCGAGATGTCGATAAAAGATGAAAAAAAGAGAAGAAAAAGATGAAACATGCTAGATCCTAGATGCTCGTATTTAAAATATATCCTATCTTGAAACCGTGACACGCCGGATCCACATGAAGGATTTACGTTGTCCATAGCTTAAGAGGATAGGCGAGTACCGTTTTTTCCATACAAACGTATTCCCCTGTTTCCTCCCTGGATAATGACACGAGAGCAAAACATTTTTTACCCTACAATCTATGTTACCTCTGCTATGTCCCTATATATTGCCTTTTTGCATTAACTAATGACTGTATGAACTAAGGACCTTCGAAAATTACCAATTTTACCGCCCGTTTTCAGACATCCAGCAAACAAATTTGACGAATAAAAACACAAAAAGCAAAACATACAGACGTAGCCAAAGTCTTTCTCATATTATTCTTGAAATAATTATTAAAATCGGTTTAGTTTTGGCGGAGTAAACAGGGGAATACGAAATGCTGTTTTCGTCGATTTTTATGTAGATAAAATTGGTCCGAGCTGCAGTTGTCTCTTTCGCACTCTAGTCGGTGGGGTGTATGGATGGGGCGGATCGGACAAATATGTATACAGTCGAAAAAGTGACCTATTGTCCAAATTAGCATTTCAGCCCGCCTATCCTCTTAAGATTGAAATTAGCTTGATTTACTTCTTAGATATTTACTATATTAATATATTAATGAGTTATCTATCTATCTATATTTGTTTAACTGATGTTGTTTTTTTTAGTTGATAAGTCTATGGTTAACATTATTTGGATACACATACGATGGAAGTATTGTGCTAATAAACCCTTTCAAGCACTTGAAGTGTTGTTTCAACGTAAAGGTTCGCGTCATTAACCAACAAACTAAATAAAATTAATCTAAATTCCTACCGCGTTTCCGCTTCATATATTCGGTATTTATGAAAATTTTCTTACCGTCATTACGCATAACGGCGTCACGTAGAGCAGCCCGAAGTTCACCATGTCGAATATCTCCGAGTTATACTTCATGCGGTGTTGTATACATATCGTTTCCATGTGGCCGCCGCCCAAGTTGTTCGTTATCGTCTCCACCCATATGAACTTGGGTGCACTGTACGCCGCGCTTGTTATCCATACGCCCAATATAACCAGCTGTGAACAAAATAATACCCACATTCAAGCAACACGAAGTATTAGGTACCAATTAGGCCAAAACTTAGATAATGTTTCGTTATTGAATCGATATTGAATTCGCCGTACCTAAGGGGTAAATATATGTATGGTGAATATTAATATTTGTATTACACGAGACATAGATGTTACAGGGTGAAATTGGGGTTTGGGTGTGTGGGGTGTTGTTGTATACAGGGTGAAATTGATACTAAAATGCAATGCCTAATCGACTTAAATGTGTGCAACAACTGATTTTATTTTATCTCCGATCGGTTTGCTCCTATATAATAAAAGTTGTTCAGTTTGATGAGTAGACTCTTAGTTTAAAAGAATGCTAATGATATCAATTACACCCTGTATAATGCATGATGGGTTACACATGACATGCGTTACATCAAAGTGAACAACTTTTGCTATAGAGTCAACATCGGAATCGAGAAAAAAATTTTGGTTGTTCTTGTTCTATAGAAAATGGCAATGGTCACTCAACCCAAATGTATGAAACAGCATTTTTTTTCGCTATTTCAATGTTGGTCCCACAATAAAAGTTGTTCAGTTTTATGATCTGAAACAGCCCCTAAATAAGTAAAGTATTTAATTTAGACTCTACCCTGTATAATGTATTCAATATCGTTATCATAATACAAGTAGGCTAGATTCTGGTACTTTTAATGGGACTAGATAATTAAAGTAACAGTGGCTAAGATATTTATAAAATTTGTTACCAAAGTAAAAATAAACATTTAAAACTTTTAAGGGGTTGTTTAGACCATCAAACCTTTCACTAGAAGACTAACATCGTAATCGCGAAAAAAAATCTACTGTCCCATACATTTAGCTCGAGTAGATTTGTAGTTTAGAATGGAACATGCGATTTTTTTTCGCGATTTCGATATTTGTCCCATAGTGAAAGTTGTTCAGTTTGATGGTCTAAACCACCCCCTTAAATGTTTATTTGTATTTTTGTAACACCTTGTATTTATTTAAACAAAACTTTCCAAATATACAGGGTCCAACTTATTATGCTGATACTTTTTTAAGGGGATGATCAGACCATCAAACTGAAAAACGTTCACTATGGGACCAACATCGAAATCGCGAAAAAAAATCCCATACATTTGGCTAGTAGGTTTGCAGTTTTGTATGGAGCAGATGATTTTATTTCGCGATTTCAATGTTGGTCCCATAGATAAAGTTGTTTAGTTTGATGGTCTGATCAATCCCTTGAAAAAGTGTCAGCATATTAAGAAGGACCCTGTAGGTAAGTAGTTCAAACAGCTATATTATAATATTTTAAGAGAGAAATAAAAACAACAAAAGCGTACAGAGTACTTCAATAAATATCTATTCCATTGAAACTGTTTTCTGGTTTGGCGTTCATAGTTAAACTGTCGTCGCTATTTGCAAGTGTGCAGTGAATGAAAACTATTATAGTAGTGTGAGTGTGCGAGATTTGCGAGATTTATTTTTCAAGTTAGTACATTAATCATGCAACGTAAATCTTCAACACGATTGTACGCTTTACTTATACCTCAAGATAACGATGCAAGAAGTACAGGATTTTTTTGTGTCTAGATGTGGTAGAAGCAGGGCTTGGAACCGGTACCAAAAAGTACAGATTCTGTACCGGTACTTAGCGGTTCTTTAATATACCTTTAGCTTTGGTACCAGTTCCAGACGGGTACCGCTACTCTACCTAATAAATACCTGTACCCAGTTTAGGTACTACATTTACTGATACTAATTAGAAATTCAATAGTACAGGTACTACGTCTAGTACCGGTACCGGCAGGCCTCCGTCACTCAGGCGTAGGAACCGAGATAAGTACCTACACTTTGGCGCATCGTAAGCGATGCGCTTGTATGAATTCTGCCAATCGCTCCAGACGGCAACGTCAACGTAATAACAGCGCCGGAGACAAAACGCGAGTAAATTTTATTCTTAGATTAAGTCGCCGGTTCCTCTAGAGTAAACAGATTTTGCGTTTTACCACCACTAATCTATGAATAAGTTGAGAGTAAAGTCGACTCGCTTCGCTCGCTCTAAGTTTCTATTTTTGCATGGATAAACCAAAAGATGTCTGACCACAACTCGAATTGATGTGCAAAAAATTTCCGCTATTTTTTGTGTAGGCAGGTAAGATAAGGTGGCGGCAAAATCGGTCTGTGCCCCGGGCGCATGTAAGCAAAATCTACTACGGAAGTTTTTGACGCGCGCGCTGATTGGTCAATAAACTCCCGTAGTGGACTTTGTCAGCAAAATCTACTATCGGAGTTTTCCCGTAGTGGGTTTTCTCAACAAAATCTACTATGGGAGTTTTGAAGACGGGCTCTAATTGGTCAATAAACTCCCGTAGTGGACTTTGTCAGCGAAATCTACTACCTGAGTTTTCCCATAATGGGCTTTGTCAAAAAAATCCACTACGGGAGTTTTTGACGCAGGCGCTGATTGGTCAATAAACTCCCGTAATGGACTTTGTCAGCAAAATCTACTATCGGAGTTTTCCCGTAGTGGGTTTTCTCAACAAAATCTACTATGGGAGTTTTGAAGAAGGGCTCTGATTGGTCAATAAACTCCCGTAGTGGACTTTGTCAGCAAAATCTACTATCGGAGTTTTCCCGTAGTGGGTTTTGTCAACAAAATCGACTATGGGAGTTTTGAAGACGGGCTCTGATTGGTCAATAAACTCCCGTAGTGGACTTTGTCAGCGAAATCTACTATCTGAGTTTTCCCATAGTGGGCTTTGTCAAAAAAATCTACTATCGGAGTTTGAGACAATCAATGAGTGCGCTCGATTCTGCCCCACCGAACTTACATTTTTACTAATTTTAACTGAACATGAATTTATTCCATCAGCATCATAATTTTCATATTCATCACTTTATATTTCATGGATGATCGCGATGGATGGAATCAGCGCGCGCGTCAAAAACTCCCGTAGTGGATTTTGCTTACATGCGCCCCGGGCGGTGAAAAACCCACGCTACGCCACTGATGCTAATGTCGAGTAGTGGACTAGGACGATGAGAAAATAAGTTTTTTTGACTTCGCAATCACACCTCAACCGTTAAACTAATCACCTTCTTGCGTGGAGACGAACAATAAAAGCCAAAACCTAATAGAGAATTATATTTGAATAATGCCGAACTCAGAAACCTATTATGGAAATGTAGATGGAAATGCTGCTTTTATTCGGATTTGGGAATATTAAAATATAATGAACATATTTTTGTTGAATTTACAAAGTTTATTTTGTTGTTTTGTAGTGTGTTGTTCTTTAAGTTATTCTTCAAAATACCATTAAAACTTGATGTTTAGTTTTTCGGTCTGAGACTTAAAATATACAGTTTTTGTTTCTTTCCATCCTTATCCATACTTATCCATAGAAAATTTCAAAGCTTTATTTCTTCGTAATTATATCATAAATTTCAAATGTTATTTAATCCGCGGTATCTAGATTTTCTCAACTATTTTTCCATATATATAATATTACTTTTAATTGTACCGGCTTCGCGTATTACGCGTCGAACTTTTGTATGAAATTGACAACTCTGCAACCACCTTAACGAAAAACTCCCTAAAACGTAGAAATTACTTGATTTTGGTTGATTTTTAGGGTTCTGTACCCAAAGGGTGAAACGTCCTACACTACCTACATTCATAATCCTATGCTGTCTGTCCGTCCGTCCGTCCGTCCGCGTCCGTCCATCCGCGTCCGTCCGTCTGTCTACCTTTCCTACCTATTCAGGGCTGTAACTTTTGAACCGTAATAGATAGACATTTGAAATTTTCAAAGAATGTGCGTTATTACGATGGATTTTCTAACAAATTATAAATTTCTAAAAGTTAATAATTAAGGGGGCGGTCCTCATACAAGAAACTAGTTGTTAATCACGTTTTTTCTTCTCTCTCTATCGTAAAAAGGGTAATACATACAAGCGTCAAACTTGGTGTGAATATAGAGCAATCTCTACAGTATAACAACAAATAATAAAAACCAGCCAAGTGTGAGTCGGAGTTGCGCTAAAGGTCCCGGAGAAAACAAAACTTTTTTGTAAGTTAATACGTTGTGTGGTGGTGTGGTACGGAACAGAGTGCAGTATCTGCTACGGTAGTAACTATTAATTACTATGTGTTATTTAAAGCATAAAATAAAAAAAATACTAATTTGTGGTTTATTGCCGATTCTGCTTTCTCTCTCTCTCTCTCTCTATAATCATAGAGAAAACTCTACAGTATAACAACAAATAATAAAAACCGGCTAAATGTGAGTGAGAAAACAAAACTTTTTTGTAAGTATGTTGTGTGGAGTGTGGTACGGAACCCTCGGTGCGCGTGTAGCCCGACTTGCACTTATACAGGATGGTCGAGTTAAGGAGGTCCAAAAGAAAATCTGAGGTAGGGGATAATATTATCAACCTCTCCATTGAGTTTCACTATATTTTGACGTTACCTCTGTATTTTGAAAATTATTTCACTGTTACTAATGTTTCAAAAGCGAGTGAGATAATAACCCTCCTTCTGGCGCAGTCGGGTAAAAATAATAGTGGGAAGAAAAGCCAAAGGCTGAGATATAAGATGCTGAGTCGAGCAAGAAACCACTCAACTACCCTTTGAGAGCGAATGAAATTTAAATTTCTAAATGGGTACAATTTTCGTGTTTGAGTACTGTATTTTGTTAAACTGCGGTTGACTTGTCTCTGTTTATCACTCCGTAGCATTTCACGTTTCAAAGATAATTCACTAGAATTTCTCTGAAATTGCAGCTTTTACGTTACACGACCATTACGGAGACCAAAAAGAAATGGAATGTACCTACTTAGATGGTACTTTTATAAATATTATTTCTGATGTGTGTGTTATTTCTGTATGTACCCTTGCAGATCGTTTTGGCTGGGAAAGGAAAGGAACTTTGAAAAATTAGGGTATCTTTTTTTTGATTCGTCTTTTTATCGCAAGAATCAAATTATTGTTTCACAATAACCGCAATGTTTTGGTTTCGAAAAATATTTAATATTTATGAGATATTTTCATAGCATACAATGGTCCCCATTATATTCAAGGTTTTCCCTTTATGCGGTGGAATGGTTTCCCGCGAATGTTTCTGAAAATGATAATGTTTTTTTTTTTTCTAATACTGGGTGGAACGTAACGAGGGCGGAAGAACGACTTTCCTTTTAAGGGTGTATTCAGACAATGAAACTAAACAACTTTCCCTAAGAAAAATGGGTCGAAAAACGAAAAAAAAATTTGGACCTCCCATAGAAAATAGATCGGCCGATCCGCACTATTGTATGGGAGGTCTGAAATTTGTTTTCGTCTTCGTTTCATTCTCTGAATACAGCCTTAAAAGGAAAGACCCTCGTTACGTTCCACCCAGTATATTAAATATGTAACGAAACGGATAATTAATCTCCATGCTTCTATTTTCCATGATGCATACAACTCGAGGTAAGGGTACCGTGAATACCTACCACGCTATAAGCTTCGTCATCGCTTTCCGAACACTAAGTTAATCCTTAAGACGCTCCCCATAGGTAAACCATATTTTGCTGGTTTCTATAAGGTATCTTCTCGTTAAAGATTGAAAAAGTCGGGTGGCGAGCGGGATTCGAACCCACGACCTGCCTATCCAGAGCATGCTCCGCTCCAACAGAGCTGTCGGCGCCCCGCAGGCCACGACGAAATTTTCAATCTATATCATCGTCTTTAAGAGACGTCAGCGTCATCTACCAGAGTTTATGCAAACTACTGACTCACAAGTCTAATGTTACAATTAGAATTCATGCGATATAGATGTCACACCTTATTCCAACCGAATTTATTGATTCTACATGTATGCCAAATTAGCTAATCAAAAAAAAATTCTCGTTATTTGAAAGACATACAAATTAATGAAAAATGTAGCAATGATCTTCAACATTTCGACTTTATTTGCTATGAAGTATATTTCCTTATTTTTCTATAAAATACATATGAAACCTGTGTTCAAAGGAAAACCTAAATATTGGAAAAAATCGCTATTATGTGCATCTACTTTATAAGTTGAAGTCACTTTTACTTGCGACACACACCATTTTGTAGACAATATTATATTATTATATATGCTATGATGTACATTTTTTTTAGACCAGTATTTAATGAGTTAATTAGATAATTGTAAAATTTGGTGCGTATTAGATTTCCATGGATTAGAAGGCATCATAGTGACATAATGAAGTACAATCCAGTCAAAAATAGACAGATAGATAGTTTAGTAGAGGTGAGGAGGCTCTGAAAGGGTCAAGGTTGTTCGGTCAGGGAAACCTCTTAACAATGCACGAAGATATACAGGGTCTAACTCAACATACAGACGGTTTTTAAGTGGATGATCAGACCGTCAAACTAAACAACTTTCTCTATGGGACCAAAATCGATATAGCGAAAAAATATCTGCTGTTCCAATGCTGTTTCATATAAAACTGCAATACTTCTCGAGAAGGATCCGATCCGAGGAGAAGGATAGGTATATTTCCTACCCTGTTTTTTGGACTCCCTTACAAGGCAATATGTTCTTAACTACCTGCATTCTCTCTTAATAATAAGTTATAGTACCTACTCGGCTATGGGCTATGATTTCCGATTTATTTTCTCGCATATTCAAACAAGACACAATAATAGTACTGTAGCCCCGGGAAGTTTTAGTTACCAAAAATATTACCGATTGCTGTAAGGTACAAAATTACTCGACGGCCCGATAGCACAGACGGTAGTGAACCTGCCTGCTGTGCCGAGGATCGCGGGTTCGAATCCCGTAAGGGACAAATATTTGTATGATGAATATGAATATTTGTATCCGAGTCATGGACGTTTGTATGTATTTATGTATTCTATATCGTTGTCTAGTCACCATAATACAAGTCCAGGCTAGATTCTGGTATTTCAAATGTGACTAGATAATTTGAGTGACAATGTCCAAGATATTTATTTATTTATTTATTATTTATTTATTATTTACTAATATAAAAACCTAAGTCTTTCAGACCACAACCTGCCGCCGCCGTAACCAAAAAAAAAAATTGTCTGATATTTAAAATTTTTAATTTCGAGATTACCGTTTCTTTTTCTATACTTTCATGTTCTTCACCTCAGTTCAATGCCCATACGCAATAGTATGACCGCCTAAAGTTGCCATACAAAGCAATAAGACCAATCAAAATTGACTTCTATTCTTATCCATTTTCAGTTCTAATCACATTGCAATCCAATTACTATTCAACTGTGCTGGATTCCGCATCGCGCTAAACTCTATGTAGCTGACAGCCTTTAACGTCTGAGCGATCTGTCAAAACGACTCTAACAGCTGTCATGAGCTGTGCCACGATTAGCGCAATACCAAATGTGTCAAAAGTTATGGTTCGTATGTAGTCCAGTCACGGTTCAATCACCTAATATTTACCGCGATTGCAGCTCAGGTTTTACGGCAACTTTGGACAGTCTTCCGTTACATACTTAAGGGTTGCTTCAGACCATCAAATTGAACAACATTGAAATCAGGAAAAAAAATCGATCGTCCCAAATGTCCCATACATTTCGGTCAAGTAACCATTGATATTTTCTATGGAACAACAAATTAATTTCTCGCGATTTCCTTATTTGTCCCATGGTAAAAGTTGTTCAGGAACATGTAAATATGTAACGCATTTAAGTTTAAGTACACCCTATATTCCGCGACGAGATATTCAGAGATATTAATACCTAGGTAAAGGATGTAATCTTAAATATGTTACATATATTAGGAGGTGATTCAAACCAAAGACCACCGCACCAAGATCGAAAAAAAAATCTGAATTAAGATGTCTGGGCCTATAAAAGGAACACATTACTTTTATTTGCCACTTTTTCGTACTAAACGTTGGGAGGCGGTTGGTAGGTAATAAAAAAGGATTTAAGATTTAGTGTTCGTATCTCTTTATAAACTCATTCGTCTCCGTACTAGTGTGATATAAAAAAAAAAAAATTGCCATATAATCGAAAAAGAAAAAGTTACCCAACTTTTTAATTGAAGCAAATGGCGGCAATGTAATTTTTTTACTACAAAAGTTGCCAGTGTTGTACAATCTGCGTGGATTAAAAACTTTTTAGATTCTCGCAAACATTAAAAATTTTAGGATTTTTAATAAACAATATTCTATACTATCCAATCTTCTTGGTAACCAATATTGGCTGTGTACGAAGTGGTCATGCTAACTGAAAAATCGATCGCAGCGCCCGGGGTGGCAGAAATGTGTACTTTGGTTGGTCAAGCTGTGTAAAATATGCTTGAATCTATGCAAATCCACACACTAACTCAACACGAAATCTCCAAAACTGTATAGACTACAAACTTAAAATTTGGCATGGAAGTTTTTATTAGCATCTAGGTGCTCACTAAAAAGGGTTTATTGAAATTTTATCTCCAAAGGTGTGAAAACTTTGTACGGAAATTGGCACTGCACATATCGTGGATTCTAGCAATAGGTATTTAAAAAAAATTTGTATCGATAATGTTGCTAATTCCTTTAGTTTTACATTATTTTATTATAAAATAACAAACTTTTAACTAACATATTACTTGAAATAATTCACGGCGGTCCGACACCGCTAGGGGCGCTAGTGTCGTGTTCATAAATGTTTGAATTTCCCCGTTTCTCGCGATACACGTAAAACAAACTTTTCAAAATTAATTTAACATGAAGGAAACGAGAAAACATTTAAACAAAATTAAGACTTCAGGTGCGGTTTCCCAAGTGTTGTTTTTATTATATAGATACCTTCTTCAAATATTATTAATGTATTATTAATAACACTGCAAATCGAAATTATTTCAGAATGTGAATTATAATTATTTACTCACGTTAAATTTTTGAATTATTATCAACTTCCGACGTTAAAATTTGCAAATGTCAGCCGCTTCGCCAAACTACATGAACATGCCAAATAAATAATGCTTTTCAAATTTAATTAATGACTTCATTTACTTGTTTATTAACATCAAACAAAGCTGTTCACTTTATTTATAAATTTGAGAAAATTGAACTTTAAAAAAAGAATTAGGAGGTGAATATTAATATATGTACATATAAGCATATGATCACGACTACATTCCCCGAAGGGGTAGTCAGAGATATTTTGTAACCTCCGAATATCCACGTTCCACTAGTAGTACCGAAACTCTGTCCAGTGTGACGGGGAGTGAGCCCGTCGCCACTTGAATTTTCAAAGAAGATTCGTTATTACGGCGGACTTGTTAACAAATAATAAAAGTGACAAAAAGTTAAAAATTAAGGGGGTCTTCATACAAGAAACTAGTTTTTATCAACGTTTTTTCTTCTCGCTCTATCGTAAAAACGGTAATACATACAAGCGTCAAACTTAGTGTGAATATAGAGCAATCTCTAGAGTATAACAACAAATAATAAAAACCGGCCAAGTGTGAGTCAGAGTCACGCTAAAGGTCCCGGAGAAAACAAAACTTTTTTGTAAGTTAATACGTTGTGTGGTGGTGTGGTACAGAACAGAGTGCAATATCTGCTACGGTAGTAATATTAATTAATATGTGTTATTTATAGCATAAAATAAAAAAAAAACTAATAAGGGGTCTATTGCCGTTCTGCTTTCTTTTCAACTACAAAAACTTACTCTTAGTCTGGTGGAAGTGAGAATCTGTTTGCATGTGATGGGATGTATGATGGCGAAGTATCTCTCCGTGCAGATCACCACCAGGATGAAGATGGACGCCGTGTAGCTCAGCGAGTGCACAAACTGGTACATCTTGCAGAGAAAGTCACCGAAGACCCAGCTGAAATGTTAAACATTCGTTAGCTATTTAGTAACTTACTGTCGAAAGCAGTTGTGCAAGTACCGAAACTGTTGAGGAGAAAGATTAGTATACAGGGAATTGTAATTCGACCTATTCTACAAAAAAATAGTTTTCAGAATTTATGTACGATTTGTAACACCACTGGCTTTTCGGTTAAGGAAAACATCGTGAGGAAACCTGCATGCTTCAATTTCGAGGCATGTATTGTACCCACAGTCCATTATAAATGGCGACGAGCTCACTCCCTGTAATAGTGAAACGTGGATGTTCAGAGGTTACAGAATATCTCTGACTACCCCCTCGGGGAATATAGTCGTGAGCATATGCTTATGCTACGACAATAATCTAGATTGTGTACTATCGGAGTGACGTCACATCGGAATCCAATATGGCGAAAGGCGTTTTAGACATTTGAAAAACAGATTAAAAAATACGTTTTTTTTAATTGAATTTTAAAATGTACATTGCATTTTTATGAATAAATATCGACGTTTTTCGTTTACTTTTTTCGAAATATATCATAAACATGCATTTTTATATATTTTCTTACATGATGTAAAATACTCTTGGAAAATCCTGTTTTCTGTTCCATTTTGTTTTTTGTGCTATGCTTATGCCACAAAAAACAAAAAATCAACAAAAAAAATGACAATTAAACAACACAGAACGAAAAAAAATCTACGTTCAATTTCTTTACTCATTCAATTTTCGTAGTGAGAAACATCGCACATCCGCGTTTTTACCCGACTTCGCGACGCAAAGGATGGGCAATGTGTTTATCAGCCTATGTATGTATGTAAGTTTGTTCCTTTGTAGCACTGTAGAGTTGGTCTCTACAGTGCTACAAAGGAACAAACTTACGCGTGGGCCGATTTTGATGATGAATGTCAATTAATGCGTAGGCGGTCCCCTACCATATATTACACAACGTATTAATGAATAAATGAAAGTAGTTTGTTTAGTATCGAGTGCAGAATCGAATTATCATGGTTTCAACATAGGGATTTTTTTTTCAAAATATTAAATAATTTGTTTGTAAAATTTTTAAATGTACTGAATTCGATCTCATCCCACCGCTCGGGCACTCTCACCCTACTTACTAACAAAACAAGTTTCTTAAAATGTATCCATGAGTACGTTAGCGCTTTCATTAATTGCTGAAATGATAACAAATAATTTTTGCCTCATTACTTAAAATGCTATTCGCATTTTAAGTAAAAATTATAAATTTTAAGTATGAAAATAATGAAATTATTGTTTCAATCAAATTATTTTGTTATAAATCAGTTGGGGTGTATGAGGTTTTGCGCTTATTCATAAACACGTTGTATAAGGTAAAAATACCGAAATCGTGAAAAAAAAATTCGCTGTCCCATACATTCGGGCCTTCGGGCCGAGCTTGGTTGACAGTTTTATATGGGACAGCGGATTTTTTTTTCGAGATTTCGATATTGGTCCCATAGATAAATTAGTTCAGTTTGATGGTCTGATACTCCCCTTAAAATAGTTTCAGCTAATTTTGTTAGACCTTATACAACGTGTTAATGAATTAACGCAAAACTAGAAAGTAGTTTGTTTGGAATCGAGAGCAGAATCGAATTATCATGGTTTCAACACATGATTTTTTTTTTCAAAATAGTAAATAATTTGTTTGAAAATTTTAAATTTACTGAACTCGTTCTCAACTCACTGCTCGGGCACTCTCACCCTACTTCCTACCAAAACAAGATTCTTAAAATCTATCTATGAGTACGCTAGCGCTTTCATTCATTGCTGAAATGATAACCAATCATTTTTGCCTGAAAACTTAAAATGCGAATAACTTTAAATTTTAAGTATCAAAATAATGAAATAATTGTTTCAATCTAATTATGTTGTTATAAATCAGTTGGGGTGTATGAGGTTTTGCGCTTATTCATTAACACGTTGTATAAAATATCTTAAAGAGAGCTAAGAAATAAAACATACATTTGCTTACATCAAAAATAATAGGTGACTGAATTATTTTTTACTTCTAAATGTTTGTTTTTAAATGTGTAATTTAATGTTATTTCATAATTTTTAAAGTTACATGAAAACTACTGAACTTATTTTCATGAATCAAAGCTAAGAACACTCTCGCTAAAACTAGCTTTCTATTTAAAAAAAAAACGGTCCACCCGTTTGGGAGCTGCGATGCCACAGACAGACCGACATAGCGGCGTTGGGGGTTAAAAAGAATGAATAAAAGTACTTTTATCGATTTTTTTTAATGATTTCTCTAGATAAACTAAATGGTGAATAGGAATGTGAGTAAAATCCAATAATAATAACGGTTACACGTTATTCTAGTTTGAAAAAATAATGTTAAAAATGCGTTATTTTCTTAACTTTCCGTAAAAATATCTATCTTGTGAAAGAATTTCAATCGTCTATTCAATTTATGATTTCACCATCCAATAATACTGTACTGTATTTTTCGTTTCGGTATCTTATACAAGGTGTTACAAAAGTACAAATAAACATTTAAGGGGGTGATTTCGACTATCAAACTGAACAACTTTCACTATGGGACCAACATCGAAATCGCGAAAAAAAAATGATGTTCCATACCAAGCCACAAATCTACTCGAGCTAAATGTATGGGACAGCAGTTTTAAATGATTATTTTTACTGTTATAACACCCAGTACAAATCTTGTAGAAAAAACGAAAAATAAGAGATCCTTTCCCAGGTAATTCCGGGACGTATGGCCCCTTAAGAGAAGTTTATTCCGATTGCGTAAATGCGTGCTGCATACAAACTAAGTCTGGTGACATTTTGAATACTAACCATTTAAAGTCAATGACATTTTTCAGAAACAATCTAGAAACTAATCTCTATGTTTGTATGAAGTCAGATTTTCGTTTAAATGTATAGTTTTAAAGTAACAGTGTCTCAAAGATTTCCACACAAATCTTATAGAGATTAGTTTCTAGATTGTTTCTGAAAAATGTCATTGACTGTAATTGGTTAGTATTGATAATATCACCAGGCTTCGTTTGTATGGAGCGCGCTCCGAATTATATTCCCTTAAATTCCCCCAGATTATAATCATTTGATCCTCCGCCTCTGTTGATCCTCTTTGGAGTTACTACATTAGTTGGAATGTTTGGTGAGTTTAGACGTAGCCAGATATTTACCAGTAGCTCCATACTACAGGGTGTAAAAAAACCCTGTTGGAGCCTTTAGGGGGGTGCTTCAGAGCATCAACTTTCACTATGAAGTAAACTTCAAAAATCAGCTGTCCATACATTTGAGTTAAGTTGGTACTTCAGTTTTGTATGAAACTGGTGTTTTTTTTCGAGTATGCGATGTTGGCTCCATAGTGAAAGTTGTTTAGTTTGATAGTCTGAAGCACCCCTTAAAGGCTCCAACAGGTTTTTTTTACACCCTGTATTGTATACACTTAAATATTGTCACAATGTCGTTTCCAGTGAGAAATCTCAGATGAGAAAACTGCATTTTTTTAAGAGGAAAGGCGGGTTCCGTTCTGTCCTTCCTGGATAATGACACTAGAACCAATTTTTGTGACCATCCATTCTATGTTACGTCTGCCATAATAATATTACTAGTGTTTTTGTTACACTCTGTAGAGTTGCTGTAGAGTGTATCACAAAGAGACACAGAATTAAATATTTGTAGAACTTGTCAAACTAAAGTGGCACTTCTCTCCTCAACATACGTAAGTCGCTTCGTACACACTCGTCGGTTTGATGTACAATTTATTTTGCTGGATTTGATCAACGTATACCTACGTAATAACATTTTATATAACTTCGTACATCACTTAGTTTTAATTAACTTACAGTAGGTAAAACTGTTAATTGAAATTGAACTTACGGAACATTTTCTTTTTTTTTAAGTTTGTTTATTTGAAACAAAATTTTTAGGGTTCCGTACCCAAAAGGTGAAAACGGATCCTACCCATAACTTTACTATAGGCTGTAACTTTTGAACCGAAATAGCTAGACGGTTGAAATTTTAACAGAATGTGCGTTATTACGGCGGATTTGCTACCAAATAATAAAAATTTCTAAAAGTTCAAAATAAATGGTTTAGTGGTAGTCAAACAAGGAACCCTTATTATACTTTCGTAGGCATTGCAGTTTGGTATGGTACAGCTGATTTTTTTTGCTCCGATCGTTTGGCTCCCATAGTAAAAGTTGTTCAGTTTGATGGGTAGACTCTTAGTTGAAAAGGATGCTAATGATAATTTCACCCTGTATACATTCCTACATCGTGAATCACAGATTGTACCTACCTAGGTACCTATCCGTCTCCAAATTATATTAACATTCCATGTTGTAATAAACGTTTGACAATAAAGGATTCCATGACGTCATAAACATGTTAGGTATTTATACTTAAGGGGCTATAGGTTCAGACGAATATTTTCTATGAGAAACGCGACTGCCCAGTCCTCCGAAAAGTACGTGCGTTTGCCGTATTTTCGATTAAAAAGAATTAACAAAAGTACTTTTTAAAGATTTTTTTACGATTTCACTAAATAAACGAATGGTGAATATGTGAGTATAAACACCAAAAATCGGAAATAATTTTAAGTTCTTCTAAAACGAGAAAAATACATGAAAATACGTCATCTTTGTGACGATTTTCTATCGAGTTAAGTAATTCCAATCGTGTATAAAATTTTTGATTTCACTATATAAACTATCCAAGAATACTGAGGTATGACTTTGGTTTCGATAAATTGTATTAATCTAGTCGAAAAATGAAAACTAAAAGATGTATCCAAGGTATTTCGTCCTACTATTGCGTCTTAAGTATAATAAATATTCTTGTTCCCCTTCCGGTACTTCTCTTATCTTCAATTAAAAATAACACAAGTCAGAGTTAGGAGTTTAACAATGTTCACTGACGACAAGAAAATGGTTTTTTTCATTTCTCATACTCTGAAAGTAGGCCATTGTTTATGTAAGAAGCGGGAGGAAAGTGATGCATTTCCTTTTTGGGCGAGTCAAGTGCGAGTCGGGCTACTAGCGCACCGAGGGTTCCGTACCACACCACCACACAACATAATAACTAAACAACTACAAAGGCATATTTCATAAATGTGAACTAGATATATTTTTTGAAACTTTGGGATCTTTTAAACGTTGTGTATCTAATGTCTCAAGAACAATTTGTTTTAAATTGTTGTTGTTGTTGTTGTTCGTTTGCGCTTTGTTTGTTCTGTTTGATAATAGCATTTTATTGTGGTCTAGTTTATTTTTATTTTGATGTACCTATACTTATGTATTTTGATGTGCTCGTATAATTGTAATGTCTAATGTCTTCTGCCTTTTTAAACTTTTCATGTTGTAATGCTGTGCTGTCCTATAATTTAAGTATTTAATACGATTATGCTTTTGAATGTGATTTAAATTGAATGTGTAATACATATTTAGTTGGAAAGCCTTAAATAATAAGATAAAAAACTTTTTTTTTTGACCTTTAACACGAGACCGACTCACACATGGCCGGTTTTTATTATTTTTTGTTATACTGTAGAGTTTGTTTTATAATCACACCAAGTTTGACGCTTGTATGTACAACTGTTTTTACGATAGAGCGAGAAGGAAAAACGTTGAAAATGCTAGTTTCATTTATGAAGACAACCCTTAATTTTTAAGATTTTGTCATTTTTATTATTTGTTAACAAGTCCAACGTAATAACGCATATTCTGTTAATTTTAACTGTCTAGCTTTTACGGTTCAAAAGTTACAGCCCTAAATAGGTAGGACGGACGGACGGACAACGTAGGCTTAGTAATAGGGTCCCGTTTTCACCATTTGGGTACAGAACCCTAACAAACAACAAGCAATATTAAGTACACAAAATTTTTGTTTTTAGGGTTCCGTAGTCAACAAGGAAACTTTATAGTTTCGCCATATCCATATTTTTTCTCGTCTATCCCATGGTGTGGAGTCAGAAACAATCTAGAAACTAATCTCTACGCTTGTATATTGTCAGATTTTCGTTAAAATGTATAGTTTTAAAGTTACAGTGCCTCAAAGATTTCCATACAAATCTTAAATTTATCCTATAGTGCGTCCAAGATAGCTCCTTGTTTTTAGGTAGGTTTTAGAGACTTTATTTTACTTTTTAAAGCTGTTTGTGCCTTCAAAACTTTATAATACACTAAAAATATATAAGACTAGAGTTTACCCGCGACTTCGTCCGCACAAATTATATACCAGATTTTAATCTATCAAATAAAATATTTATAAAATCGGTTCAATAGTTTTTGCGTGATGCTGTTACAAACATACAAACAAACAGACAGACAAAAATTCTATAAATGGTGGATTTGGAGTCCGGGAAACCTACAAACCATATCATATTCTTTTTCATGTACAGACACACTTTTGTTACAGTTTTATATTAGTTTAGATTAATTAACATTTAACTCAAAATTAAAGGTTTTACTCCACAAACATTTTCAAAAAGTAAAATATTCGCTCTATAACGATCTGTCAAAATCATGGAGCTATCTTGGACACAATATAGGACTGAAACTGTGTATTTTAACGAAAATCTAACAACATACAATACAAGCATAGAGTTTCAGATTGTTCCTGAAAATTTGTATTGAATTTAATTGGTTAGTATTGAAAATATAACCAAACTTCGTTTGTATGGAGCGCGCAGCAAAAACTATCCTGTTAAAACAATCGATTGTAGATCTTTCGAAACGTTTTGGCACTAGGTTCTGATAGTATCTAGTTCAAATTTTCCCCATCGGAGCAGAAAGGTTTGTTGAACGCCTGGTAGTCGGGGAAATCTACGGATTTTTGTATGGGGAAGGTTCCATTAATTACACTTTTGGTGATAATTTGGAATATAGTAGATAAATACCTGAAAAACATAAATTCTCAATAATCCCCGATTTTTTATTGTGTATTATTAATAATTAAGACATTTACAAAACATTAAATTTAGGTATGAACAAAAAATGGAAAACTGGTGATTTTGTACTGGATAGCTTCATTCAATACGTTTTACTTATAACAATAATAATCCCCATTTAATATAGTCAATTTTAGTAGATATTTAATATTTTGTAAGTCTTCAAAAATTATAACCTCAAAACTAAATTATTTACTGTTTGTTTGTACTCATTACATTTGCCTTGTGATAATTAACTGTCTCTTTTGCTAGTATGCTGGAAGAAATATCTTTCGAAATAAAGCTTGCCCTTTATATCGATTTTAAGGTATTTCTCAGGTTCCTGAGCCAATATAACCACGAAATCTCGACAAAAGTGTTATAAACTAACAGTAATATTATTTCAAACACATTTTACTAAAGTGTCTTTAATGCAATCTCAAAACTTATTTTTCCTAGACTATGACGAAAAATGCCTATCACGATCTTAGGCGTAGGTACATTCATTCCGTTGGCGCAGAGCGGCTATACGCGAACGTGAGAATCAAGCGGATGAACATTAGCGATCGGGCTAAAAGTCATCCATCACAAATCTAAATTGATTGTATAAGTTTAAGGGAAATGGATGACAAAGCTATTTTATGTGCGTATGGATTAAGGAGCCGCATTTGCTATTGGAAAAACGATTCTATGTCCATTTTGTAGGAAATTAGTAGATTTTGTAGGCCCAATTCTGGATTGCAGCAAAAGTATAGAGAAGTTACATGAACAAAAAGGTGGCTCCTCACACCAGGAGCCATCTGGATCTCGGAAAGTACGTGATGAATCTTTTTGAAAATTTTGTAGGAGTTGAAAAAAGATCCTACAAAAAAAATCAGCTCTGTACGACTAAGACTGAAAAAGCTACAATAAATACTTTGATTGTGGCTCCTCACACCAGATGCTTCAAACAAATGCCTATAACTATATATGGAACGTATACATGTGGCTCCTCAATCCATACGCGCATGCTATTTTGGCTACATTGAAGCTTCATTCGAATTTGAACCGTAGAACCGTAGAATCCGTAAATGTTTTTAAAAACCTGCGCCACGTTACTGATCCTAATGTCATTAAATTGGGTTATCTGGTTCTATGCCAATCAATATTAACTTACTGTATAACATGGGGTGGTGTGCCTTTGATTATCTATATGTGGACTGGTTACGCGAGTAATTATACTAACAAACATTTCTGCCAGTTTTTGCGGGGGGCGAGGTAACATGAAATCCGCAACTTTGGATTTTGTTCCTCATAACTTCAGATTCTAATTTTGAATCTTAAAAATCATGAAAAGTAGTCTCGTGTGAACCCCAAACGTTCTAAGTTCGAAGTTATTATTTCGCAATTATAGGCTGTCTCGTTTAGTGATAAGGTGTAAAATTGAATGTAAATGCACAAGATCAATTGTGCTTATACCGTGGCAGAGGGGAAATGCTACCGCAAGACTAGTCCTTAAAATAATTAGTCAAAGGGTGGTGCACCCAAATCAGTTTTAATTAAACTAGAGCGTGCACAAAGAGCGGTATTAAAGGTAAGCTCATTTCTACCCTTCCGATTCACAACTAACGATCTGTATGAACGGTGTCAAGTTCTTACAGTGCGGCAGTTTTCGTGCTAAATACTGTTCTTAAGGGTATATTACTATTAGCGCGCTCCATACAAACGAAGTCTGGTGATATTTTTAATACTAACCTATTAAACTCAATTAAATTTTGCATTTCTATGCTTGTATCGTGTCAGATTTTCCTTAAAATGTACAGTTTTAAAGTTACAGTGCCTCAAAGATTTCCATACAAATCTTAAATTAATCTTAGCATTGAAACTGTATATTTTAACGAAAATCGGACACGATACAAGCATACATATTTATTCCTAGATTGTTTCTGCAAAATTTCATTAAGTTTAATTGGTTAGTATTGAAAATATCACCAGACTTCGTTTGTATGCAGCGCGCATTTACGCATTCGGAATAAACTTCTCTTAAGAACAGTTCATTCAGAACTTAATTAAAATCGCCATATTGAAAGCAAAAGACGTAAACACATGGTTTTTCCTAATACCTACTACAAATCACAGTTCTAACATAAATATTATTGTTTCCTGGGTACACTATCTAGGTATCTGGATATGCAATAAAATAAATGTTTGGAATTTTATAGCTTGAATAAATATCACCTTAAGGAATAGCGTATTTGACAACATGTAAAATATAGGATCTATTGATGGCACCCGTATTGAATATGAATTTTGGAAACCAACTATTTAGTCAGTTAAGAAAAATATTGGATATTGTAAGAGAAAATCGACAAAGAAAATATATTTTTTGTCTACTTTAGTCACGTGATCGTAAACGACTGTGATTGGCCGAATGTTTGATGACATCAACTGCTTGTAAACAGTTGCGTGTATAGTGTGAATGTCGTACAAAGTTTACGTCATCGTGACGTCACCTGCTTGTAGACACGTATATTGTCAGGAAAAGCGTTTTCGCGGGATATTTAAATAATGATTTTTGTTTTCGTTTTTTCATGCACTGTATGTATTGGAACGTAAAATATACATTTTCTGTAGAGTCTTTAGACATCAGTGATTAACATAGAACAGTTTTTAAAAACCTGTCAAATACCCTATTGGTGTAAAAATGGCTTCTCAAACTAGATTATAAGTCTACTGAGAACCTATTTCTCATACCATCCTAAACTGTGATCCTTCAATTAACCTACTTTAAAACCCTACATCCATGGTACTTTATTACAAACTTGTGTATTATTTATTTATATATTTATAATCTCCATTACACCTTCTTGCCTATGGTAGTGATATAATCCAATCCCAAGACTGACACTCGAAGGGTAGACAAGAGGGTGGCTAGGAACAGCAGTCCAATACTAGTTCTTCAACACACTCAACTTTTAACATTAATGTATTCACTCAACAGTTCTATCAACACGCAAACATACACACACACTCACATTTGTTCAATAATAATTTTAATTCGTTTTGTTTATGAGTATCTAACATCTTTTATATTTTTTTCTTATACCTACCAATTATTATCCACGTTACAAGTATATAAAGTCAGGTATCAACCCAACTTATTCTTGTTAAAAGCACGGGAACAGAGCCTGGTGACTTGTCACCCAGATTTATAGACTACGGTTTATAAATTTATGACGAGCTCCAGTCTCTCACATATAGGTTTAGACTCCCTAGAATAAGTCTTATCTGTATTCTGTCTGTACATGTACTTATACAGGATCCTTCTTAATATGCCACTTTTTTAAGGGGATGATCAGACCGAAAAACTGAACAACTTTCTCTATGGCGCCAATATCGAAATCGCGAAAAAACATCAGCTCTTACATACAAAACTGCAAACCTACTCGAGCCAAATGTATGGGACAGCAGATTTTTTTTTCGCGATTTCGATCGCATAGAGAAAGTTGTTCAGTTTGATGGTCTCATCATCCCCTAAAAAAAGTGTCAGCATATTAAGTTGGACCCTATATGTGAGAAAGAAATAAACGACATTATTATTTAAAAAAAAAACAATTTTGGTCCAAAATGTGAAAGTGCTGGCCAAAAGAAAATAAATGCAATATTCTGCTAGAACTTGTTATTCCAAACATTTATTATTATAGCAACAAAGCTGTAGGGCCATTTGTCCTTGGTGTTATATGGGTTCGAAAAATCTTACTTTTAATACATTTTCGATGAAATTAACTAAGGCTTATAGTCAGCTAGAACTTTTCCTTCTCAGAATTTATTAGTATGGCACCCACAGAACATTATAAGAGGGGTTAGAAGTGCAAAGTAGGCGTGGAACGTGTCGCCACAGATTATGCAATGATTTGCATAACACCATAAGCGAGAGCGAGAGGGCATGAGTAATTGTAGCAGCGTGAGCGGGAAAACAAGTGGCGACAGCCGTCTCCGAAGCAAAAGCGCTACTTTGCATTTCTAACCCCTCTTATAATGTTCGTGATGGCACCAAAGCCTGAAGGGTCATTATCCTTTTCATACATTTTTGATGTAATAAAATTAACATCTACAGCTTTCATGTCATTATAATAAATCCTTCAGACTTCAGACCTTCAGGACAAGTTCCAACAGAATATGACATTAGTTTTTGTCGGCCAGCACTTCCACATTTGGACCAAAAAATTATGAAACGTCGATGATGTCCTTTTAAAGCCAATGCCTGAAAATAGCACCTTTTTTCTTTTCTCCTATTTTTGTTCAAAATAAAGTTATAAACAAAACCTGTTATGACAAGTATATCTTTAAACTCAGTCCGAACGAAGATAATATAAAGGTTTGAAGTAAACGTAATTAATTTTTATTTTCAACTTCAAGCCTTTATATCTCCGTTCAGACTGAGTTTAGGGATATACATGCACTAACAAGTTTTGTTTGTTACTTTATTCTGAAATAAAATATTCATGTTTGGTTGATGGCCGCGCCAAAAATAACGGCGAAAAATAAGTATACGCCTAGCCGAATAGCATTATCAAATTCAATAGAACGTCGCATTTGTGACGACGAGTTTCAACTTCTTCGACGGGAGTAAACAGAAAAATTATTTTCAGTAGGAATTATTTGTTTTCACTTCTAACGAGCGAACGAAAAATAAACTTCGATTGTATACATTGTGTTCGAAATGGGATGAAAAATGGAAAATCAATGCTGAACATTCAATAAGCCATTACCCAATGTAAACACGACGTTAATTTGGGATTAATTAAACAAACATGTTCACCATTTCCATGCCTTTGAGTGTTTGCTGTCTGTTATCTAACGTAACACGATATTATGCGTGTATTTGTAAAGACCGATGGCCTTTAAAAGGTCTTGTTGGCCCACTATAATCCCTTTTTAGGCTCCTGTAACCAAAGGGTGCCAACCACTTTAACACTTTATCGGCGTGATTAATATATTTCCAAATTTGGTACAACATTTTAGTACTAATATTTGTCTCTGAGCTAAGCCGCGGACAGTGGCGGATACAGGGGGGGGGGGGCAGGGGGTCATGCCCATTGCTACCTAAGATGTGCAGTAATCTTGAAAAAATTACCGATGGACGAATAGTCGTGATACAGTCTCCAAGGCACATGCACTTATAAAAAGCATCACTGACAGTGAATTTCTTATAGCAACATTTGCTTTAGGAGATGTTTTGGGCACTACCCTTTCACTGAGTCGAATTCTGCAATCACCTACGCTAGACGCTGTATCTGCCATTAATGGTGTTACAGATGTACTCATGGTTTTACAAAAAAAGAGAGAAGATGTTGTTTCTGTGTTCAGAAAAATACAACATGTTAAAGAATTAACGCAAAACTAGAAAGTAGTTTTTTTAGAAACGAGAGCAGAATCGAATTATCATGTTTTCAATATCTGTATATTGCTGTTAGATTACTAGTCTTATCTTAACTATTATAAAACTGTAACAGAAGTGTGTCTGTACATTGAAGATATTTACATGAAAAAGATTACGATATGGTTTTTAGGTATCCCGGACTCCAAATCAACCTTTTTTAGAATGTTTGTCTGTCTCTTTGTTTGTTTGTATGTTTGTAACAGCATCACGCAATAACTACTGAACCGATTTTGATGAAACTTTTGTTTGATAGCTTATGATCTGACTTAAAATCTGGTATAATATTTGTGCGGACGAAGTCGCGGGTAAACTCTAATAGGTTATAATATTATATAATACGTTCACAACTACCCACATTTACTATGTTGTATACATGTTGGTACATATTTACAAGTCCGTAGAGCAAGTAAATGTTTACCTGTTAGGATTTACTCACCTCGGTATAAGATAAATCGTCAAATTTTGGAAGACGCAAAACACTCCGACGCATAAATCTGCCACCGCCAAGTTCGCCAAAAAGAAGTTTGTTATTGAACGCAGCCGTCTTGATAAAGTCACTACCAGGATGACTAGTAAATTACCTGCAACACAAAGAACAGCTTTGTTTATAATGGCTTTGAAAATAAACACGAAATACTTAATTAACATTTAAAATCTGTGTTTAGGTAAATGACTGCTCAAGATTGTTGTCGCTCTCAGACTCTAAAGAGTTAGACCTGACTACAAAAGTAATATTATCCCATAGACGATTTTTTCTCGCCTACGATAGAATATTAGTGTCTGAGACAGCGATAGTCATAAAATCCTATACAATAAATACAGGTTGTAAGTAAAAGTATCATTAACCGTTAAAAAGATCGCTACAAAATTGATGTCGATTCAAATGTATAATAATATATAATAAAAAAATATCAGCTCTCCCATACATTTGAATTCTAGTAGGTATTGCAGTAGTATGGGCCAACTGATATTTTTTTGTTCTGATCGGTTTGCTCCCATAGTAAAAGTTTGTTAATGATACTTTTCCTTACACCCTGTATAAAGTGACATTTTGGAGTCAGATAGAAAAAAGTGATTACGTCGATAAAGACAGCAATAAGGCAGTAAGGAGAGCGAGACAGTAATGAGAGCGAATTTGCTATGTGCATCTCTTATTGAGTGAATAGGACAAAACACGATCCGACCTCTATTACTTCTCCCTCTACGTATTATCCATTATTTTCGACCAGATACGCAATCAACGCTCCAAAATGTCTAATCCAAAAATACCCCCAAATAAGGTGTGGGGACGCTACATGAGTCAAAAGTGACATCGTAGATATGAGTCAAAAATCTGATAGAACCCACGACGAAAAAACCCGTTTTCTGTGTAATAATGTTAAATATACAGGGTCCTTCTTAATATGCTGACACTTTTTTAAAGGGATGATCAGACCATCAAACTGAACAACTTTCTCTATGGAACCAACACCAAAATCGCGAAAAAAAATCAACTGTTCCATACAAAACTGCAAATTTACTTTAGCTAATTGTATGGGCAGCAGATTTTTTTTCCGTGATTTCGATGTTGGTCCAATAGTGAAAGTTGTTCAGTTTGATGGTCTGATCTGAGTTTTACCCTGTATAATATTGACATTATTAAATTTATATGCCTCGTATAATTTCAAAAATGTAGTTGCCCATTCTAAGCAGTTTTTTACACGTTTTAGGGTTCCGTTCCTAAAGGGTGAAAACTGGACCCTATTACTAAGCCTAGGTTATCCGTCCATCCGTCCGTCCATCCGTCCGTCCGTCCGTCCGTCCGTCTGTCTGTCTGTCTCTCTGTCTGTCTGTCTGTCTATCTGTCTGTCTGTCTCTCTGCCTGTCTAAGCTATTTAGGGCTGTAACTTTTGAACCGTAATAGCTAGACGGTTGAAATTTTCACAGAATGTGCGTTAGTATGGCGAACTTGCTAAAAAATTATAAAAAGTTATAAACTAAGGGGGGTCCTTCTACAAGAAACTAGTTTTTATCAACGTTTTTTCTTCTCGCTCTATCGTGAACACGGTAATACATACAAGCGTCAAACTTGGTACAATTATAAAGGTATAAGTTTTGTTTTTCTTCTATTTTTTCTTTAGGTTAAGTTTTATGTACTATGCATATTATTTCTGTTCTTAATAAACACATAAAATCCAAATTATAAAGCAAACTCATAACAAAAAATAATAAAAACCGATCAAGTATGAGTCGGTCTCGCGCTAAAGGTCCTGTAAAAAAAACATTTTTTTTTGTAAGATGATATGTTGTGTGGTGTGGTAAGCAAACCTCGGTGCGCGAGTAGCCCGACTCGCACTTCACCGGTTTTTTACACTAAGGGCCTGTTTCACCACTTCTGAGTAAGTTCTTGTTAGCTTATTCAACAGATATTTTGACATATCTTTTATACAAAATATGACAAACTATCTGTCGGATAAGCTACTAAGAACTTACTCAGAAAAGGTGAAACAGGCCCTTATAATCGTATACCATAGTACCTTGTTAATCTATACCGAAATATCCTATTTACAGAATACTTATTGAATTTTAACAACATTTACAAAGAACATATTTGGCAGCGGCTTCAAGCTAATCTTGTTTACGGAGACCAGAGAATGCATAGGAAGGTTGGTACGAAAAAAGTCAAGATGAATTTCCTGAACGTGCAGAGAAAATTGGTTGCGCGGCGAAAATAATAACATTGCAGTTGCAGCGAACATTTTCTTCAAAAACATTTTTATACGAACACTTCTAAATGTATACCTACCTACCTACAAAGCTAAATGCATAGCATAGCATAGCACAACATATGCTCACGATTATTATTCCCCGAGGGGGTAGTCAGAGATATTCTGAAACCTCAGAACATCCACGTTTCAACAGTAGTACCGAAACTCTGTCCAGTGTGCGGGGGGTGAGCCCGTCGCCACTTATAATGGACAGTGGGTACAATACATGCCTCGAAATTGAAGCATGCAGGTTTCTTCACGATGTTTTCCTTCACCGAAAAGCCTGTGATGTTACAAATCGTACATAAATTCGGAAAAAGTCATTGGTACGAGTCGGCCTGGACGTGGATCGAACCATCGCCTCCTGCACGGCAGGCAAGTTTACTCACCACTGGACCACCACGGCTCTAGCTAAATGTATCATGGGTATCTATCTAAAAGTATCAAACTGTTGAACGAAATCTCTTTCAAGATTGTCAGACAACAACTTTTATTTAGAACTAGAGTTTATCAGCGACTTCGTTCTTAAAAATTATATACCAGATTTTAAGTCAGATCATAAACTATTAAACAAAAAAGTTTCATCAAAATCTTTTCAGTAGTTTTTGCGTAATGCTCGAATAAATAAACAAACAGACACACAAAAATCAAAAAATTGGTGATTTGGAGTCAGGGACATCTAAAAACCATATCGTTGGTGTAGTCAAGAGGCTGTCAAGAGCAGTACCGCGATTAGCGCAATACCAAATGTGTCAAAAGTTATGGTTCATACGTAATCCAATAACGGTTCAATCACCGAATATTTTCCGCGATTGCAGCCCTGTAAGCTTATAACGATTTACTAACATTTACCCATCGAACTAAGAAAAAAATAGAATGCGCAGGTGGTAACAAACAATCATTGGAGAGTCAAATAAACATCTAATATATATAGAATGATTGAAATGAAGCGGGAGAATAGCGTAACATATGGAGCAGGGCTGCTCTCGGTGTATTTGCATGCTCTGAATTGCTGATGACATACAATGCATTAGTATGAGCCGTGTACGTCGCTGCACCCGTCCCAGATAGGGTTGCCAGATGGGAAGACTAAAATATCTGGGCAACATTTTTAAAAATCTGGATTTTGGGATTACTGTCGGGACAAACCACAATGGTACTTTTATTAAAATTAACATAGTTAACGACAAAGAAAATTAACTTTTTTGGTACATTATTAAGAGAATCATCCATACCATATACAGGGTCCTTCTTAATATGCTGACACGTTTTAAGAGGATCATCAGACCGTCAAACTGAACAACTTTCTCTATGGGACCAACATCGAAATCGCGAATAAAATATCAGCTGTCCCATACGTTTGCAGTTTTGTATTGAACAGCAGATTTTTATCGCGGTTTCAATGTTTGTGCCATAGAGAAAGTTGTTCAGTTTTACGGTCTGATCATTCCCTTAAAAAAGTGTCAGCATATTAAGAAGGACCCTATATATATTTAACATTTGCCACATTAGATTTCACTGAATCCACGGCATTAGATTTTGAATACGGCACGGCATAAAAAATGTATGTAACTACAAAGTTCAGTCTTTTATTAATTCGACTTGAGTTAACTAATTTTGAAATCGCGCGGTTTTGTTGTCTGTACATTTTGTATTTTTTCGAGAATTTGGACATCATATGAAATGTCGGGACAAACCAGACGATTCCCGACGATCTGGCAACTCTAGTCCCAGATGAGAACATAATAGTCTTTTACGTGCATGTGGCAGACCGTCAATTTGGTTTGGAAAGGAAATGGTTTCAATTGGAAACACTTAGGTTGTATGGCTCATGCGATACGATTTAATCTGTTATTGTAATAATAATAATAATATTTATTTAAATTCACATAAGAAAAACCAATTTACATTATGAATTAGGTACTATTGACTATTTAGGTACTATTGGTAGACTATGCGTATGGATCATAATATTGTTAGATACAGCTGACATCATTAAAAGGCAGGTACAACCTGCCTGTGCTATTGACATCAGCTATAACCCTGAGAAATGTTACAAAAAATTTGGTCATAGGTACAGGGAGCTGACAGTACTAAAAAACAGTTAATTAATTAAATTACCCACTATAATATACATTTTATGTTGATAAAGTTTTTAGATTTATAAATAACTGTGTAAATAACAGAATTATGTATGTATGTGTGTAGTATATGTCTGTATTTTGTATGTAGGGGGTGTGTTTTTGTGCGTGTTTTAATGTCAGTGTCTATTTGAGGGGATGAAGAAGAATTAAAATTATGTTATATTATTTGTGTAAATGCGGATGTATGTGTGTTACATCGGTGTGCTGTGTGGAGTGTTAGGTTGGTTATGTATGTAAGTATGTGAAGTAATTAATTTGCGAAGTTACTCGGGGGGGTGTAGTAAGTTTTCTGTAGAGTCGTATGTAAGTTTTTGAAGCCACTCACTTGTAATCTTTTTGCAAGCTTGTTTAGGAAGGTTGTGTACAGAGAGAATGCGATGAATATTATTGTATAAGAATGGACCGAGGAAACAGAAGAATCTTTGACTAAAACTGGAGTTTGAGGTATCGAGGGTTTACTGCGAAAACCAGTTGTTGTTGTTCAGATGAAATAAATGAGTTATCTGTCTATCTTATCTGCACATTTTGACAAAAATGAGTCAGATATACCTACATAGTCGGGGAAATCTACGGATTTTTGTATGGAGAAGGTTGCATTAATTGCACTTTTGGTGATAATTTGGAATATAGTAGATAAATACCTGAAAAATATAAATTCTCAATAATCCCCGATTTTTTATTGTGTATTATTGAATAATTAAGACATTTACAAAACATTAAATTAAGGTATGAACAAAAAATGGAAAACTGGTGATTTTGTGCAGGATGGCTTCATTCAATACGTTTTACTTACAACAATAATAATCCCCGGTTAATATCGTAAATTTAAGTAGATATTTAATATTTTGTAAGTCTTCAAAAATTATAACTTCAAAACTAAATTATTTACTGGTTGTTTGTACACATTAAATTTGCCTTGTGATAATTAACTGTCTCTTTTGCTAGTATGCTGGAAGAAATATCTTTCGAAATAAGTTTGCCCTTTGTACATTAATATCGATTTTAAGGTATTTCTCCGGTTCCTGAGCCAATATAACCACGAAATCTCGACAAAAATGTTATAAACTAACAGTAATATTATTTCAAACACAATTTACTAAAGTGTCTTTAATGCAATCTCAAACCTTATTTTTCCTAGACTAACAGTCGCCATCAGATATATCGTAGCATACAAGGTGTTCAAATATTTCTGAGCAGTGCTAATTTTCAATAAATTCTTCACAGTAAATGTTACCAATTATATCTAAACATGTATTTTGTCATAAATATCGGAACAACTTAGTTTCAATTATTTCTTCACTATGTTATTTTACATTTAAATGTAAAACAACGGAATTAGGTTTTTTTTTTCTAAACTGCTCAGATGTTTATGACCACCCTGGCTGGATGTTCTAGACGTTCAGATATTTTTGATTGGTTGTGTGTAAAGAAATTATTGAAAATTAGAACTGCTTAGAAATATTTGACCACCTTGTTTGCTATGATATATCTGATGGCGACTGTACAGTTGCACAGTACGACCAGAAAAAATAATTACGGGGGGACAGAGTCCCCCGACAAAACCCGAAGTCGTTTAGTAATCAAAGGGTGCAAAGTTGGATAGCAGCGCAAAAGAGCGGGGAAATAATTGGCCAATCGTGGCAAGGGATTGAAGGTGGCTCATCCAGATTAGCCAATATAATTTCGCGTGCAAAAATTTCTCGGAGACTTTTCTTCTTTTTCTACTTATACAATGGCTACGGAACCCTATCACGCCCTATTAACCGTTTTTTTTAATTAATTCTCTGATTTAAAAGTTCAAATTGTGTGTTTTAGTTAGTTAATCTCTTTGAATTGTGTACACATTGCCTACCTCACTTTGTAAATGTTCTCTGTATCATGGGTCTGCTGGAAGAAATATCTTCAGATATAAGCTCGCCCTTTGTACTTGTCTATTATGCCGTATTCATCTGTATTGCCGCGTGTCCAATAAAGTGTTCTCTTCTTATCGAGTGGGCAAGCCCTGGTGTCAGAGTTTTTTAGACCGAACGAAGAAGAATGAAGTGTTAAAATAAATAGTATTACAACAAGAGAAATATTGTTTAAGGTTTTCCATAGCCATGTAATCGTTCTGCCATCTTAATATCAAATTAAGCTTGTAACTTGGATAAGTTGGATGCAAGAACATTGTATAAAATACATGTTAATGAATAAGCGCAAAACCTCATACACCCAACTGATTTATAACAAAATAATTAGATTGAAACAATAATTTCAATATTTTGATAGTTAAAACGTAAAGTTATTCGCATTTTAAGTTTTGAGGCAAAAATGATTTGTTTTATAATTTCACCAATGAAGCGCTAGTAGCATGTTCATGTATACATTTTAAGAATCTTGTTTTGGTAGTAAGTAGGGTGAGAGTGCCCGAGCGGTGGGTTGAGATCAAGTTCAGTAAATTTAAAATTTTATAAAAAGTCATTTAATATTTTGAAAAAAAAAATACCTATGTTGAAACCATGATAATTTGATTCTGTTCTCTATTCCAAACAAACTACTTTCGAGTTTTGCGTTAATTCATTAACAGGTTGTATACTTGGTTATATGTCAAGATATACAGTCGAAGCTACGAAAGCGTCGAAAAAATTTCAACCAGTACTGGCCTCTAAACCCTATCCATATGCACGCACACAGACATATCTTGTATGACGCCTCACACACACGAAACCTAAGAAAGTTGGCCCGTTTTGTTTTATACGGTAGAAGCGTTAGACTCATTCTATATACTTTTTCCAAGTAAATTAGAGATGATTTTGTCAACATGTTGAACTCACGGATAAGGCGAAATCCGCCTTTTGTGAGGTCCGCCGGAATTTCACTTCATGTAGGTAATTGTTTTTTTTTTTTCATTGCCTTTCACTTCACGGTTTCACGAGGGTGAGAAAAACAATATGTGTCGCCTCGTAAAATATACACGCGAAGAAATAAGTTGATTTATTCTGAACAAGGACTCATATTATTGAATTTTACAGAAATTGTATTCCATACTGTAAGAGGATTACGAATGGCTGTTTGTATTTTGTACCTACACCACTTATCTTATAATACGAGTAGTATATGACGAAAGAATTAGGTTCTCGTGTGGGTTGTATTTTAATAAGGGATAATTTATACAGGGTGTTACAAAAATACCCCTAAAGAAAAAAGGATGTTAAAGGGTCCATTATAAAGAGTCTATTGACAATGTATGACAACTGTAGTATAACATTATTTTTTACCGAAAAATTAAATATCGATATTAAAATAATAAAATTTACTGACTGTCCGCTAGTTCAAAGACTAAACGGCAGCAGATACGTCGTAAGGCCACTGCAATGTCACCAGTATCTTGTCAGTACTACATTTAAAAGATGATTATTCATGCATCTTACAATTTGTTTTTTTCGACACAGAAAGCTTCTTCGTCTCTTACTTAATGTAGGTACAAATGACTTGCAAACACTACCCTTACTAGAGTTGGTATTTTTTAATAATTGGCTTCGATGAAGGATTTTATATTTTTGGTTAATTACGTAACACGTTGTAATACCTAAAGAATTCACCAACCTTTAATTCTGGGCTATTATGAAAGAAGAGGTATTATTTAAACAAATATTAATTCCCACAAAGCTTAAAATCCTTTTTACCATAATAATATGGAGATAGGTACCAATTATATGAATTCTACGTCGACAAGGAAAATTTATTTCCTGAAATTAAATTGAATTAATAAAAACATGCAAACGGACCATAGAATAAAAACCGCTACGTACGTGTCGGGCCACGAGTAATGTAGGGTTCCGTAGTCGCCCGTTACAATATGCGGATTTAGAAGGCTTTTTGTTTGATACATTAATTAAGTTCACCGTCTAACGGCTAATAACGTTTAAAAAGCATAAATAGTCCCACAGTTCCCACTTTACGTGGAGGGGAGGTACCCTAAAACATTTCAGACAAACATTGAAATTGCAAAAGAAAAATCTGCTGTTCCATAGAAAATGTCAATAGCTGATAACCCAAAATGTAGATATGGAACAGCAGATTTTTTTTCGTGATTTCAATGTTGATTCCCTAGTGAAAGTTTTTCAGTTGGATGGTCGAAACTCTAGACCATCCAACTAAACTTAAAGGGTGGCTTTTGACTCTAAATCACCTGTTTATGGATGTAACGCATTTTAAGTTTACACCCTGTATTGACGTCTGCAAGAAATAAATAACATGCCTTTTTCAGTTATCATTACACGGATTTTAAAACTAAATGTTAGAGGAACGTGAAAACGACGAGCTCATGCAAGAATGATGCATGAAAGAAGATCGGCGGATTATTTCGCTCTCCGACTTAAAGGGACCGTTCATAAATAGTCGGGGAAATCTACGGATTTTTGTATGGAGAAGGTTGCATTAATTGCACTTTTGGTGATAATTTGGAATATAGTAAATACATACCTGAAAAACATAAATTATCAATAATCCCCGATTTTTTACTGTGAATTTTTTACGATTAAATAATTAAGACATTTACAAAACATTAAATTTAGGTATGAACAAAAAATGGACAACTGGTGATTTTGTACTGGATGGCTTCATTCAATACGTTTTACTTATAACAATAATAATCCCCGGTTAATATCGTAAATTTGAGTAGATATTTAATATTTTGTAAGTCTTCAAAAATTATAACTTCAAAACTAAATTATTTACTGTTTGTTAGTACACATTAAATTTGCATTGTGATAATTAACTGTCTCTTTTGCTAGTTTGCTGGAAGAAATATCTTTCGAAATAAGCTTGCCCTTTGTACATTTATATCGATTTTATGTTATTTCTCAGGTTCCTGAGCCAATATTACCACGAAATCTCGACAAAAGTGTTATAAATTTACAGTAATATTATTTCAAACACAATTTACTAAAGTGTCTTTAATGCAATCGTAAACCTTATTTTTCCTAGACTAAAATGAACCTAAGCTATGTGTAGAGTGAAACAAAATTAACAAAAAAGTAAAAAAAAAACCTGGAGAAGTTGTGGGAAAGGTATTTTTCCTTACGATACCTTTTGAACCTCATAATCTTTCTCATTACATATAGTCCACTCAATCTTCTATCCATTCTTTGTTTTTATTTATATAAAAATTCAAGATAACCGTATATTTGAAGAAAACGAAATCACAGACACTATCAGTTCAACTAAGCCAACGAGGTTCCGTAATGACCAAAAAATACCTTTGTGATCATATTCGACGAATTTGCTATCATGTTTGCGTTTTGCTACTGCTTTTAAGAACATACAAAATTTGCCATTTAACTTAATTTCTACTTTTGAATCCGGACTTCTAGAGATGTGTTCAGTTTCAGTGTGTAATAAATACTTTAGTTTTCGTAAAAATGACTGGGTCCAAATTCGCCTTGGTTCTTTATAAGATAAATTTGATAGTTGAAAGTGGTCGCTCTGAAGTCTAGAGCTAGACTATAGGTTTCCAACGGAGGCGGTACGTCACCTAGTGGGCGCTAGAGCAATCCATGGGGGCGGCGGATTCATGGACAAAATGGGGAGCAAGTTTAGCGTTCTTCTTATCTCAACGATATTGAATATCGTTTCGCTCCATGTAGACTCATAGAGAGCGAGGGCGAAATGTGTCCCACTTCTTGATTAAATTCACGTTCAACATTTGTATCTCTTTCTTGTTAACCGCGTCCGATTTTTACGACATAAATGGGTATGAGTGAAGGTACCTAAAATATTGCCATTAGATTACAGTAGTCCGAGGGCATGGAGTTCGAATGATTTTCTCGCGACTACTTTTGAATTTAGAGATTACAGACTTTGACTATTTATATGTGGACTGGTTACGCGTGTAATTCTACATACTAACAAACATTTCTGCCACTTTTTACGGGGGGCGAGGTTACATGAAATCCGCAAGTTTCGATTTTATTCCCCATAACTTTAGATTCTAATTTTGAATGTTAAAAATCATGAAAAGTAGTCTCGTGTGAACCCCAAACGTTCTAAGTTCGAAGTTATTATTTCGCAATTATAGGCTGTCTCGTTTAGTGATAAGGTGTAAAATTGAATGTAAATGCACAAGATCAATTGTGCTTATACCGTGGCAGAGGGGAAATGCTACCGCAAGGCTAGTCCTTATAAGAATTAGTCAAAGATTACAGATCAAATTCATTTAAAATACTGATTAATTCTAAAAAAAAAATAAGGTTCTTACAATGATGTCTTGGATGTCTTCTATCCGTAAAAGATATAAAATAAAGACAAAAAAAACTTGACATACCGAACTATCAAAAGTCCGCGAACAAGTTTTGAACTGCATCTCCTTTGATCTGCATGTCTACGTAATCACGTGAATTTAATAACAGTGCTGCATGCTTTTGTGTGTTTATTTTCTTTACACGAGCTCTACTCTACGAGTGCGTAATCTGATCAAAACGTGTTCTAATTAAACGAAGGTACTTAGGTACTTACCAAAGAAACAACAGCAGAACACGATCGTGTATAATGTGATGAATATAGCTTTAACATCAGTCCTATCAAATATGTATTCGTCGTCTTGTAATGGGTAATTGCTTAAGTTTGTAACTGAAACATTTACAGCGTCTTCCACAACGCTGGATTCGGTCTTGTTTGCGTGTTCTAAAACACTGTTTGATCTAAAGTTTGAGGCTATGAACAGCCTTAATCCATACATGTTTCTGATGATGACGTTCTATATTTGTGAGACTATTTTCCACTCCACTTTAATGTGAAGTATAATGGTTCTGCTTCCATTTCCTGAAACAAAGAAATAAACGGTTTAGTTTAAAAGGACCATTATTTTATTTAGGGTACCGTAATTCAGTCCCCTTCAAAGGCAACGGAACAAAGGATATTTTGTTAGTAAAATAGGTAAATTCCAAAATAAAACTGTTATCGGTAGGTAAGGAATAAGAAACCAGTTTCAGAATAACGTAGGAATTAAAGTAAAATGCTACACTTATTTTATTTGCAAATTACGGTAACTCGGTCGTTTGTGGCCCAACAACGAAATGTAGGTGTTATGTGTATAATAAGGATCTGGAGTGCGATTTTTGAAAGTCATACTTTGAAATTACCTAAATAGAAGTTTGTATCTTCATTTGATCATAATGTCGAATCTCATGTTTCAAATATAGCACTTCAGTAGTCAATTTAGTTCAAAAGTGAGCAACATAAGACTTCAGATGAACAAAAAAGTGCGATCTCGAAAATCCAAAAATTGAAATATTTATCTTACTAACGATATCTAGGAATATATAAGTATGTATATGTATATAAAATATGTATGTAAACATGTATACATATTATGTAAGTATATTCCAATTTACCGACCACAAAAATCAAAATGAATTATTCCGCGGTTAACTTGCGTTGGCTTACGTGTCGTACAGGAAACTGTAGGGTAATGTTCTTGTCTCAATGCTGCTCATATTTTATCAATGCAAATCATTTGAATAATTTTACTTCTTCGGTTTCAAAGGATCTCTTGTTTGAAATGACATAAGATCATTTACATAGCTTATTATTCAATTTGATTGTAGCTAAGTCAGTGGCGTTGCGAGGGTTTCTGTCGCCCGGGGCACAGACCGATTTTACCGCCCCCTGATATTTATAAAAACACCTAAATCAAAAATAACTGAGCGAACGAAGCGATATCGAAATTTTTTAGCACAATTTTTCGAATTGTGGTCAAACATCTTTTGGTCTACATGCAAAAATAAAAACGTAGAGCGAGCAAAGCGAGTTTTCTCCTCAACACGAATCGCTTGGAGTCAAAGCTTTATACGTACAAAACATGTGCAAAGTACGTAATTAACCTAAGTAAGTAATTAAAACAGAAACATCTCTTCTCTGCTCTACGAATTGGTTTTAGACAGAGCTCAATAACTCAAAATTACTCCCGATTTTTCCGCTCCTAGTATAGTGCCGCCCGGGGCATATTCGCCCTCCCTACGATACTGCGCTAAGTGATAAAGTACTGATACAGGGTGTAAATTTAAATACGTATTTAAAGGGTGCTCCAGACCATCACACTTATAGCGAGTTGTTCAGTTTGATGCTCAATAGCCTCTTTAATATGTAACGCATTAAAATTTACTCCCTGTATATTACAATACCATAACGTTAAACCATACCAAAGTATGGCTACTGATAAATTGCATGCAGAACGACACGAAGTTCATACTAAAATAATAGCGGAAAAATGGGTGCCACTTTTAATTTACGTTTACGGAAAGTGAGGCGTACAAGAGTTATTTAGTGACCCTGTCAAATTGGCGGGGAACGATTTCAACCATGGTGGCAAAAACACCGAAAACTTAAATGAAATAATTTTTCTTTAATGAGCATCGTAGGTAAAAAGACGACGAACGGACGATAGATGTTCTTCCAACGTCTTACAATCATACAGTCTTACGCCTTATGAACTCACGTAGCGTACATATGCCAAAGGAGGGGGTGCACACACGTATGCTCGCCGGAGTCGTAGACCAAGTTATATGGGTCCATTGGAAAGAGAAATACCTATACAATACACATTCTCACACCACTGGCCGCATCTTCTCTAGGGCCCTTATTAACGAGACGGTTTTCCGCCGGGGCTACACACGGTTTTAAACCGTGCCTACGTCCGGTCGTCAGTTATGTATGGTGGTTTGACACTATGAAGGTTTGTTAACGACGCCGGTGCTAGCGACGGTCCGGGCACGGAGCGCTCCGTGTCTACGTCCGGCGCGCAGTCGTGTATGGCCGTCTATGATATGAGAGCTTGTTGAGGAGGCCGGGTGTACGCACGGCGTACGCACGGCCTACCTACGCAAAATGGAAATAAACCAAAATTTGCTTATTACATTAATTCAAGAATGCCCAATATTATGAATAATTACATTGTTATTGGGCTTTTTATTATGAATTTTCTGTTCATTCACCAAGCGATGATGTTTTGATTCTGCATAGCACTAAGCATGAACGTGAAGTATTTATATAGGTATGTGCGGACAAAACGATGACAATCGACCGAATGAGGCCACACTTCAGCCGGCTAGCCACCGGGTATAAACCGTGCTCGTGAACAAGCTTATCCGTCACCGGCCCGGCGCGCCGGAACGTATAGAAACCGTCTCGTTAACAATGGCGACAACACGTTACGAGGCGGTGGTAGCTTCAAAAAAGATTTGACGTTTAATAAGTGTGCTTCAAGCTCCAATATTGAATAAATTATGTTGACTTTGACTGGAAGAAGCAGAGATTACAGCAATCTACATCATTCTGACTCCATAAAGCTCGTAATTAAAACTCTTAGAGAAACTTTCGCAACATTTCTAAGCAAGTTCTTACGTAGTTAATAGGAAAAATATACGTGCTTATCTTGAAAGAGAAAAAAATGTTGTGTACACCTACTTTTACAACGAGAAAAATTTTTAATCAGCTCGGGGAACAAACATTTTTGGCGTACCAAAATATTATAATCTAAATAAAATAGTATCCATCTAACTTCGAACTTGTGTATTGAATGAAAGAAAGATTGATAAAACCTTTTTAATCCGAGATTTTTGATTTTTAGGGTTCCGTACCCAAAGGGTGAAAACGGAAACCTATTCATAAGCCTACGCTGTCCGTCCGTCCGTCTGTCCTAACTTCAGAGGGCTGTATCTTCTGAACCATAATAGGTAGCCAGTTGAAATTCTGACAAAATATGTATCATTGTATTGGATTGGATGACAAATAATAAAAAATGAACAGTAGAAAATTAATGGAGGTCCCCATACAAACAATTAGTTTTAATCAGCGTTTTTTCTTCTCGGTCTATCGTAAAAACGGTGAAACATCCCGGCGTCAAACTTTGTGTGATTATAGTGCCAACTCTACAGTATAACAATAAATAATAAAAACCGGTCAAGTGTGTGTCGGACTTGCGCTATAGATCCCGGAGAAAACATTTTTTTTAAATATTGTATGGTGGTACGGAACCCTCCGTGAGTGACTCTGACTCGCACTTGGCCGGTTTTTGTGGTATTAAAGACAGATCTAAAGTAAATCGATGGAAATTACTTTTGTAAGTTCAATGAAAGTCGACTTACGAAACAGATATTAAATAATTCTTGTTGATTTTTTTGACATTTGAGTAATAAACAGTAGATACATTTACTGAGTCACGTTGCAGGGTTTGCCCCGAACACTTGTCTTTCGCGTGGTGTTCGCGCGGTTCGCGTTTCAGCCTGCCACCGCAATCCTTCTCAGCTGTGTTCTAAACCAAAAACAATCCTCGAGATTGAATAGATACTCCGTCAAACCACTTGCCACTGGCGGAAATGCGGTGCAAACGCACAAGCAAGAAGTCCATTAATTATTAAAACAGAAAAAGGTACATTTACTGAAGTCAAAGAGATTATACCTAATAGAGTGAGCCATACCAATTGTAAAGTGTCCACTTTTTTGACGTTTAGGTTTGAGTGTGTGGTGTCAAGTAGTATGGACAAAAGGCACCAAGTGACATATGGCCTTATGTTTACGGTCACTTTTCACACACACTGGCTCAAAAAAATTGGACAGCCGCATAAACATATATCTATAGTTCCATCTCCTTCTGCTATTAAAGGTACGTCATAAGACAAAAGAGACTAACTACAATCGTAAATTTATGCGGACTCTATGGAGGTCCTTCCTTTGAGACTGAAGTTTTGTTCATGTCAAATTTCATCATCCAAATAGTGACAAATTTGAATACAGTAACCACTTAATTATACCTACCTAGCATATAAGTGATTTGTTTGGCTAACGCTGTAAACTTATATTGTGAATTAATAAATAAAATAAAATGAAATCGGTAGATCGGTGAAAAATCACAAAAACTTAATTAACTCTTTATAGAAAGCCGTGGTGGTCCAGTAGCGAGTAGCCTTGCCTGCCATGCAGGAGGCGATGGTTCGATCCCCGAGGCCGACTCAAACCAATGAGTTTTTCGGAATTTATGTGCGATTTGTAACACCGCTTTTCGGTGAAGGAAAACATCGTGAGGAAACCTGCATGCTTCAATTTCGAGGAATGTATTGTACCCACTGTCCATTATAAGTGGCGACGGGCTCACTCCCCGTCACACTGGACAGAGTTTCGGTACTAGTGAAACGTGGATGTTCTGAGGTTTCAGAATGTTTCAGACTACCCCCTCGGGGAATATAGTCGTGAGCATATGCTAGAAGAACCAAAAAGGTTGATAATGATATCCCCTACCTCAGATTTTCTTTTGGACCTCCTTACCTGGAAGGCGTGTATGGAAGGAAATATTGGTAGAGGCAGACCTAAGAGGACGTACTAAAACTAGATCAAGGACGTCGTTCAATAAAAAACCGGTCAATCACCGAGGTTTCCGTACCACACCACCACACAACATATTAACTGTTGTTATCGCCGAGACCTTTAGCGCGACAGAAAAAAACGTTGATAAAAACTAGTTGCTCGTACCCCCCTTAATTTTTAAGTTTTTGATATTTTTAACAAATCTGCCGTAGTAACGCATATTCTGTGAAAATATCAACTTTCTAGCTAGATATTACGGTTCAAAAGTTACAGCCCTAAATAGGTAGGACGGACGGACGAACGGACAACGTAGGCTTCGTAATAGAGTCCCGTTTTCACCCTTTGGGTACGGTACCCTAAAAAAGACAGGTTAAAAGTAGCCGAAATCGACGGGAATGTATGGACCTAGAGGAAGCCAGAGAGGTATGTCAGAACTGCCAAAAATGGAGATCCATGGTCTCTGCCTACCCCTTTGGGTAAAAGGCGTAATTGTATGTATATAAGTTTAATAACTAGTTTAAATTGCATAACCAACTCAATTACACTCTTTTTCATCGTCTACCCCATCCCCCCTAAATTTATAATTTTATACAATAAATATTTCACCCACTCAAAGCTCAAGATTTCCAAAGGAGGTACAGAATACGATGATAAATTATATTTACGAACCAACAATTTGAGGCTTACAATATTACTTGATTGAGAGTCAACGTTATTGGAGAAAATATTTAACAATTTATATAAGTACCGTTTCAGATCAGATAACCTGAAGTTATCAGAAGCGATTAGAAACAATCAATTTTCATTACTTTTTCCAGGTAATTTTGATTACCATGTCAAATATTATTGAAAATGACGAAGATTAGTAGCGAAAAATCTGTCCGGGTGGGATCTATAGCAATGCAGAGGGGGAATGCTGCCATAATTAACCAAAAAAAATCCTTCATCGAAGCCAATTATTAAAAAATCCCAACTCTAGTGTGACATCTGAATTTTTTTCAGAAGTGTAGTTTTTGTAAGTCATTTGTACATTTAAGTAAGAGACGAAGAAGCTTTCTTTGTCGAAAAAAACTAATTGTACGATGCTTAAATTATCATACATGATCACGAATATGAATACTTTATTGAAATTATTCGTTATTCTTTATTTTTGTAACAATAATTTAAGTTGTTTGTCAATCTGTCATTTATTGTTTTTTTGTGTAATAAATAGGTATTAATATTCAAGTTAGCTTTAGTAATAAAGATAACTTAGAGAATAATCATCTTTGAAATTAAGAACTTACAAGATAGTGGTGATCTGCTGCCGTTTAGTCTTTGAAATAGCGGATAAATCGGTATATTATACACATAAACCTTCCTGAAGAAATTTTGTAAACTATAGTGAAAACCGAATCGAAATCTTAGAAGTATGCGGAGAAATTGACAGAAGGACAGACGCGGACAGCGACTTTACAGAGATACTATTTAGAGATTCGTAAAAACCTGACACATGAAAATAAAACTTTTTCTTTTGTTTTTCTCATTCATCGCCATAATTATATGGTAATCTTTTGCTGTTTATGTTTTGGTGTAAAATAGAATAGGTACCTATATATGATTGATTGCCTATGTCGTTCCATCGAGATGATGACTGCAAACAAGCCTTAAAAATAGCAACATTCTCCATAAATCCAAGGTCAAAACCTTAATTTCTTCTCCATTAAAAGTATAATCGATTGCGAGACGGTAGAGTTTTCCGTATGCACTACCAAACAATACGGAAGTATGCTTTTGATTCAACTCGCTGCTCCGTGTTATCTGACCTGCGATATAAGAATTTATTCTATGCCTGCGACCTATTATACAGGGTGTACGGAAAAGTATCATTAACCTTTAAACCACATACTCTAGGTACCTATCAAACTGAACAAATTTTGCAAACCTGTCAGTACAAAAAAATATCAGCTGTTCCATTTTTAGAATTCTTATCTGTTTGTTTACCCACGTAGGTATCACTTAAAAACTATTTATGGGGTTTTCACAAAAACATAGGGTTTAGTTTAGACTAATATTTAGGCTTTATTTTATCGAACTTATAAACAAAATGCTAGATAATGTCAATTTGTCTAGGATCATCTTTTCCCTCTTTGTTATTTTAAAGAAACACATTTTGAAATTTTGACCTAGACCAGATCAGGGACGTCATCAAAGAATGCCAGGTTAAAAGTAGCCGAAATCGAAGGGAATGTATGAAAAGATGTATGGACATAGAGGAAGCAAGAGAGGTGTGTCAGAACCGCCCAAAGTGGAGATCTATAGTTTCTGCCTACCCCTCTGGGAAAAAGGCGTGAGTTTATGTATGTATGTATGTGACCTTTATTCGCACAGACCATAGCGCCATCTAACGATCCCCTAAAAAACCAAAAGAAAAACGCTCATTATGACAACACTACACCTACAAATTGTATATTTGTACCTGTCCCAAACTATTATCATTGCGTCGGAGATACGAAATACGCAAGCAACGGTCTAATTAAATGTCACGGGAAACATATTGCACTGATAAAGTATGATAACAAAGATATTGTGGAGTACCACACAAAACATTTTTTTCGAATTATCCGTAGGTATGACTCAATAAGGGCGTCGAACGAAATAATTTATACAACGTGTTAATGAATAACCGCAAAACCTCAACTGATTTATAACAAAATAATTAGATTGAAAGAATAATTTCATTATTTCGATAGTTAAAATTTAAAGTTATTCCCATTTTAAGTTTTGAGGCAAAAATGATTTGTTATGATTTCAGCAATTAATGAAAGCGCTAACGTGTTCATGGATACATTTTAAGAATCTTGTTTTGGTAGTAAGTAGGGTGAGTGTGCCCGTGCGGTGGGTTGAGATCGAGTTCAGTAAATTTGAAATTTTACAAAGAAATTAGCATTCAAAACAATAATGTCTATCGGTATGAGTAGATATAAGTAGGTATGTATAGTATAGAGTGGCGTAGCGTGGGTTTCTGCCGCCCGAGGCCTTTGCCGCACCCTTATCTTTATAAGAAAACCTAAATAACGGAGCGAGCGTGGCGAGCTCGAAATTTTTTGCACTTCTATTCGGGTTGTGGTGAAAAATGAAAGATTATATTTTTAGCACCGCGTCGTAGCTGCAGTTAGAACTCTTTAGGATTATATGTAAGAACAGTAATTAAAACAGAAACTTAGAGCGAGCGAAGCGAGCTCGACTTTTCTCTTATCTACTAATTGGTTATAGACAGAGCTCAATCAATCGATATTTTTCCCGAATTTGCTGCCCCTATTAAAGTGCCGCCCGGGGCATTTGCCCCCCCTCGCTACAGATTGCCAGCTAGCTTTAAATTTGACATAAGGTGGTTGCATAATGTTGATACGAGTGGGTTCTCTTTTCTAAACTTTTTCGATACCAAAGAGTAATATAAGTAGGTACATACTTATATTACTCTTTGGTATCGAACCTATTGAATACTCGCGCCGGCTCAAGGTCACCGGACCGCGCTCGTTCACGTACAGGCAGTGTCATGCCTGTGCCCATACTTCGCTTCCCTTCCTTAATAAAGATTTGCTCCATCTATGCCGTCATCTCACCTTGACGTGTGCCCTGCACTTTTCCATTTGAGCTCCGTGACTCTCTTACCCACATATTTGGACCTTAGTACGGCGTAATTTAGTCAGGTTTAATTAATACAGCGTAATAGCACATACTGTATAACGTACCTTAATTAATAGGTACAGCGTAATAGCACAGAATATATTATAACATACTTACCAACCTAATTATTACAATTACCGTAAGTGAAATTTAATTAGGTAATAGATAATCCCGTTCCACAAGGATAATAACTTAAATTTTAGTTAGAATTGCTATTGTTTAAAGAGAAGGTAAAGGGGTGTAATTATTATTAGGTACCTACAAAACGCTTAGAAAATCTTAGAATTTATACAACGTAGTTGAGAGATTATACAGGGTGTAAGTGACAGCCTAGAAAATACTGAAATGTTGAATTCAGACCATCAAACTGAACAACTTTCACTATAGAGCCTACCTCAGGGAACTACCTCGCGTTTCTGGTAGTAGGCTCCATAGTGAAAGTTGATCAGTTTAATGGTCTGAGTTCACCGTTTCATTATTTGCTAGGCTTTCACTTACACCCTGTATATGGTCCTTCTTTTTAAGGGGAAGGAAAATAAACAAAAGGAAATACGTAAAAGTCATCTTTTCATACAAACGTTCGATCAGTTGATTGCATTTAGAATGCAAAGTCCAATATTGCAAATTTCCTGTACAAGGTGTTAACATTTCATATATAAAAATATATAAAATAAACTCACTATAAATGAGGATATTCCATACGTTTTAACCGCCTCTCGCAAAAAATCTGGTCTTAGAACACCGCTTTTTCAAAATTTTCTGTTTTATACTGAAATCAGGTCTATCGAGCGAAATAAATCTCCACTGAAACGTAATTGGACCGCATGAGAATCACAACTTTTTACACATTCGGTATAGCGCAAATCATTTGACAGCTCATGACAGATCGCACAGATTCAAGCTGTCAATCACATAGTAAATAAATCACGTAAATTCAGCATAGTTTAATAGTAACTGGCTTGCAATTTGATTACAACTGAAATTGATTGATCGGACCCGAGTTATACAAGCCAGGGTTGGTTACGTAGTAACTCTTCACTACATAGTATAAAACAAAGTCGCTTCCCGCTGTCTGTCTGTCCCTATGTATGCTTAAGGTTTATACAACGTGTTAATGAATAAGCGCAAAACCGCATATACCCAAACTGATTTATAACAAAATAATTAGATTGAAACAATAATTCCATTATTTTGATAGTTAAAATTTAAAGTTATTTGCACTTTAAGTTTTGAGGCAAAAATGATTTGTTATCATTTCAGCAATGAATGAAATCGCTAACGTGCTCATGGATACATTTTAAGAATCTCGTTTTGGTAGTAAGTTGGGTGAGAGTGCCCGAGCGGTGGGTTGAGATCGGGTTCAGTAAATTTTAAATTTTACTAACAAATTATTTAAAACTTTGTAAAAATTACCTATGTTGAAACCATGATAATTCGATTCTGCTCTCGATTCTAAACAAACTACTTTCTAGTTTTGCGTTAATTCATTAACACGTTGTATGTGCGAAGCCGGGGCGTGTCGCTAGTTCATAATAAAACACAAAAACCGGGGTAACATAGACATGAAAAGCCTAAAATCCGAAGTGCATAATTAAGATCTCCATCAAACATTTCTTGTTAAACAGATAAATAATTATCCAAATCAGTGAACGTGATCATTTTTTTGACCTTCCATACAAAAGTGCGGATCGGCCGATCGATTTTCTATAGGAGGTCCAAAAATTTATTTCGTTTTATGACCCAAGAATCATTATAAAACTATTTATTACACGTCATTAATATTTTGCGATATTTTCTGGAAAGTCCCTCGTTCAGTACAGTCTACACTAATATTATATTCATGTTTCGTCCTCGAGATTAGCATGAATATACTTGTAGTAGCACACACGGTGTCGCCAGAGAGCACTGAATTTGAGGGAAAAAAATAAAAATTTTGTTTATGTCGACTCGGTAGTGTCTGACAGCTCGCTTGTCATTCACATCTCAGTGCTTCGCCAGTAGACATATTTTTTCTTACAGCTACGTTTAGTGTTATTTCTTTTGCAAAATGGGGAAAAGAAGACACTCTGATAAAGATTATGAAGATAACATGCGTATAAAATCAAAAGGTTGGAAAGAAAGTTGCTGAAGCGCGGTCGCCACCGTCACCGATCAGGTTCACCGCCGCGCCATGATTCTTGCGAAGAGATAGATTTTATTTTATGGCAATAAAATTACGTGAGAAATCCTTCTGCGGGCAACCATTTGGGTTGTCACTTTATGGATAGACGTAGTATATAGTTATGATAATTGCCTTTCGGCATATAATACAACAACAATCATAATATTCATTATGTACAATACACGTGTATGATTAGTGTTATGCGGACTGCCTGAGGGGCTTTCACTTCGCTAATTTACGTGAAATCATTTAGTGTTGCGGGCAGTTTTAGGGACTGTCACTACACTAAGATCATGACTTACTTATCTTGGTCCACGAACCTAACGAGTTACTTATCTCTAAAGATAATCAATGACGAGTGACTTTTTGGACTAACATTTATCAGTTATGGTCACATTAGTATCCTAGTATTCATGCCTTCCTATTGAACAGATTATTTAATGTTACCAGGGTTATGTCCAATAAATTATAGAATTTATGACATATTTCCATTCCGGATTTCATCTTAACGGCCCACAATTAGAATCGGAGCCGGAAAACGTTCGAGGTAAATCCCGAACTATGTTTGGAAGACAATGCCAACCGGAACACCGCACTCGCTGAAGACCGTAAAGGAACCTGTCCCGTCAACAAATGCGCTGTTTTCTCGTAGACCCACTAATTTGGCGTTGGCCCGACAGCGAATCCTGGGCCACTCGACCAGGTTGTTGAACCACCACGGCAAAGATATTCAGACTGATCCGACAGTGCGTTTTTTAGCACGTAGCCACTACATGGTTAACCAAAGATCTTCGTAAAGAACTTCTTTAAAAATATTTGCCTCCTGCCAATTGCACATTAATTGTGCGTCGGATCTTAACCCTGAAGTTCTGTTTCAGAAGCTGTTCTGAAGAGACATAGGGATACCCCTATATACATTTACATTCAGATACATTCTATACAGAATTAAAGCCAAAATAATTGGCTAGTGCCTTAACGTGTTAAGCAGATGCCTTGACTTTGCTACTTGCTTCCGAGAACAAGGATATGCCATTTATAAAATTGTTAATGGATATCAGTCGACTGGTCTGCGACTGCCAAAACGTGAATTCTGCAATACGGAGAAATTTGTTTTTTATAACCTGAAAAAGGGACATGAATGATCAGCTACATAAAACAATGTTAGATAAGTTTCTTTTTGGAACAGACCTCGCTGAGACGTTGAAGGCAGCCAAAGGCATAGTCAAATCAGGAGCAGCTCCGGTAGCAAGGACACCATTTCAGACTTTGAAAAAGATAAATCCTTCCAAATAGAAGCCTTTAAACTGAAAGGTTCCTCCTCCGGATTGCAGGCCGAGGGGGAATCCGAGAGTGAAGTGTCCTGCTCAGAAGAATCAGCATGCTAACTCTTCGAGGACGTCGTCACAACGGACGCAGAGGTACACGTTACGTTGATAAACATGGTAACACATGCTGGCCGCTTATCTTGTTTTATAAGCACTATAAGCAGTGGGAAAAGATTACCACTGATCCTACTGTACTTTCTTAGATAGTTGGCTACAAAATACCTATTTTTTTTTTTCAAGCCCTGTTCAATTTTCACCACCACATAATAGAATACTTTCTTATTCTGAAAAGATACAGTTCGAACAGTCAATCAAATCAGATTTTTTAGAAATTGGTGCTATTTCGCAGTGTCCACCTTGTGACGGCCAGTTTATTATCAATTATATTCTTAATACAGAAACCTAATAGTAAAACGAGATTTACCTTAAATCTAAAAAGAATTAAAAGTATTTAAAAACAAGTCATTTCAAGCTTGAAGTTTTTCGTTCAGCTCTTAAACTAATGACAAGAGACTGTTTTTTAGCTAGTTTAGATTGAAAGATGCATATTTTTTGATAAGAATGCATGATGAATCTAATAGATACAAAGATTTGAATGGAATAGAACATTGTTTGAACTCAATGTGTTGCCTTTCGGTCTCAATAATACACCGAACGTTTTTACTTAAATTGTGAAAACTGTAATAAAATTGCTTATTTATCAACAATTTGTTTGGACGATATTTTGTTAATTGCTCAAAGCTTTTCTGTTTGTGTCCAAAACATCACTGATACTGTTCGGTTGCTTAAAGCATTAGAGTTCATAATAAATATTGATAAAAGCAACCCCATGCAAATTTTTGGGATACATATTGCACTCACCAAAAATTGCCAACTTAGCTTACCACCGTACATAATATTAAAATACATAAAGAAATAAAACGATTTCAAATTTAACGGCGCTGCAAAATTTGGATTTTGCTAGGCTTAGAGGTCTTCTTACATCGATCTATTCATCGGTATATTAAGCCATCGAATATGGCTGTTTTTGTATATAACCAAAAACAACAATTCTTGGAAAGTTGTACATTTTTAAACTTGCAAGGTGTTGATAATTACGATAAGTTTATGAATATACCAGAATATTTAGCTTCCGATTTAGAATGGTGGTCAAAGGCGATTAGTAACTCGGTTAATAGTTCTAGCGATGCCTCAACGACTGGGCGGGGGCGGCGTACGTTAATAAAAGAGACAGTGGTATGTGGAATAAGGAGGAATGTTAACAGCATAACAACTATCTAGAGATCCTAGCCGTATTTTTTGGACTCAAGACTTTTGTCAAAACTTTTCGTGGTTGCCAAATCCTTTTGTGAATAGATAATACGTCAGACATCCCGTATATCAACCGTATGGACGATATTTAATTCCTTCACTTAACACAGATTACTACAGAAATAGGGAAATGGTGCGAATCAAGGAAGATATATGTTTTTTGTCTCATATATTAGCTCAAAAGACAATGCAATTGCGGATGCGGAGTCCTGGAGAAACCATCCAGACATTGAATGGGAACTCGCGGACTACGCATTTCAAAAGATATGAAGAGTATTCTGATATATATATTTTTACTAACCGCATAAATAGAAAGTGTCATTAATATTGCATATCATGACATTGTTATTTCGATTCTTTTGCCATCACTGGTTTTATCGTCTCATAGTCTGACTTTTACTTTTACGGGTTTTCACCCTTCTCGTTTATTTAAAGTCACTTCGTAAAATTATTATCCAAAAGGCTAAGGGTATTTATTGTTGTCCTATTTTGGCCTACACAACCGTGGTACCCTCTTTTTAAGAGTTTTCTCATATTAAGACCGTTAATACTGAAACCCAATAAAGATCTAATTCTGTAGCATTACAGCGACCACACCATGCACCACCAGCTTACTCTGGTTGCCGGGCTCTCATCCGAACGTCGCTGTTGAGAAGGTGCTCCACCATCTTCACTCGACTTTATGTTTGCATCTCTTTCAGAAAAGCTTCATTAAGCAGTACAATACCTGTTTGAAAAGGTGGTTTCAGTTCTGTAACAGGCCGGGTGTGAACGTTTATGAGACATCAGTTCCTATTATATTTTCTAACTAAATTTTATAACAGCGGTGCCAAGTACGGCACCCTTAATAGTTGTTGATATGTTTTTTCACGAATACTTGGTCCGCAAATCGGAAACGATGATCGAGTCAAATGTTTTTTTTTCAAAGGCATGTTCAGGTCGAGACCTCCTCTGCCAAAATACAACTTAACTTGGGATGTGTCCGGTGTTTACTTTACTTCGCTAGTCTGTATCCAGATCAAGAATTGATACTGGAAAATATATCTAGTAAACTAAATACCCTTCTATTTCTCGTTACGGGTCGAATGCAAATGTTTTCAATAATATTGAAAAGAGATCATAGGATATGATCATTAAAATTTCTGACCTGATAAAGACATCTGGTATTAACTCAATGCAACCGCTCCTAATTCTTCCATTTTTTCCATGAGAAACCATAAATTTGCCCGGTTGTTACCCTATGCACTTACCCACTAGATATGACTAAGAGTTTACGATCTAACGACGAACTTCTTTTCATCAGCCTAAAGAAACCTTATAATTCCGTCTCGTCTTAGACACTGGGCCGTTGGGTTAAAAATACTCTGTGTAGCTCAGGCATTAACGTGTCAATATTTACTTATCACAGTACGAGCCATGCTGACACATTCAAGGCAATTAAGTTAGGCGTTATCTTAGACTTAATAAGGAAGACCTGTTGCAGTGGCAATTCGATCACCTTCGGCAAATTTTATAACCGAATTGCTATGAATGACTCTAGCCTTGATGTATTTGCTAGAAGTATAATAAGCCATTCTTGGAATGATTTAATAATGTTACTTATCTAAATTAATTGATTGTTATAATCGATGCTAATGATTAGCGATCTGATTTCTTAAAATGTTAAAGATTATTTTTATCTGTTAAAATATTGATTCTTCTAATTACAAGATCATTACTTATGTTTTGTTATAAGATATTTCACGTCTTTCGCAATTGCCTCTCAATATCTACAAGTATATTCATGCTAATCTCGAGGACGAAACATGAATATAATTAATGATTAAACGAACTTACCTGTACGTGAAGTTCTATCATAATTATATGAAATGTTTCGTCCGAAGAGATTAGCATCCCGCCCTTCCCTGTGTTATACACCTTCCCATACATGTTACATATTGCTACATGGACATGAAATATCTAATATGGCTAATCTCCGAACTAAATGACAAGCGAGCTGTCAGACACTACCGAGTCGACATAAACAAAATTTTTATTTTTTTCCCTCAAATTCAGTGCTCTCTGGCGACACCGTGTGTGCTACTACAAGTATATTCATGCTAATCTCTTCGGACGAAACATTTCATATAATTATGATAGAACTTCACGTACAGGTAAGTTCGTTTAATCATTAATTATAAAGAGGAATGAGGTTATTTTTGGTTTGTTTGTATTGAATAGGCTCCGAAACTACTAGACCGATCTGAATAATTCTTTCACGATTTAGAATGATACATTATCCGTGATGAACATAGGCTATGAAAAAAAAACGGCCAAGTGTGTGTCGGGAAAAAAGGGACATTGCAACGCATGCCACGCAACGTGTGCTGTACATTGAAGATATTTACATGAATTTACCTACGATATGGTTTTTAGGTATCCCGGACTCCAAATCAACCTTTTTTTTTAGAATTGTTGTCCGTCTGTTTGTTTGTATGTTTGTAACAGCATCACGCAAAAACAACTGAACCGATTTCGATGAAACTTTTTTGTATGATAGCTTATGATCTGATTTTAAATCTGGTATATTATTTGAGCGGACGAAATCGCGAGTAAACTCTAGTATTAAATAAAAAAAACAAAACAAATATCAGCCTTATTTTTTTGCATCGTTATTTTTAGCTCGATTTAAAATAACTGCAAACTTTCATTCACTGGTTTAAAAGCATAAATCTCAATTCAGCAAAAGTTAAACTAAACACATGCGAGTTTATTTAGACAAAATAAACAAACCTATTACTTTGTGTTTATTCTGACTTTAGTCAAGTATGCTTTCAGAAAGAAAAATAGGTAGGATTTAAAAAATTATGAAGTACCTACCTAAACAATACCTCTGCCTTTATATTCTACTAGCTGTCGCCCCCGACTAAGTCTGCGTGGACCTTAAAAAAGTATCATATATGTTAATCCAGAACATATTCTATCTTTTCCTTTGCAATTTTAAATAAATGGCATTACATACTATTATTTCCATATAGTTTCATGTGTACACTGGTGGCCAAGTTTCTTTGGAAACCTGGCATTGTCGTTTCAGTGGTTTTGGTTGTAATTAATGTAGGTACTAGGTAGGGCCTGTTAATAGTTTTATTAAACAATGATAAATATCTACACTAATTTAGCTTCTCAAAGAAATACCGATGTTTCTGACTACCCCGAAAACGGTTCTGTGGCCGTAGTATGACAGCGTGATATAGTGCTATCGCGCTTTCGCTCTCTTTCTAATTACGCGCGAACGAATCAGCACGTCTAGCATGATTTCTCTACTTGCGCGCGACACGGCTTTTTCCCATACAACAAGTCGCGGAAAGCGCGCGAGCAGGTTATTTTCTATGCAGTGAAGGCGCGTCGCGCGCGTGTAGAGAAATCATACTAGACGTGCTGATAAAAGGTGTGAAACAGCTGTATCACGCGCAACAGGCTACAGTTTCTGCGGCCGTAGTATGGCAGCGTGATATAGAGCAATCGCGACTTAGCTCTCTTTCTATTGCGAACGAACGAGATAAAAAGATTGATTTTAGCCTTACCGCGCGCATCATACTACGGACGTTCGTCGTAAGTTTATTTTACGCTAAAGGAAACAATATAAAGTACCCTAAAATAGGAAGCAGAAGCTTGAATCTTGCAGCAGTTCGGTTTGTCAGGAAATTAAAACTTTGATTTATGTTTTGGTTCACATTTTAAGACAGTGTCTGACTGAAACGAAATATACGTAATAAATGAGTTTTTATGTTTATTATAGTAAGTATGAAGGGCTTTGAATAAATTCTGTTTTAGTTATATCAATGATGAAGGGTGAAATTGATATCATTAGCATCCTTTTAAACTAAGGCCGAGATACAGAGACAATTTTTTTAGTCTTAGTTCGAACTAATTATGACGAAAATGTATGATTTTGACATACGGGAGTTCGAACTAAGACCATACTGTGATTATACCTTACGGAATAGAGGAACTGACATGAGTTGTCAAATGAAACCGTTTTTCGGGAATTTATCACCCCCTATCAGCTCAGTAAAAATTCAAGTTCTGATATTCAAGCTCTGTGTATAATTGTGAATCTAACGTGAAATCGTGAATGATTTAATGGAATAGTGTTAGTCTATTTCACAAAATAATCTAGGATTTCACTTTAGATTCACAAATAATTCACAGAGCTCGAATATTTACCCTGTCGATGTCGATAAGTTCCCAAACAAAGTTCTATTGCCTTGCCTCACGTATCTCTTTCTTTAAACAGTGGTGCCGCGCTAGGTATATCTCGCTCTCTCAGCTGTCAGTTCCTCTATTCCTGCATATTAACTCTATGACTAAGACTTAAAAAACATCTCTGAATCTCAGCCTAAGCTAACCTATCAAACTGAACAACTTTTACTATAGGAGCAATCCGATCGAAGCAAAAAAAAAAACTGCTGTAGTATACCATCTACATTTCAATCGAGTAAGCATTGTAGTTTAGTATGGAACAGCAGATTTTTTAACTCCGATCGGTTTGCACCTATAGTAGAAGTTGTTTAGTTTGATGGGTAGACTCTTAGTCTAAAAGGAAGCTAATGACATCATTTTCACCCTGTAGTAGGTGTATCATAAAAGCCCTTGAGAAGAAAATACTGTATTAATAACAATTATTATTGTATAGTTAAGGTACCTATAAGTACTATAGTGTAGTTAATAATGTAATAATATGAATCTATTTTAGAACCTGGGTCCCCAGTCTAGACAATCTTACTAAATTAATTTAAACCTCATTCATAAATTAATTAAAAGTAGGTACTTCGGATGTTGGAATATTAAGTCTCATGAATCATAATTAATTTGAATTTAATTGCGTTATTAATTGTGACAGAACTAGCATAACCATTTGATTTAGAATATTTAATGTTTCTAGCATGGGTTTGAGTAACCTAATGAAAAATAAACATTGTTCTTTGTTAACCTCAGAAAATTTTCAAGCCGCCTCTAGGCGTCTGACCTGGCTTAACGAGTAGTTACAACGCCATCTGACGCAACTATCCGAGACCAAATTCTTAACGTGCCTTCCGAAGCTCGGAAACGCTCGAGATAAAATACCACTAAACGGTCACCCATCCAAAGACTGACCGGACTTGACGTTGCTTAACTTCGGTGAAGCTCCACTACTCCAACGAGCGCTTCACTAACTTACTTCGCTTCGATAACTTGACTCCACCAATACGCACTGGGCCAGCGTGGTGGAGTATGGCCCACTCCCTCTCACCCTTATTCGTGACAGGAGGCCTTTGCCCTGCAGTGGGATTCTACAGGCTATAACTTACGTTTTTGTTAATGAAAGATTTTGTGAAATTGGGCATGTTATAATAAAACAATTCGGATCGGATCACAAGTAGTTTTGGGTTTCTTAGGTTTAATTCTGGAGAATATATAGTAAAAAAATTAATTCTCATGCATGGGAACATACAAAAATCTAAACCGGTCAAGTGCGAGTCGATCTACTCGCGCACCGAGGGTTCCGTACCACACCAGCATACAAAATATTAATTAACTTACAAAAATGTTTTTGTATCCGGGACCTTTAGCGCGAGACCGACTCACACTTGGCCGGTTTTTATTATTTGTTATCATACTGTAGAGTTAGCTCTATAATCACACCAATTTTGACGCTTGTATGTATTACTGTTGTATATGTCTCTGTCACAAGATGTTTGATCGTGAAAACTTGAACAAGGACAAAATGAACAACTAGAACAACTTGGACAACATGAACAACACGAACAACTTAAACCACATTAACAAATAGAACAACACAAACAACATTAATAAATTGGACAAAATTAATAACTAGCACAACTGGGAGAACATGAACAACACGAACAACTTGGGCAACATGAACAACTAGAACAACATGAACAACTTGGACTAGATGAACAACTTGGACAACATGAACAAAACGAAAGAATAGCACAACTTGGACAAAATGAATATTTTGGACCACTGTACACAATAAACAACTTAGAAAAGTTGAACAAGTAAGACTACTTGGAGAACATGAACAACTTGTACATTATGAACAACTAATTTTTTTACATTACGGAACCCTCGGTGCGCGAGTAGCCCGACTCGCACTTGACCAGTTTTTTATTTAAAACGTCTCAGTGCAAAGATAATAGAGCTGCAATATTCGTATCGTTATCTCGGGTCGGCATACTAGCCCCGCGCTGGTCGACCTATAGTAGTATAAATATTATAAATCGTTCACTCTCACACAGCGCTGTTATGGTTCATGAATAAATTGCTCGGCTCAGTGTACGTTAGGGGTTTGAAGGATTCAAATTGCTGCAATATAGTCTGTATGAGTCGCTTCACCGGCATCTCTGTCAGTGTCGTTTCCTTAGCTATAGGATATTAATAACGCCCAAGCAAATACCACAGTAGAGACACACCCCGGACACTGCCTTCAAAAAACTGAAATTGACAAGATGACGTCTGCACATACGAACCGGAGTCTAGGGCTGCCATAACTTTAGCTGCGTGCGGTAAAATGACTATTTCCCAACCAAATTTTTTAGAATTTTTGTCTGTCTGTTTGTTTGTAACAGCATCACGCAAAAACTACTGAAACGATTTTGATGAAACTTTTATTTGATAGCTTATGATCTGACTTAAAATCTGGTATATAATTTGTGCGGACGAAGTCGCGGGTAAACTCTAGTATTTTCTAAAACAAAACATTCTATTACACCACTTTATGTTACAAAAGAAAATGTATATTCCTACAGCAAATGCACGTCACCTTGCTCCCTTTCTGTAGATACTGCATACTTTGTAAAATAATCATTTAAATATGTATAGGGTGTTATGTCATCAAACCATAATACCTATTATGAGAATCTATGTAATACACGTCACGTCCCTTCCTTAATACCGCAGTCTTAAGAGGATATAATTCGGAGCGCGCTCCATACAAACGTACTATGGTGATATTTTCAATACTAACCGATTAAACTCAATGAAATTTTTCAGAAACAATCTAAAAGCAAATTTTTATGCTTGTATAGAGTCAGATTTTCGTTAAAATGTATAGTTTTAAAGTTACAGTACCTCAAAGATTTCCATACAAATCTTAAATTAATCCTAGCACTGAAACTGTATATTTTAACGAAAATCTGACTCCATACAAGCAAAGAAATTTGTTTCAAGATTGTTTCAGCAGAATTTCAGTGACTTTAATTGGTTGGTATTGGAAATATCACCATAGTACGTTTGTATGGAGCGCGCTCCGAATTATATCCCCTTAAGAGGAAAGTCTTTGACCAGCCCCCCGATTGCGGTAAGTTAAAACATCGAAGTTCTATTCTTATCCAATTTCAGTTCTAATTACATTGCAATCCGATTACTATTCAACTGTATTGAATTCCGCATCGCGCTAAACTATATGTAACTGACAGCCCTTAACGTCTGGGCGATCTGTCAAAACGACTCTAACGGCTGTCATGAGCTGTACCGCGATTAGAGCAATACCAAATATGTTAAAAGTTATGGTTCGTATGTAGTTCAATCACGGTTCAATCACCGAATATTGACCGCGATTGCAGCCATGTATGTGTTGTCAGTGATGACTGGAACAGAGACGTGGTTGCTCACTCAAGGTCTCATAAAAAGACTGAAAGTCACCCAAAGGGCAACGGAGAGGGCTATGCTCGGAGTTTCCCTGCGAGATAGGATCAGATATATCCGCTGAAGAACTCCATTCCAAATAGCAACGATATGTTAAGGCTAATTTTGAATTACAGAAACGGAGATTTAAAACACTTCCTCTCACTTATTCTTAGAACAGCTTCAGTTACGTCCAAGATATGTTAGATAGTATATCTTTCTCATAAATAAATCATATTTGCTAAACAGAATTGGAAAGAAAGCTCTATACAGGAATCGGAAAATCTTTTCGTCCTTATTTGGAATGAAGTATAGACAACACCCAACATTTAATAATTATTATGTTTGTATCTTTTAATACTTAATGTATTCCTATTAACCTAATTTTGTCTCATAATGATATAGGTCATGACTTTTATCCTTTTTAATACAACGTGTTAAATGCGCAAAACCTCATACTACACCCCAACTGATTTATAACATAATAATTAGATTGAAACAATAATTTCATTATTTTGATAGTTACAATTATAAAGTTATTCGCATTTTAAATTTTGGGGCAAAAATTATATATTTTCATTTCAGCAAGGAATGAAAGCGCTAACGTGCTCATGAATGCATTTTAAGAATCTTATTGTGTTAGTAAGTAGGGTGAGAGTGCCTGAGTGGTGGGTTGAGATCGAGTTCAGTAAATTTTACATTTTACAAAAAAAATATTTATTATTTTAAAAGAATTACCTATCTTGAAACCATGATAATTCGATTCAGCTCTCGATTCTAAGCAAACTACTTTCTAGTTTTGCGTTAATTTATTAACACGTTGTAAAACTTAATTATGCTATTGAATTCAAAATTCTAATGAAATTAATTTCTGACTTTATAATTATTATGTCATGTATTATTAATATTTGTACGCCTTCGGGCAAGATTTGGAGAGACTTTATTTTTAAAACCCATTACTATGAATAACCTTTCTGATTTCTGAGTATTAAGCAGAAAATGCCTGTACAGTTTATAAACTGTATAGTCATAAATTAATATAATAGTGGTAGGTACTATTTATTCAAATAAAAATTAGGTATAAAACTACTCACATAACCAACTTCAGCAACATGCGTCATAAACAAAACTGCTTCGGCAACATGCGTGCATACAAAAACTCCTTAAGGGGATATAATTCGGAGTGCGCTCCATACAAACGTACTATGGTGATATTTTCAATACTAACCAATGAAAGTCAATGAAATTTTGCAGAAACAATCTAGAAACAGATCTCTATGCTTTTATAGAGTCAGATTTTCGTTAAAATTTACAGTTTCAATGCTAGAATTAATTTAAAATTTGTATGGAAATCTTCGAGGCACTGTAACTTTAAAACTATACATTTTAACGAAAATCTGACTCCATACAAGCATAGAGATTTGTTTCTAGATTGTTTCTGCAAGATTTTATTGACTTTAATTGGTTAGTATTGAAAATATCACCATAGTACGTTTGTATGGAGCGCGCTCCGAATTATATCCTCTTAAGCAACATGCGTCGTCAAATTTACAAAACACCATTCAACATGCCACGTCAAATAAACAGTCATTATTTAGATTTGTGTCCAATGATGTCATGTTAATTAGCGACTTTAATATCCACAAAATCATAAATAGGTTACGGTTTAATTATGAAGTTAAAAGTTTAATTAAAATATCAGTTTCCGACAGTTTCCGGCCGAAATTGCTCGCGTCGCGTTTTCTAACATTTAGGTAATTAATGAAATTGCAATAACTGGAAACGTTGAATGTTTATCATGTAGGTACTTACTTAGATATTTATTATCCTTATACAAATAGTTAATTAATTAAAACGGAAAACCTGAAAACCTTTATAATAAGTACTGACAAGGTCTTTCTTAAGGCACCATAGGTTCAAACGAATATTTTCTATGAGAAACGCGATTGCCCAGCCCTCCGAAAAGTGCGTGCGTGTTCCGTATTTTCGATTAAAAAGAATTAACAAAAGTACTTTTTATAGATTTTTTTTATGATACCAAAGATTGGAAACTATTTTAAGTTCTCTAAAACGAGAAAAATGTTTAAAAATACATGAAAATACGTAATCTTTGTGACGATTTTCTATCGAGTGAAGTAATTCCAATCGTGTATTCAAATTATGATTTCACTAGATAAACTATCAAATAATACTGAGGTATGACTTTGGTTTCGGTAAATTGTATAAATCTAGTTGAAAAATTAAAATAAAAGATGCCTCCAAGGTATTCCGTCCTACTATTGCGCCTTAATATTTTGCTGACGTTTTTTAAAGGTGGATATGATGAGAGAGACCATCAAACTACATTTTTATTTGGATTATAATTATACTATCTCGGGAACTAATATACAGGCTGAAATTGATATCATTAGCATCCTATTAAACTAAGAGTCTACCCATCAAACTGAACAATTTCTACTGTGGGAGCAAACCGATCATAGCAAAAAAAAATCTGCTGTTGCATACATTTGAGTCGAGTAGGCACTGCCGTTTAGTATGGAACGGCAGATTTTTTTCTTGCTCCGATCGGTTTGCTCTGCTCCTTGGTTTGCTCCCATAACAAAAGTTGTTCAGTTTGATTGGTAGACTCTTCGTTTAGAAGGATGCTAATGATATCAATTTAACCCTGTACCCCCCGTCCGTCCGTCCGTGTGTCCTACCTATTTAGGGCTATAACTTTTGAACCGTTATAGCTAGACAGTTGAAATTTTCACAGAATGTGCGTTATTATGGCGGATTAGCTGAAAAATAATAAAAATCTCACACGAACACGAAACTAGTTCTTATCTATGATTATTCTTCTCGCTCTGTTGTAAAAACGGTAATACATACAAGCGTCAACATTTGTGTGTGTTAAAGAGCAAACTCTACAGTATAACAACAAATAATAAAAGCTGGCCAAGTGTGAGTCGCGCTAAAGGTCCCGAAGAAAACAATACTTTTTTGTAAGTTACTATGTTGTGTGGTGGTGTGTTACGGAGCCATCGGTGCGCGAGTAGCCCTTGATCGGTTTTATCCTATTATATTAATTACTAGCTGACCCGGCGAACTTCGTAACGACTCAGAATCAATAAAAGTTGGATTAACTTAGAAGATTCTCTCGCTTATGTTATGTGAGAGCTCCTCGTCACTTGTATTTTAAACTTCTTGGATTGTTTAACTCTGTACCTTTACCATGAGTTTACAGTGAGCGAACTCGCTAGCGAGGGTGAAACAGATTTCTATGGCAAATTGAACAGCGCCTCCTAGCGGTCACTGAAAGAACTAAAATCGGTAGTATGAGTCAACAGGTAAAATACGTATCGAAATCTTATCGCTAGCGAATGGCTAGCGATTAACGTTTTGCGGCAGTTACTATACAAATTCGGTACCATGAGTTATAAATTTGACATACGTTCTCGAGAAATACCGTTACGATAGTGGTGAAGTCATTCACTAGCAAAATCAAGCGTGAATGCATAGTGAAAAGTTGTCGATTGACAATAAGTTGATTAATTTTAGAGTATTATTTATCAAAATAATGTCTTAACGAATAACCACTCTAAACTGCATTCATCTACTATTCCGCTCAACCAAATAAAACGAAATATTTCTCCATAAAAACTGGCTTACAATCGTTGAAAGTCTAAGCACCTTTCTCTGCTTATTTAAAGAACAATTTATTGATAAATTTACCTATAATGGAACAAATTTACATTCGAGTAGTTAAGAGTCCTTTTACCGTTCAGTGGCGCTTCAGATAATCATCACAATAGGAATCATTTCTCAATAATGAAAACACAAAATGAAAAAGTGCTACCACAACTTACTACACAAGCCTGAAAGCAATTTATATAGAACACTTTTATAGGTTCTAAGGTATGAAATAAATGTTAAATGGCTGTTTTTTTTCTTTCTTCAAATTTGTTGTTTAGATATAGAAAAAAACCTATAAAATTATCTTCAAGGCTTTTGTAGTAAGTTGGAGTAGCACTTTTAATTTAGGCTTTCTGGTTTGAGATATCATAAATATTATGATGAGGACACCACTGAACTCTAATAGGACTCTTAAACTATTTCTTTTTTACTTTATTAAACTGTATACGGGGTGTAAAATTGAATCCGGTACATATCAAACATGGTGTTTCAGACCATCAAAAGAATCAATTTTCACTTTGGAGCCAACTTCGAAACAATCAGCTGTTCCATAGAAAATGTCAATAGCTACTCGATCGAAATGTATGAAACAGCAACATTGTTTTTGCTATTTCAATGTTGGTCCCTTACTAAAAGTTGTTCGTTTGATGTAAAGTAATGTAAAATGTAAATTAATGTTGAAAGTATGTAACGCATTTAAATTTACACCCTGTATCTTGTAGAATAACTTCCTTTTTGTTTAGTTACTTTTATGTTTGTACATTTCATTCCATTTCCATACACTCCACTAATAACTGGAATTGTGATGCACTGGTTCTCATTTTATTTTATTTGCGTTTTAACTCTTTAAAACCGACGATGTTTTGCGATAAAACTTCGTAGGTAACAAACACAATCACAGCCATGCACATCACAGCACAATACAACGTCACATTTACAAAATATAACCAATATTAATTAAAAAATCACTATGCGACGAACTCTACGAAGGTGCCCTATGACGTTTTTAATTGGCAGGGTTATTTCAAAGTTGTAAGTGTTTCTGCGAAATTAGGCTGGGATACAAAAACAATATGGGAATATCTATCTTACTCTGTCTTTTGAGTATAGTTAGAAAGAAGCAGCTTCATTAGTTGTGAAGTTAGACACGTCGCTACGTGTATACCAACATGACGACTCGAATACTTACTAGACCAATTATAAACAATCGAGCTAACACTAGCGAGTATAGAAAACGTTTATGTAACTCATGGTGCGAGTTTAATCGAATACCATTCGATGCGCGTTTATACGCTATCGAATCTGGTGACGTAATGTAATTTTTCGATAGCAACTCATGGTAGATGTACTGGTGACGAAAAAAATTAACAATGAATATACTATGGCAGTTCTGAAAAACAGTGCTATACAGGGTGTTAGGGTAATCAGTTGCATTACTTTAAGGGGTTATTTTACCCATGAGACTGAACAACTTTCCCTATCGATCAGCTGATTGCATTTACTATGCGAAGTGCATAATTTTTTTTTCAATTTCCTTTCGTTTTCTTTGGGAAAGTTGTTCAGTATCATGGGCACAATCACCCCTTAAAGTAATGTGCCTAACACCCTGTAGATAGATAGGTACTATCGATTGTTTTAAACTATCGATAGTCCAAAAAATATATAATTTTTCTTCTGAAACTCGATACTATCAAAAAATCAGCTGTCTCATAAAAAACTGCTATACCTACCCGACTCAAATGTATGGGACAGCTAATTTTTTTTCGCGTTTCCTGAGGTGGGCTCCATAGTGAAAGTTGTTCAGTTTGATGGTCTGGGTTCACCGTTTCAGTATTTGCTAGGCTGTCACTTACAACCTGTATAATTCATGAAAAGCAATACTAATCGATAGTATGGCATTAATAATACCTTTAATTCCATTTTTGAATTGCGATCACTGAAAATATTATTCATGATTGCATAGCAAATATATACAACGTGTCACATAATTAACCAAAAAAATTAAATCCGTCATCGAAGCCAATTTTAAAAAATCCCAACTCTAGTGTGACATTTGAAACATAGACAATTTTTTCAAAAAGTAGTACATTTCACTAAGAGAGGAAGAAGCTTTCTTTGCCGAAAAAACGAATTGTAAGATGCATAAATTATCTTACATGATGACAAATATCAATACTTTATTGAAATTATTCTTTATTTTTTATGTTTGAACCAATAATTAATTTTTTTTGACAATCTGTTATTTATTGTTTTTTTTACAATAAATAGGTCTTAATATTCAAGTTAGCTTTAGTAGTGAAGAAAACTTGGAGAAAAATCCTCTTTTAAATTAAGTACTTACAAGATAGGTAGTGACATCGCGGTGACCACACGATGTATCTACTGACTATTATTATTATTTTACTATCGATAAACAAAAATCGATAAATAATAATATACTACAGTTGTCATACATTGTCAATAGACTCTTTACAATGGACCCTTTAACACCCTTTTTTCTTTAGGGGTATTTTTGTAACACCCTGTATTTTAAAGAAAAAATATACAGATTTGCGTAGTGGCGATTTTTACAACGTTAAAAAAGTTCTAAACTTTCGAAAACTAACAAACTTAGAATTTTTTTGTATTTTTCCCTGAACAATCATAAACTTGCCTACTATCTCCCGTTTTCGGCTTGACGTTGAGTTTTGGGACACCCTGTATATTCTTTCTCATTGCTACGACGCAATTCAAAGTCAATAATAAGTACCTACTTAAAATATTTTCTTTAACAATATCTACTTCGAGTTATTTAATTTTATTTGAAAGCACTTATGTCTGTATTATTGGATATTGTAATTCAAAGGAGTTTAGGAAGAATTCAGACGAAACAATAATCGTAGGTTCTTAAGTTAAAGAGATTCTCAAATTCTCGAGTGATAAGATGAGATCAACTGGATCAAAAAATCAACTGGAGATTATAACTTGCTTTGAAAACGAAGCCCGCCGTTCTTATAATTTTAGAAAAGGTAATAAACATTCCCAAAAAAAAGAGCTGTTTCTTACAGTCGAGTAGCAGGTAATTGCAGTTTTGTATAGAAAAGCGATTTATTTTTCGCGATTTCCGATTCGGCTCCATACCGATACGCCATTTCAAAAGCAACGAAATTTTAAGGCTATTTTGAATTCTTATAACAGATTAGTTGGATTGGTTTAGTAGTTTTCAGTAACGTCCAAGATATGTCGGATAGTATAAATATATCAGATATATTTATATTTCCGCGTGTACAAATAAAGTTTTAAAGTATATAAAAATAAATATATTTGCTAATCAGAATTGGTCAGAAAGCTATACAACGTGTTAATTAATAAGCGCAAAACCTCATACATCCCAACTGATTTATAACAAAATAATTATTTTGATATTTAAAATTTAAAGTTATTTACATTTTAAGTTTTCAAGCAAAAATGATTTGTTATCATGTCAGCAATGAATGAAAGCGCTAACGTGCTCATGGATACATTTTAAGAATCTTGTTTTGGTAGTAAGTATGAGTGTACCTGTGCGGTGGGTTGAGATCGAGTTCAGTAAATTTTAAATTTTACAAACAAATTGTTTAATATCTTTAAAAACATTACCAACATTGAAAACATGATAATTCGATTCTGATCTCGATTCTAAACAAACTACTTTCTAGTTTTGCGTTAATTCATTAACACGTTGTATAGGAATCAGAAAATCTTTCGTCCTTATTTGGAATTAAGTAAGTATTGTGAAAGTTGTTCTGTTTAATGGTCTGGAGAGCAATTTTTGAAACTCACCCGTATAAATCAGCAGTAGAAAGATGCATAATCTCCATAGTAATTTTGACATTTTCTGCTGCTGTGATTTCAACGTCTGACTTTCAAAAAAATACCGGCCAAGTACATATCGGGCTACGCGCAATGTAGAGTTCCGTAGTTGCCCGTCACAATATGCGGATTTAGAAGAAGAAATTTTTGTATGATTGAGTTCACCTTCCAACGGCTAATAACGTCTAAAAATTACATTTTTTAAGTTGGTCGACTAATTCTCGTTAACTTGTAAAGCCTACTTAGCTGGGATAGTTTCCCCTTTAATTTCGTACAAAGATACTACCTACCTACTGCCGTGAATTATATCACATATCCAGGAACAACCGTTTAGCTGGCATTAGGCCACTTGACTCTAACAGAAACTAGCACTTTAAATCTTAATATTTCGTAAACGGATCCCTGAATCTAAAAATAGTTTCCTTACGCCCACAATATTTTTGAACGACCTATCCAATGACACCTCATACCATGGGATAGACGAGAATGAAAATTCATCCCCACTTTAGGTGTAGGGGAGGAAATCTTAAAATATATTGTTCAAGATTTTTATTATTTTTTAAATCTTTATTTAAAGAGCTTAGTCAATAAATGACTATGCCGCTCTATAAGTAATACAATAATTGTATATCTACTACTACTATCTACGACTAACGCCCTTTTTAACGAGTCCATGGTCTAATGGTTAAGAGCATTGGGCTCTTGGCATGGAGGTCGTGGGTTCGATTCCCACGGGGGACACTTAGTCATATGTCACTTTGTGCATTTTCCCCAGTTGGTTAGGGCATTGCAGGCTGAATCACCTGATTGTCTGAAAAGAAAGAAGATTTCGTGCTTCGGATGGCACGTTAAGCTGTTGATCCTGGCTACTATCTCTGGTGGTAAGTAGTCGTTACATAAAAACCACGATAGAAGCCGTAAGGCGGTCTGAAAAACTCTGACACCAGGGCTTGCTGCCGACACGATAAGAAGATTGGTATACCTACCCATGCCAAATTACAGTATTCTTGTACTCAGTCTCTGAGTTAAGGCCGCGGACAGACGGACAGACGGATGGACATGGCAAAACAATTAGGGTTCTTGGTTGACTACGGAACCCTAAAAATCGCACTACTGATCATCCCCTTAAAAACAGACAGCATTATTAAGAAGGAAGCCTATTTAAAAACGAAAACTGTCGTACTATATAATAATATTCGTTAACATTTTTCGTCTGTGCCGTAGAGATTTCATTATCTTTGATATAAAATGTACAAAGATAGATCAAAGCAAATCGTTTCAAGAACTTTTGTCAATAACATGTTTGCGCTATTTGATCGTGAAGCAGATAGGTTAAATTAATCGTTATTCTCATTCTCAGTAAGAATTTACAGTCCTTTTTTAGGGTTCCGTAGTCAAACAAGGAACCCTTATACTTTCGTTCATTCTGTCAGTCTATCTATCTGTCTGCCTGTCTGTCTGTATGCCTCGCCTCAATAACTCGCTTATTTTTGCACCTATTTAATCGAAATTTGGTATGAAGACAGATAACAGTAACCCAAAAACAGATATGTAGTAGTTTTGGGTTCCCATACAACGAAAGAGCGGTTGGAGAAAATTTGTTTTTTTTTAAATCGAGTGAGGTGTCATTGGATAGGTCTTGTCCAATGCAAAAAAACTCCCATAGACACTAAATCGATATAATGCTTCCGTCTCGAGATATCTGCGCTCAAAGTCAAAAAAAAAAAGGTATCTTCCCCTACCTTTTCTTTCTACGTACGTATGCGATACATTGACAGGTATTACGTGGGTACTACGGATATGCCAGCTTCCTGATCCCAACAAACAATGTAATCCTAAACCTGTAATCCTATCCCGAATTCGTATGTATAGAGTTACAACAAAAGAGTTTCCAAGCAAACACGCGACATTTCTGCGCATTAGGTATTGGTGAGACAGTTCATTTTATTATTAATAGGTAGATTGTAGACATATCTAAGCAATTACAAAGTTTAGGCATTGACGATTAAGCAATCTGCTTCTTAAGTCAATAGGGTATTTGACGCCATGTAAAATATAGGATCTATTGATGGCATCCGTATTAAATATGAATTTTGGAAACCAACTATTTAATTAAATTAAAGATTGAAAAATGTGGTAAACGAGCGGGACTTGAACCCGCACTCTTCCAAAGCGGGGAAGTGCGTTATCCAATTTCGCTACCGAGCCCACTACCCAGAGAACGAAATTTTCAATCGTCTTAAGAGGATGTGATCAACTATTTAGTCAGTTAAGAAAAATACTGGATATTTTAAGAGAAACTCGACAAAGAAAATAATTTGTTGGTCTACTTTAGTCATGTGATCGTAAACGACTGTGATTGGCCGAATGGTTGATGACTTCAACTGCTTGTAAACAGAGATGTAACAAACATTGAGTGTCGTAAAAAGTTTACGTCATCGTGACGTCACCTGCTTGTTGCCAGGTATATTGTCAGAAAAAACGTTTTCGCGGGATATTTCAATAAAATTTTTTGTTTTCGTTTTTTCTTGCTCTATAAGTAATGGAACGTAAAATATACATTTTCTATAGAGTCCTTAGACATCAGTGATTAACGTAGAACAGTTCTTAAAACATATCAAATACCCTATTGGCGTGATAGGTATATTGCAACAGTGGCATATTTAATTTTAGATACTGTGCTCATAATCGCACGCACGCGCTAGGTACGTAAATTTGTATTAAGCGACAGTAATTTTTTTATCGAATAAAATTGAGTATAAATTGTTTGATTAATAAATCAGATCGGTAGTATGTACCAGTACCGCTACCGCCACTGACACAGTATAGGTCTAACAAAATTAGCTAAAACTATTTTAAGTGGATGATCAGACCATCAAACTGAACAACTTTCTCTATGGGACTGTTGTGTCTGATTTATTCGCGATTTCGACATTGGTTCCATAGAGAAAGTTGTTGTTGATTGTTAGTACCTATTAATTAAGTAAATTTTAATCAGGAAGCTGGAAGTACGTATTGTCTAATTATAATTTACTAGCTGTTGCCCGCGACTCCGTCTGCGTAGACCTTAAGAAAGTATCCTATGTGTTAATCCAGATCATATTCTATCTGTGTGCCAAATTTCATTAAAATCCATTCAGTAGTTTTTACGTGAAAGAGTAACAAACATCCATCCACACTTAGAAACTTTCGCGTTTATAATATTAGTAGGATATAAGAATGATACCTACATCTTCTCCGACCGGTGATCGAAATTGAATTAAACAAAAATAATAACAACGAGACCTGTAGGTATATGACCTCCAGTAAAAAATCTTGTTTGACAAAAACGTGATTAAAAGTTTAACAAAATTAAATTCTAACAAATTATTATGAAGGATAACTTTTAGGGTAGCTCAGCTTGTAATAAAGTTCATACTTTCATAAACTAATTTTCACGCAAACCACACAAAACGGCCTGCTACTCCGAAGCATTTACTGCCCGCTTAAAACTAGCACAGGCACACAGAAAGAAAGTTTATTGCTTCAGAAATAAAACTCAAAACAAACACACATGGTACGTGGGCCGGAATATAAGAACTATCGAATAATTTTATGCAATACAAAACCAAGCCTATATAGGTGGCTAAAAAAGAATATGTCAGCATGTGTACGAGTAGTTCAAAAATCCGCATTGCGTACACGTTGTGGACTAACGCCCTTACATTTTTGAGCCTGTGTCCTGCATTGGTACGTGTGGTGTAAGTGAAAGCCTAGCTAATACTGAAACGGTAAACTCAGCATTCAGCAATGGCGGACTAAGGGGGGGGCGGTCCGCTAATAAAAGGTCCGCTTTTAATCAAATCCAAAATATGTTAGGAGTTGGAGGCCTCACACATAGTCAAAGAAAGTCGGAATAAAGTCAAGAATATTGCGAATTTTCGAGCTCGCTTCGCTCGCTAAATCTTTAAGACTTGATTGTTTTTACCGCACTCTGAAACTAAGCTTACTCGCTCCAGTTTTTGTTCCACACACCTTTGGAGTTTGGAGGTGGAGGCCTCACACATAGTCAAAGAAAGTCGGAAATAGAGTCAAAAATATAGCGAATTTTCGTCATCCCCTTAAAATAATTTCGGCTAATTTTGTTCGACCTTAAATACATATAGGCCGATGCTGGTGTTTATATGATTTCACCACTTGGTAATTTCGCCGTTATTTGTGACAGTCCTGTGCCCTGAATGAAATAGAAGAAGACCACAAGAGCGAATCCAGTCCCCTCAAAAAACTGCGACTGAATATTGTCAAGTGTGAATACGAATTGACGACGCTTAGGCCGCTCCAGGCGGGAATTATGAGATGACGATTCTTGTCTTCATATTAAAGCTAAATGATGTAGAAAAATGGGACAGCCTGTTTTTCTGGATCTCAACACGTTCACGGACGTTGAACGCAGGGGGGGTTTTTCACGCGATTTTGGGAAAAAATTTGGCCTTTGGGGAAAATTTTGGGAAATGAAATCGTTGGGGAAATTGATGGGAAAACTTTTAACTTTAATTTTAATATATTTTTGTAAATACTCCCCTGATGGCGCCTTAATGACACATTACACTGAACGGATCTTGATGAGCTCCCAAGACCCCTCCTCACCTCATATAATTTTCTTTTGAAATATCTTTATTTCAAGAAGTTCTCCAACTTGACTTAGAAATGAACTGATTGACAAGACACATAAGATTACCATTTTGTTGACTTGAATGAGTCTTGACTGAACAATAACTTATACGCAAAGTCTGTCTTCAAAACGTATCATTTTTGGGAAATAAAATTCTCAATCTGGGGAAATTTCCAAAACCACATCTGGCAACCCTGGTTTAACGAGACCTATTAGATTTTTTATCGCCATAACGTTGGTAGGCATCGTTTGTATTCTTTCTGATACACCATCAGAAAGAATACAAATAAATATAATATAGGAACATTGATATTTTTCCCTTTCGGGTAGCCAGAAATATTATTACAACTACATTATCTTTCAAGCTCATTCGTGACAGGATACACATGTTGCGCGCTCTATAGAAAGTGTGGCATATAAATGACCTCGATGTACCTACTGTATAATAATATATCCACCCATAAGTTATTCTGAAAAAATTTAGTGGGAGCCTCATTGACCATATAACTAGAGACCAGCCTTGCGTTAGCATTCCCCTCTGCCAAGTTACATTGACCATGACCAATTTTAAACCTTATCAGCATGTCTAGTATGATTTCTCTACACGCGCGCGACGCGCCTTCGCTGCATAGAAAATAACCTGTTCCCGCGCTTTTCGGAGAGCGAAAGCTGCGCTTGCCGCGACTTGTAGTATGGGAAAATGCCGAGTCGCGCGCAATTAGAGAAATCATGCTAGATGTGCAGTTATCACTAAACAAGACAACCTATAATTGTGGAACAATAACTTCAAACTAATCTCATTTGGGGTTCACACGAGACTATTTTTACCCGACTGCGCCAGAAGGAGGGTTATGTTTTTAACAATCAAAATTACAATCTAAAGTAGGTACCTACTTAATGGAATAAAATCCAAAGTTACGGATTTCATGCTATCTTGTCCCCCGCAAAAAGTGTCAGAAAAGCTTGTTAGTATTTGGGGAAGAGACATTTTGGGAAATGGACATTTTAAGAAAGGGGCATTTTGGGAAAGGCAAATTTTGAAACCGGGGTACGTTTTGGGAAAGGGACATTTTGAAACTAAACGCAGATTGCTCACTCTCTCAGCATCAGAAATCTGATTTTGTTCGACATATTTTTTAAAAACCTTCACTGGTACCAATACGTACCTATAGTTTCTACTTTCTCGTAGAAAATGCTGCCATAATCTTCTATCGAAGTTTCTATAGTAATTGAATATTTAATTTAACTGTCAAGAAAATATCGTTGTCTTCTCCTATTTTTTGGAGCAAGTTGTTGCCGCAACGTCGATCTACGCGACGAACAATAGATTATCTATTGTGTCTGAAATTTCGGCTGGAGGTACATACTTGAATTAATTTTCACTCACTGTTAAACCCCAATCCCCCGATTAATCTCTTTACAAATATATTCAAATAAAATTCTTTAGTGTTGCCTATTTTAGAACAATTCTTATGTACCTACTTCATCATTTTTCAAAATTCATCCCTAGTGGGAAGGGAACATCTCTCGTCGTAGTCTGTGTGGGAACATTTTGTTTTAGTCTTATCCTCTACAAATGAAATTCTTTTATAGTGTTTTGGTGTGCAATAAAATAAGTAAGAACCTATATAATTGATTAATTAAAACATAGCATAAGCATCCATAAGTATATGCTCACGACTATATTCCCCGAGGGGATAGTCAGAGATATTCTGTAACCTCAGAACATCCACGTTTCACCAGTAGTACCGAAACTCTGTCCAGTGTGACGGGGGTGAGCCCGTCGCCAATTGTAATGAACAGTGGGTACAATACATGCCTCGAAATTGAAGCATGCAGGTTTCCTCACGATGTTTTCCTAAAAAAAAACAATTAAAACAACAACAACATTGTTTAATTAAAACAATTTCTTTAAATTCAAGGTTTGAAAGAAGAAAGGGGTGACAAATTTTGTATTTCATTGGCGAAAAAAATCTGTTTCATACTAAACTGCAAACCTACTTAGGACAGCTGATTATTTTTTTCGCTATTTCGATGGTGGTCCCATAGTAGTGACAATTTATAACAATCAAAATTACCTATAGATTCTAAAGTAATGGCATAAAATCCAAAGTTCGCAGTTTTCATTCTACCTCATCCCCTGCAAAAAGTGTTAAGTAAAGTTTGTTAGTAGAATTACACGCGTAACTCGTCCATATTGTTTACTGGTGTCAGGCTTCAAATCTTCAAATACAACATTTCTCGTAGCACTTTAAAAGACAACCTCCAAAACAGGCAATTTTTTTACTACCTATATACGGCGTCATAAAAATATGTTAACAATAGTTTGCACAAACATATTACTAAAATTTCAACGATATTATATTTTGTCGTACAAACGCGATTTCTTGAATTCCATGATGGATACTTTTGTTCAAATTGTGCAAAAATGACGGAAAAATTTCGGATCGGATTTAGTGGAACTCCGCTATTTGTAATTACTTGTCATAAGACTTTGAATACTTTGTAACATAAAGCTACTTTATTTGGGGCTATTTTTGCAATTGGATTGTATTTCTATCACATTCATCTATATTATAATGCGTATAGCAAAGCTATCACATGCATAATTGCATATCACAATTTAGCCGAACGGCCCACACATAGACTCATGTTGTCATTTAATCTCTAGTCATTATTTAGGTTTGTGTTCAATGATTTAATGTTAATAGCAACTTTGATGTGAACAAAGCCATAAATAGAGTTAGCCGCCGTCCAAAATTGCTCGCGTTGCGTTGTCTAACATTTAATTTATATGCTTCATAATTACTTAAGTGGAAACATTTCAGGATTATTTTGTAAACACCTATTATTTTTGTGCAAAGTGTTAATTCAATATTAACTACCAAATGAACGCAAAACCAGAATAGTGTTCGTACAGACAGAATAGAATTTAAGTAAATATAAACATTAAAGGGGTTTCTGTAACTTTATATGGAGTTTGGCGTCCAATTTTTTGTTTCGGCCACTGATAATTTTATTTCTATTTTGTTACATTACCTCAAACATGTATGATTAATAAACTTTGCTCAAACTAAGTAATATCGGAAGCAAGATATACATGATTTTTTTTTTTGGACGGGCGGTGTAGCAGCGTTACCCAATTACCCATTATAGCTACAGGAAAATATTCTTAAGAGACTCCCCTTAACTATTTGAGGTATAAATTCAGCAAGAAAATGGGCAATTGACACAAAAACTTTTTTTGATAACTGCTGAACCGATTTTCATGAAACAAAGCTAAGAACACTCTCGCAAAAATTTACTTTCTATTAAAAAAAACCGCATCGAAATCAGTCACTCGTTTGGGAGCTACGATGCCACAGACAGACAGACACACCGACATAGGCGTCAAACTTATAACACCCCTCTTTTTGCGTCAGGGGTTAAAATGACTTACATAACCCTCTCTACAAGTACTTTAGGCTCATGTTTTTGTAGGACAGGTTTTTTCTCTTCAATCAATCAATCAATCAATCAATTATACTTTATTTTACACCAAAAAACATGGTATACAGAGAGTTAATAAATAGGAAATACAGACGGTACAAAAATAGGCGGTCTTATCGCTAAAAAGCGATTTCTTCCAGACAACCTTAGGGTAGAGGAAAAGGTAAAAGAAGATTGGTAGGCGGTGTAGATAACAATAACAGTATAGGTACATAACATACACAAATAAAGTTACACAAATACAAACATACCGTAATTTAAAATATATACTTTAAAAATATATATAAATATAACATAAATATATTGGAGATCCAAAGGTTTCCAAGGGACGCGGTAATGCCGACGGTTCCCAGTGGGCGCTGGAGCTAGCTTGTATTGTGGCAGGTACCAGATGGGGGCGATCATTGCACTTACCAACTACATCCATCATTTTGTATGGCGTTACGTACGGCGTCCATTATTTTGTATGTCAATGGCGGCTTTCAATCAATCAATCCTACTATGTAGGTGAGTCACGTTGCAGGTTCTGACCCGAGAACTTGTCTCGCATGTTGTCCGCGCGTCGCGTCTTTGCCTGCCACGAGGCTCCACATTCCTTAATCTCTTCTTGTTCTTTATCAAAAACAATCCCTGAGATTGGGATAGATACTCCCACAAACTACTTGACATTGGCGGAAATGCGGTGCTAACGCACAAGCAAAAAGTCCATTAATTATAAATAAAAAAAAAATACTATGTAGGTACACCAAAAACATTACTACATTCATATTGGGGCAGTCATGAGGGCAGACAAAAAAAAAAGGTTACCAAGTCTTCAAAAATCATTTACTAGCACGGATTGTGGGAAATACACCAAATTTTACGTTGCATTTCCTTCATCGGATTTAGCTGAGCGTGGGTTTAGTTAAGTGCAGTAGCTTTACTTTACTTTGAAAACAAACAGACAGTGGATCACTGAGCTTGGTGATTTGCGAGTGGTGCTGAAAAAATTTGAACCCGACATTATAAGAATTTTTCTCTTTATTGCACCGCTTTTAGGTACATACTGCAGCTTATAAGAACACGCGTGCGAAAATGTTTACATTATCACACTAGTGCGGTAATTTTACTTTTTTTCTATAGTTTGTTTTTAAATCTCAGCAAAGAGTTTTTATGTAAAAAAAATTCTGAATAATAAAAAATGTATATCTTATATCTTGGACATTTTCACACAAATTATCTAGTCACATTTAAAGCACCAGAATCTAGCCTGGACTTGTGTTATGATGACTAGACAACGATATAGAATACATATATAGATACAAACATCCATGACTCGGGTACAAATATTCATATTCATCATACAAATACTTGTCCCTTACGGGAATCGAACTCGCGTCCCTCGGCACAGCAGGCAGGTTCACTACAGACTGTGCTATCGGGCCGTCAATAAATTCATCTGTTTTAGTTAAAATATGATAAATAAACGTTTCATTTCATTTCATCAAACAATTTATTTTAGTTAACAAATTAACATTAATTCGTGTTATAAATAAATAAATATTAGGTTTATAACGTTTTTAATATTAGGTTCTTTGCCACAAAATGTCGTTGGTTGGATGTCGGCTAAAGTCATTGCATCTTCGTCGACCTGCGCGCGCATAGCTATCTCAACCAAAGGCACGGAGTGCTAAAAAAAGAAGCCTAGCGCCATTTTCCACAAAAATATTTGTCTAAAATTGTTGCATTTTACGAAATGTTATTCTTCTTTCCTCGCAAGTATGTTGAAGCCTGTATGTTGAGCCTCGGCTAGCATAACAGCACTCACCTGGCGGCTCGTGCTGCAATCCCGCCTCGGCTGTAATGACCAACATTACTCACTTGTATAATAATGTACTATTTTCCTACTCAGCCTCAACCATCAGTTTAGGATTTTTTTTTCAATTTCCTGTTTTATTTTTGATTTTACCAGGTGGTCCAGAAAAGGTAGAGAACCTCTTTATTAGACCTAGGTCCTTTTTCCCCATATGGGAATAGTGGGAGGTGACTAAGGGATTCAAGTATCATATCTTAAGTTTTAAGGATAGCAAACACCTCTTGTTGCGCCTACAAACTTAAACAGTTCAAAGTGACTTCAAACGGTTCAACACGTCTTTCATGGGTCACTGTATACGTTGGTATAATAAAATCCCCGAGACCATTTTGAATATTTCCGAAAATATTGTTTAAAACTCAAATCAAAAAAGTCCGTTGTAAAAAAGCATATTATAAACTAGATGATTATTTAAATGATCAAAATGCTTGGGTCTGAGGTCACTAGCTTATATGTAGTTTATTTACTTTACTGTATAGTATCAATTATTTTATTAAATAGACTATGTACGAGTATTATTGTATACATAACTTTAGCTTAAGAATGTATATTGTAATAGTTATTAAGTCGTGTTATGTTGTAGAGTTTCTGTCCGCATCTTCTCTACAGCGACAAGACGTTCCGACGCGGTGGTAGCTTTAAGAAAGATTTGACGTTTGATAAGTGTGCTGCAAGCTCCTATATTGAATAAACTATATTGACTTTGACTTTGAATCTTGCGAAAACGGCACTTAAGGGCCTATGTCGAAAAATAATTGAAGCAAAATGGGCGTGTGATACCTGATGCGAGAGAAAGAGACAGAGCGGCGCGCGCGCCTGAAACGACGCAAGCATAAAACAAACTTTATTTAATTGTAATTGTATTATTTATGTAAGTTAAATTCTGCTCTAATCAAAATTTATAAAAAATCAATCTCTTTTTTTTAAATTAAGCCTCTTGTTTCTAATATTCACTGTTTAGCACTTCCAAGCGTTTATCGATAAAGACGGAGGCTACTTTGGCTTGTTTTTCTATCGAGAAAATGTATCTTAATCGTGATTTGGCTCTAATCAAAACTTCAATTATATGTTCAATTTACACATATCCGCAAATCATACTCCTTCTGTTAGTACTTCATGAGATATGATGCTTTAAAGAATCCATTTTTTTTCACATAGCCTCTTATAAATGTTTGTAGTTAATATTGAAGTTGTATGTTTGTAGTTAATACTTAATATTGAAGACAAATCCTAATGCTAACACAGTCGTGACCTTATGTAGGCGTATGTTTATATTATATCTCTCCAATAATTGTTGTCGGTCGTCTGAAGCGTAGGTTTTAAGTGGCAGAAATAATCAAAACCATTTTCGTTTTCGTCTACATAAGCCTAGCTGAACGACTTTCTTATCTAAACGATATTGGATATCGTTACGGTCTCCATGTAGGTAGAGAGAGTGAAATTGGTCTCCTTCGTGATTTAATTCTCGTTCAACACATGTCTTTCCCTTGTTCGAATTTCACGAAAAAACTGACATTGATATTGGCAATTTATAACAGAACTAGTTTTTAGGGTTCCGTAGGTACCCAAAGGGTGAAAATGAGACCCTATTACTAAGCCTACGTTGTACGTCCGTCCGTCCGTCCGTCCGTCTGTCCGTCCTTCCTATTTAGGGCTGTAGCTCTAGTTTTTATCAACGTTTTTTCTTCTCGCCCTATCGTAAAAACGATCATACATACAAGCATCAAACTTGGTGTGATTATAGAGCAAACTCTACAGTAAAACAACAAATTATTAAAACCGGCCAAGTGTGAGTCGGTCTCGCGCTAAAGGTCCCTAAGAAAACCAAACTTTTTTCAAAGTTAACATGTTGTGTGGTGGTGTGGTAAGGAACCCTCGGTGCGCGAGCAGCGCGACTCGCAATTGCATGCCGATTTTATTTTCTTCGACTTCTCGTCCGCACCTGTCGTGTCCTAAAATACATATCAGTCTTTTAAACACAAAAAGTTTCATCAAAATTGATCCGATACTTTTTGCGTGATAATCGAATAAACAACGGACAAACAGACAGTCAACTAAATCTTACAAAAAATTTAAACCGACTTCGAAAATAAAAGGTGTAAATTAATAATGTATAAAACCAAGCTCTTTTCCTTTCGCATCTATGTATAAGAACATTAATTTGTTATATTGAAGTCGGCGTCAAGCCAAGCCCAAAAATCTACAAGCCTAGTCGCAAATCACACCGGCTTTGAAACGAAAAGGACGTGCTGCATACAAACGAAGTCTGGTGATATTTTCAATAGGTACTAACCAATTAAAGTCAATGAAATTTTTCTGAAACAATCTAGAATCTAATCTCTATGCTTTTTGTTCAAATATACCTAGAGTTTTAATGCTAGGATTGTTTCTGATAAATTTCATTGACTTTAATTGGTTAGTACAGAAAATATCACCAGACTTCATTTATATGGAGCACGCTCAGTAGGCCTACCATGAGTTTTTATTGTACTTTATTAGTAGTAACGTCACCAATTTTGTATTGAATTTCGTACAGAACTCCTAGTGATTACGTCGAGAACTAATTTCTGCCATACGAAATTGGCGACGTAAATACAGTAGTTAAGAACTGTGAAAACCTTTGACTATTTATATGAGAACTGGTTACGCGTGTGATTCTACTAACAAACATTTCTGCCACTTTTTGTGGGAGGCGAGGTAACATGAAATCCGCAACTTTGGATTTTATTCCCCATAGCTTTAGATTCTAATTTTGAATGTTAAAAATCATGAAAAGTAGTCTCGTGTGAACCCCAAACGTTCTAAGTTCGAAGTTATTATTTCGCAATTATAAGCCGTCTCGTTTAGTGATAAGGTGTAAAATTGAATGTAAATACACAAGATCAATTGTGCTTATACCGTGGCAGAGGGGAAATGCTACCGCAAGGCTAGTCCTTATAATAATTAGTCAAAGGTGAAAACTCATGGTAAGCCTACTGAATTGTATTCCCTTAACGCAAAAGATCTCATGATATTGTATCTATTTACAGCAATCTATACCATTCAACCTTCTTTTTTACAGCCAAACCAAATAGATAAAAAAATAGGTAATGGAATTCGAGCCTCTTTCAAGCCTTTTCCCTTGGCGCTTTTAGCATCGTGTCGGTGAGACGCGGCGAATTGCCTCTCCATACTGTGCTCCATACTAATCGTCACATCTCACGGGAAAAGTTTCGAGTTATTTTATACTTAATGTAGCGGAAATACGCCGCTGTAAGCGCCACGTCAGAAAATGCTCATAATGTTCTTGAAGTAGGTGGGAAGTCCAACGTTTATTTTTTAGGGTTCCGTAGTCAACAAGGAACCCTTATAGTTTCGCCATGTCCGTCCGCGAAATATTAAGATTTAAAACGAATTTTTTTGTAAGAGTCAAGTTGTGTCGTCGTCGTCGTCGTCGTCGTCGTCGTCCCGCCATCTAAACGGTTATTTCTGGATACGTGAAAAAATTCACAGCAGTAGTGTATATAGGGTCCTTTTTAATATGCTGACACTTTTTTAAGGGGATGATCAGACCATCAAACTGAACAACTTTCTCTGTCGCACCAACATCGCAAAAAAAAATCAGATGTTCTATACAAAACTGCAAACCTACTCGAGCCAAATGTATGGGACCGCTGATTTTTTTTCGCGATTTCGATGTTGGTCCCATGGAGAAACTTGTTCAGTATGATGGTCTGGTCATCCCCTTAAAAAAGTGTCAGAATATTAAGAAGGACCCTGTGTAACGAAGTTAAAAGGAACATTATCACCACTAAGTAGGCTTTACAAGTAAACGAGTAATAGTCGACCAACTTGTAAAATTTACTTTTAGACTTTATTAGCCGTTAAACCGTAGTATAAAACAAACAGCCCCCTTTTAAGTCCGTATATTGTGACGGGCAACTACGGAACCCTACCCTGCGCGTGGCCTGACACGCACTTGGCCGGTTTTTCAAAAATACTTTGTAGCTAAAGTTGGCAATATTAATAATGTTTGATATATATATTTTATTTTAAAGTACAAGACCCGAATTACTTGTTTGAAGACAATATCAAGGTCAAAGGTGTACTTTGATATGAAATATGAAAATAAGATATATCAAAGAAGCTTCAAATTCAAACGAAACAATATAAAAATATATTCTTGTCATTTGTGTTGAGACGGGTCAAGTGGATCACCGATCTCAAAGCAATTATATTTTCATAATTTCAGAAAGTTGGTACTTAGGTACATCAAAATAATATTAAAAATCACAAAGAACTAAAAACAAAAAATAACTAAAAAATTAATTTTGTTTTTGTTATTAACAACAGAAAAGATACTAATATCAGGCATGTCTCACTTCACAGCTCAGGTACGCTTGACAGCCGATCCCCACCGAGCGGTGAATGTCAATAGGTTAGGTATACTGTGTTAACTTCTTGGTCAAATCTCATTAGACTTGCCGCCATTTTATGAGTAGTCAAAGTCAGACTTGAAAACCCTAGCGATGTCACGCTGCCAGCATATGAAAGAAAGAAAGAGAGAGACTATGTAAAGGAAGCTTTCGTGTCTAATGGCTCGGTTTATCTTTAGGTGCGAATAACTTTGCACCTTATTGCCCTGCAGAGAGAGTAGCTACTAATTTAAATCTGTTATCGAAGTGATTCTTCTGTACGGGTAGTACTAGTATTTATTCTGTGCTAATATCGAAATTGGGGAGGTCGCTGGTCTGGGATAGCCGTGGTGGTCCAGTGGCGAGTAACCTTGCCTGCCGTGCAGGAGGTGATGTTTCGATCCCCGATCCCTCGAGGAAAACATCGTGAGGAAACCTGCGAGTTTCAATTTCGGGGCATGTATTTGACCTACTATAATCTATTATAAGTGGCGCCGGGCTTACTCCCCGTCACACTGTACAGAGTTTCGGTACTACTGGTGAAACGTGGATTTTCTGAGGTTTCAGAATATCTCTGACTACCCCCTCGGAGAATATAGTCGTGAGCATATGCTTATGCTGGTCTAGGACGCTACCTGTACTTGGTACACTGGAACCGTCCCACGTCCATGCGACCTCATCCAATGCGGGTGCGGCGGCGGCTACCGCGGAAAACCTCAAGCGGCGCTTTATATGTATATTTGCACCGTTTGGGGTATAGACATTGGGTCCGTGGTGGCCAGAGTCGCGCCGATTATTTAAAGAATTTTCGGCGCGCCTAATCGAGGTCTCAGGTGACCAGAGGGCTGGCAGCTACCTCGGCCAGCGAATTAGTCTGCCAATACAAAGAGGCAACGCTGCCAGCCTCCTGGGCACCTTGCCGCTTAGCGGCGGCAATATAGAAATAATTTACAAATTAATTTGAATAAATCTAATTTTATAAATTTTAATAATCATAATAGTAATTTAAATATCAATTATAATGGTCAAGCTCTAAGCAGCGCTAACAGTGTGACTTTCCTTGGCGTAATTATTGATGTTAATTTAGACTGGAAAGAACAAATAGATAAAGTATGTAACAAAATTAATAGGTTTGCCTTTGCACTTTATAAATTGACAAGGGTAGCGTCAAGAAGCACAGCAATTGCGGCTTACCACGCCTATATAGGTTCTGTCCTTAGATACGGACTTATTATGTGGGGCAATAGTACTAATGTAAACAGGGCATTTATAGCACAAAAAAAATGAATACGGGCCATATGCGGTGTAGCTCCAGATGTCTCATGCAGACCTCTCTTTAGATCCCTAAAAATACTCCCTCTTCCATGTTTATACATTTTTGAAATGGCGTAATTTGTGAAGCAACACCAGCACAAGTTCTTCAAACTCGGAAAAGATATTCGCGCAAATACAAGATATCCAAATGACCTAATCCTCAACGAAGTGCCCCATTCAACACGGTTTCAAAAAAACTGTTACAGCATGTGCAAAACTATTTATAATAAATTACCAGACAATTTGAAAGATTTGCCATTTAATAGATTTAAGACCGCCTTATGCACCTGGCTCTTAAATAACACGTTCTATTCTGTGAAAGAATTTTTATCTAAAGACGACAATGCTATATAAATAAGTAATATTATTGTAATGTTAATGTGAAACCTAATATGAATTTGTGAAGTAATAATTAATAATTTCAATTGTACCACTATCCTTACTAATATTTGCATGCTGTTGTTAATGGCTGATCTAGGAGAACCTCAATGTTGTACCTATCATCTGTAATAATGTACCCTAATCAAGAGCAAATAAATATTTACTTACTTACTTAGAAAATAATTTTGTCATCCCCCCATCTCGGAAAGAGTATTTTTGCTCTTCGATATCTGAGTGCCAAAGCCGTTTTTATCCACTAGAGGATAAAGCAAATTGAATTTAGAACATCGTGTGCTATAAGTTTGTGAATTCAAAACATCATTAAACCTATTTGCTTTTCCCTCCATGGTGCCGAATTTATCATAGTTTTTTTTTATTTTTTTTTTATTTTGTCATTTCCTCGCTGAGGTGGGATGAAAAGTTACGTGTTGCACTCGAGTGCAACACGTAACTTTTTCACCTCGTGCTCTTTTAATTCCCTTGCTGACGCTCAGGATTCTAATTTTTGAATCACTCGCTGCGCTCGTGATACAATTTTAGAATCCTTAGCTTGCTCGGTCATCAAAATTGAGCACGCGGTTAAAAAGCAACTTTGCACTCTTGTATATCAAATAACAATTATTTATAGTATCGTTTTGTTTCTTTTTTGTTTTTCTTTTGTGTTGCTAACAAATTCATAAATACTAGATTAACGATGTAATTTCCATTCTAATCTGGAACACGGCCAACAGACCTAAGTTAACAAAACTTAACACATTTAAAATGAGTTTAATCAAGGCTATAATATTCCCTTTGAAAATAGCGTAGTCAAAACGAACTTGCTAGTTCATCATGTCTTTGCGAACACTATTATTTATTCCTTTTCATAAATTTACACGTGAAAGAATAACGTTGGAAAAGCGCGACATCATTAAAGTGAAAATGAATGAATACATGCACAGTTGTCGCATTTTTATCAACATATTTTTTTCTTAAGTGCACGCGACGAGTAAAAGTACACACGGCGACACATCAAGCTAAACAAAACCAACATAAGCTGGCGCGCGTATGTCGAGTAACGTGTAACGTCGCGCGGCCAGCTTATGTTGGTTTTGTATAGGTTGATGTATCGCCGTGTGTACGAGCATTTTTGTGATACCATAGAGTACTCAATCAATCTACCTATATTTTTCCCGAATTTGCTGCCGCTAGTAAAGTGCCGCCCGAGGCATCCCCCTCCCCTAAACCAATCCCCCCCCCCCCTGTGCCCTCGCTACGCTACTGCCTCTCTTACTTACAAAATTTCTTAGCATATATCGGCAATTCATCTACTCGCGGGCCAGGAGTCGGCGCCATCTATGAGACGGGATTTTTACCTTTTTCTGGTATACGCCAGCCACTAAGTATGGAGAATATAGCACTCTTCTTGTCTCTTTTACTCTGTGGTGATGCCAATCAATAGTAGACAATCGGCGTGATCTCGCGTCTCTCGAACTATAACTAAAGAAATCAGGCTAGAGATGTCGATGTCACGTCGCCGAAGAGATAAAGATTTATTAGTTTTTGTTGCCGACATAATTATCCTTCCATAATATGTTGGGTACCGAATACCTCCTGGAAAGTAACGTGAATAATTGATGTGACAAGCGGATCGCCTTTCCTAAAGCCTTTATCTGTCTAAAAGGACGATGGACCTTAATTATACAGATCGATGTTGAATGTTGCTATTTTCGAAATGGTCCTAATGAGGTCTAAAGTAATCGACTTTGATATTATTTAGTTTAACATTACAACCCATATAATTTATACTGTAAATATTATGCTTTAAACTATAAAAATTTAACGGAAATCTGACAAGTGTAAAGCACAGATATTGGTTTCTAGATTGTGTTAAAACCTTATTTGAAACTACGACAGAATACTCTTAAATATTCCGTAACAGAACTTAGGGGGGGAAATAAATGGGGGAGGGGGCCTTCCACTTTGTAAAAAAAGCCCTAAGTAGCTTGTAGTACCTACCTCCCTCTTGAGCTACAGTAAAAAAAACTCTTATCGGAAACAAAAGCGAAACGTTTAAACGAAATTAAGAAATAATTCAAATAAATTCTAAAAGACGCAAACGACACAAATGCTCAGTAGAGCGAAACAAATACTGCCCGTTCAAAAATGGAACAAGCACAGGCGCTAGGCGCTCAGAAAGACAGTTTATTGCCACCGAAAAATGTAGACACACAGGATGTGTACCACAGAACATTATAAGAGGGGTTAGAAATGCATAGTAGCGCTTTTGCTTCGGAGACGGCTGTCGCCACTTGTCTTCCTGCTCACGCTGCTACAATTACCAATGCCCTCTCGCTCGCACCACGCCGCGCGCCTTATGGTGTTATGCAAATCATTGCATAACCTGTGGCGACACTTAATCTTATCTTAACTATTATAGTAACAGAAGTGTCTGTACATTGAAGATATTTACATGAAAAAGATTACGATTAGAATTGTTGTCTGTCTGTTTGTCTGTTTGTTTGTATGTTTGTAACAGCATCACGTAAAAACTACTGAACCGATTTTGATGAAACTTTTGACCGATTGATAGATTATGATCTGACTTAAAATCTGGTAAATAATTTGTGCGGATGAAGTCGCGGGTAAACTCTAGTATATAATAAATGCTGAAAATTTTATACGTAGCCAACTCTACCTGTGATCCTATTAGTTTTAAGTCAACTCAGATATTCAGAGGTGCTGGAGCTGCTTAAACATTATCTATCACATCATTGTTGACGCGTGATGAAACATCATAATCCGCACTCTCTCGATTTTATCCGTGACTAGTGCTCTGGAGAGCAATCACGCACGCTAAATAAATCTCAACTGAACCATGATTGGACCGCGTGCGAACCTTTAACACATTCGGTATTGCGTTATTCATTTGACAGCGGTTAGAGCCGTTTTTACAGATCGCTCAGACGTGAAAGGCTGTTAGTCACATAGAGTTTAGCGCGATGCGGATTTCAGCACAATTGGATAGTAATTTGATTGCAATGTGATTAGAACTGAAATTGGATTAGGATTGAATTGGATGTTATAAATTAGCGCGATCGGCCTCCTGTTCCCCGCAGTAAAAACGCTCCAGAGTGGCTCTAGTTCCGTCTCTCAAAACTGCAACTGAATACCAATGACGACGCGATAGATGGGCTTCTCTTGGCGCGAAATTATTTAATGATGGCCCCAAATTAAATCCTGGATCTAATTTGGGGATTGTAGTTAACTCTACAGGATGAAATCGATATGAATAGCATCCTTTTAAAACCCATAAAACTGAACAACTTCTACCATGGGAGCAAACCGATCGGAGCAAAAAAGTAAAAACCGGCCAAGTGCGTGTCGGGCCACGCGCAGGGTAGGGTTCCGTAGTCCGAGTTGTCAAAAGTGTCCCCACACTTGACTCTAAAATGAAATGTTCACTTAAAAGCTTAATGATTCGCTAACGGATCCCTAAATCGAAAACTTGTTTTCCCACACCCACAATATTTTTAAAAGACCTATCCAACGATAGCCCACATGGGATAGACAAGAAAAAAAATTCCCCCACTTTTCATACCCTTAAAACCCATCACCCTAAAAAAATATTTTTCAAGATTTTTTTTTACCACTTTGTCGGCGTGATACCCATGTCAAATTACAGCTTTCTAGTATCAAAGCGTCTCTGAGTTAAGCCGCGGACAGACGGACGTGACGTAACTATACCTAAGGGTTTCTTGTTGACTACGGAACCCTAAAAATGTGCTGTTCCATACTAAACTGCAATGCCTACTCAACTCAAATGTATACAACAGCAGATTTTTTTTGCTCCGATCTGTTTGCTCCCGTAAAAGTTGTGTAGTTTGATGGGTGGACTCTTAGTTTAAAAGGATGCTAAAGATACCAATTTTCACCCTGTATATTACAGGGTCCTTGACCAGCCCATCATACTGAACAACTTTCTCTATGAGACCAACATCTAAATCGCGAAAAAAAAAATCCCATAAATTTGGTTCGAGTAGATTTGAAGTTTTGTATAGAACAGCAGATTTTTTTTTCGCGATTTCGATGTTGGTGCCATAGAGAAATTTGTTCGGTTTGACGGCCTAATCATCCACTTAAAAAGTGTCAGCATATTAAGAAGGACCCTATATATTATCTTAACCGACTCGTTGGAAAGAGAGTTTTCTGCTTAACGAAGAGATTTCGAAGACTATGACATCACTTAAAAGTTTCTAGTGAACTTCGAGAAACTCTTCGGGAGATCGTTTTATTGCAAAAAGAAAGTCGCATTAAGAACATTACTCATTCCATTAACTCTTATAAATTACAATTGCAAGTGAAGATTGGATTTATAAGTTTAAATGATTAAGGCCAGATTCGAACAAACTTTGATTTGTAAAAGAGTAACTATACAAGGAATCATTTCACTCTTAGTATTTACTCCGAAATTACTTCACTTGTGTTATACCACACTAAACCCAGACTAAAGTTATTCTCGAATGAATGTAATGAACGAATGTATAATCCACCTAAAGAAAGAGGTCATTGTAAATTGATAAGTACGGATAACTTTTTTTTATTTATAATTAATGGACTTCTTGCTTGTACATTAGCACCGCATTTCCGCCAGTGTCAAGTGGTTTGAGGGAGTATCTATCCAATCTCGAGGATTGTTTTTGAGTAAGAACACAACTGAGAAGGATTGCGGAGCCTCGTGGCAGGCTGAAACGCGAACCGCGCGAACACCACGCGAAAGACAAATGTTCGGGGCAAACTCTGCATCGTGACTCCTACGGATTACTTATTGAAATATGAGGTTTATAAATTTTTAATTTGTTAGGTTTATATGTCACTTTTGGTTGTGACGTTAACATTTCGCTCTCGGTATAAATCGCCGTCAAAATTGGCAGTATAAAATTTACTCTCGCATGACTCAACTTAGTCATCGGTTAGTGGTTGGTAAAATGCAAAATCAGTTTACTCTAGAGCACAGAGCATAATAACTATAACTCTAGACTAACCGGCGACTTAATCTAAGAATAAAATTTACAACACTGTCTGTACCTACAAGATTATGTAATAAAAATTAAACTGTTTCATACTGAACTGGAATACCTACTCGACTCAAATGTCCTTTCTTATGGTTCAAGCAGATAGCTTGAACTACCAAATTTCATCAAAATCGGTTGAGCGGTTTAGCTGTGAAAATTTAACAGACAGAGAGACTCGCATTATAATATATTAGAGTGGATGGATAGTAGGTGTGGATTATCCAAGTCACTTAGAGAATATTTTAATGCAAAATTGAAAAATTTTCAATTTAAATATCGATTGGAATACCATACTAAAGTGCTATGTTCTAACCGCAGGCAGTCCGCACAAACACACAGAACATTAAGTGAAATCGACTGTGGACATTCCAGATTGAGAGGGCTTAAAGGATTTAGTGCACAGAACTGGAATATAGACACTGAAAATAACTGGAACCATTATATTTTATGTGTTCATACCATATCTAAACTAATAAAACCGGCCAAGAGCGTGTCGGTCTCGTCCGTGTTAGAGTTCCATTGTATTGGTTTTAATTTTTTTTCTGAAGCTGATCGTGCTACATCATTTGCTATAATTTTCATTGAAAGTATTAACTACTTTTTTTTCTTAAGTCGTGGTGGTTCGGTGGTCCAGTGGAGAGGAACCTTGCCTGCCGTGCAGGAGGCGATGGTTCGTTCCCCGTCCAGGTACACGTACCAATGAGTTTTTCGGAATTTATGTACGATTTGTAACACCACTGGCTTTTCGGTGAAGGAAAACATCGTGAGGAAACCTGCATTCGTCAATTTCGAGGCATGTATTGTACCCTCTGTCCATTATAAGTGGCGACGGGCTCACCCCCCGTCACTCTGGACCGAGTTTCGGTACTACTGGTGAAACGTTCTGAGGTTTCAGAATATCTCTGACTACCCCCTCGGGGAAATTAGTCGTGAGCATATGCTACTTTTTTTTACTTTGAGCGCAAATATCTCGAGTCATTGAAATACCTTAGTTCCAAAAGACGGTTCGTTCAGTGTTACAAGACCTATCCAATGACTCCTCACTCAATGGTGTAGGTTTTGTTTTCTTTGCAACCCCCGTTTTGTTGTTGCCAAAAGATTTTTTATATTTTTAATTTTAATCACTTTTTCTGTTTTAGGGTTACTATTATTTGCCTGCAATGTTTCTGACCACCTCAAAAGGGTAATCCCGGCGTGATTTTATGTAACGTGTATGATAATTCTTAATATGCTGACACTTTTTTAAGAGGATGATCAGACCATCAAACTGAACAACTTTCTCTATGAGACCAACATCAAAATCACGAAAAAAAAACAATGCTCCATACAAAACTGCAAACCTACATTAGACAATTGTATGGGACAGCTGATTTTTTTTCGCGTTTCCTGAGGTAGGCTCCATAGTGGAAGTTGTTCAGTTTGATGGTCTGAGTTCACCATTTCAGTATTTGCTAATACGTACAGAGGAGAGAGTATTTGAGTCGGGGCATACCTTCATACCTACATATAGGCCGACAGAATGGTTCGACTACGGAACCCTGAAAATGATTACCTAAGTTCGCAATTGTGTACACATGGTACGTGTCTATGGTTTGTTGCACCAAATGCAATTAAGCGTATTTTTTTTTTGTTTTCTACAAAATAGCGACATGAAAGTTAACCTTATTTTATTTGAAATAGTGATGCTACTTTTGATTAACTTCCTCAATACTACGAAAGAAAAACGCGCGTGCAAATAAGAAAAAATATTAGTTTGTGTTACAAATTGTATATTGTTTATTAGGGTACCGTACCCAAAGGGTGAAAACGGGAACCTATTACTGAGCCTACGTTATCCGTCCGTCTTACCTATTTAGAACTGTAACTTTTGAACCGTAGTAGCTAGCTAGTTGAAATTTTCACAAAATGTGCGTTATTGCGGCAGATTTGTTAACAAACAATAAAAATAACAAAAAGTTAAAATTTAAGAGGTGTCCTCATACTAGAAACTAGTTTCTACTTCTTGCTCATTCGTACAAACGGTAATACATGCAAGCGTGAAACTTGGTGTGATTATAGAGCAAACTCTACAGTATAACAAAAAATGATAAAAATCGGCCAAGTGTGAGTCGGTCTTGTGTTAAATGTCCAGGAAAAAAAAATATTTTTTAGCTTTTACGTTGTGTGGTGGTGTGGTATGGAACCCTCGGTACGCGAATATCCCGAATCGCACTTGATCAGTTTTTATTTTAAACTGTAAACTAAGCCGTTCCTCCTACTAACGAAAGCAATTTCGTTAATTTCATCATTATACGATGGTGAATTATGTAAAGAGCATTTCTATCCCAAAATTCCTTTGAACCCTTTCGGTACTTTACTTCACACAAAGGCTTTTTATGCTCGGCATACCTACATACGACCAAAACCACGAGGTGAGTCTAATATTCGGTATAAGTAAGTTATAGCCTGTAGAATCCCACTGCAGGGCAAAGGCCTCCTTTCACGAATAAGGGTGAGAGGGAGTGGGCCATACTCCACCACGCGGCCCCAGTGCGTGTTGGTGGACGCAAGTTAGCGGTCAACTTGCTGTCAGATAATTTTCCAGCCGCCTTAATAGACCTCTGACCTGGCTTAACGAATAGATAAAACGCCATCTGACGGAACTATCTGAGACCTTCATTAACGTGCCTTCCGAAGCTCGGAAACGCTCGAGATGAAATACCACTAAACGGTCACCCATCCAAAGACTGACTGGACCTGACGTTGCTTAACTTCGGTGATCGTTTCCAATACCGAAGATCCACTACGCCAACGAGGGCTTCGATGTTATAACACTTTATGGTACACACAGACAAATTGATAAAAACAATAGAAAAGACATGTACAAAGGGCGAGCTTATCTCTTAAGAGATTTCTTCCAGCAGGCCACAACAGTGTTAGGTATGTGAACCCAAAATAATCGTGAAAAAAACGCTGATAGCTTTCATTGCTCTAAATTTAGATTTCCTTTCAGCAACTAAAGTACGTAGGTAATGTTTCATTCACGAAAATCATGTAAACATCCTGAGGAATGCTGCTATTATACGTAATAAACGGAGGCAGGTAATAAATCCAGAATTCTGAAAACTGTTTTCGTTGCAACACTGAAAGGATAAACAAGAGGCCAATAGCACAGATTATTAAAGAGTTCCGTGGTAAACAATTATCAATCAAGTTGAAGCAGTCGCCGTGTGGCGGTCACGACACGACCACAATCGTTACCATAATTCGGTATGTAAAATTTTTTTTTTGGGGGGCTCAATCGAAAACCATTTCGAGATAATTGTCTCAATAATAATAAATTCTATGTCAGAGATTTAAAAATAACGTCGTTTTTCGGTCCGTCCAGTCACGTCACTGGAAAACATGTGAACTCCTTGGTAAACTTAAAATCAACTTAATGTAATTGGCCACTAAGAAAAAAATACATTCACAATGTCAGAATTTGACATTTGATGTTGCCGTTTCTGTTTCCAGCATAGAGTTAGAAAGAGAAGGCAGGATTTTTTTATTAAGACTAGTTTTTTTCCATGGAGTTCGAATTATTTTCTCTCCACCACTTTTGCATTTAGAGATTACGGATCAAAGTAATTTAAAATTAAATTTATATTGATAAACTCGATGAATCGCAATAAAAATTAAATTGGTTTCTTAAAATTATGTCTATCCGTAAAAAATATAAAATGAACACCCAAAAAATAACTTGAATTATCAATCAAGTTGAAGCAGTCGTCGTGGCGGTCACGAACACAATCATTACCATAAATTATCATTATCAATATGAAAGTAAGTACAGCTTGGCAAAAAAGTCCTGATAAAAATGAGGGTGTTGTCTCCACGCAAGAACGCCAAAATGACGCGTAACCTGGCAACACCACCATACTAAAATTTTAGTTCCACCTGTCACCACGATCATGATATCAAAGAGTGCAAATTCGGATAGCAGCGAAAAGGGCACGAAAACAATAGGCTACTTGACAACTAATCAAATCAGCTACTCTTTATCAGACGTCAAAACGTGCACTTTGTATTGACTTTGTACTCAAATCTGAGTTGTGACGTCATCAACATTTCATTACTTTTTAAAGTTTATCTTGTTATTAAAAATAGTATTCAAGCTCAATGAAAATGGGGGTTTAGCGATATTTTCGAATCTTTTTTTTATTGAGAAGATAAAAATAAAATATATTTTATGTAGTCAAATACCCAATTAGCCAAAATTTTTTTGTAAATTTCCTATAGGTTCCTTAGGAAAAGATGTTCAGTATCATGGGTAAAATCACCCCTTAAATTAATGCAACTTTTTACCCTAACACCCTGTAGACCTGGGCCCTACAGATAGGCTGATGATGATTGCCCCTTTGGCATGGAAACAGATATACTGTTATTATTCATAAAACGAACAGGGAGTACACACAACTACAGGTATAAGCTGGCCACGCCATAGGATATTCAACCGTCAATCAATTTGTTATTACCGTCTCCAATTATTTCGTTCCTGTGGTGACGGGCTGTCATACGAGTAGTAGGTATACCTATAAATTTATAAGTCACTAGAGTTTACCCGCGACTTCGTCCGCACAGATTTTAAGTCAGATTATGAGCTATCAATCCAAAAAAGTTTCATCAAAATCGTTTTCGCGTGATGCTCGCACAAACAAACACACAAACAGACCGACAAAAATTCTAAAAAAGGTTGATTTGGAGTCAGGGATACCTAAAAACCATATCGTAATCTTTTTCTTGTACAGACAATGTACAGACACACTTCAATGTACAGCCACACTTCAATGTACAGACACACCTCAATGTACAGACACACTTCAATGTACAGACACACTTCAATGTACATACACAATTCAATGTACAGACACACTTCAATGTACAGACACACTTCAATGTACAGAGACACATCAATGTACAGACACACTTCAATGTACAGACACACTTCAATGGACAGCCACACTTCAATGTACAGACACACTTCAATGTACAGAGACACTTTAATGTACAGAGACACTTCAATGTACAGACACACTTCAATGTACAGACACAATTCAATGTACAGACACACTTCAATGTGCAGACACACTTCAATGTACAGACACACTTCAATGTACAGAGACACTTTAATGTACAGAGACACTTCAATGTACAGACACACTTCAATGTACAGACACAATTCAATGTACAGACACACTTCAGCTACAGTTTTATAATAAGTTTAGATAAGGTCACCGAACCTGGCCCAGCAGGCTGTGCCAGCGGGTTACCTCATTTCAAGCAATCAGAAGGAATTTTGGATCTCTTTGATCCATTGGTTGAATCGTACTTCATTTGTTTCAAGTGCTGAAATGGTACGTAACTTACGAATAAAGAAATAGTTCGCTGTACGTAACATAACAATGGGGAACTTGCACGGTTTTATATTTTTAGTGTTTCATAAAGATTTAAGGCTTTCATAAAAATACACAAAAACAAAAATGGTAAAATATGCACAAATCATTATTATTTATTGCAAATCAAAAGTTGACTTTTCATATTCCGCCCCAAAACGCTCACTGTCATGACATGACATCACTCCTTTTCATGACGCATGAAGCTCATCACAAATCATCCGCAATAATAATTATGTTGCCGTACTCTTCTTCACGCAAGTTGCTAATCGCTTCGTCACTTTGCGCTGATTGGTGTTTGAATCCATTATAGTAGAAATATTTCGTAAAAATTAAACTTAAAATAAATCTTTCAATAATGTTCTATTCACAACTATTATTAATGAATTAATAACATAATTTATCATTATTATTTTGGTGCAATTTCCCCAGTTTGTCTAACAATTTTATCTAGTCTTTCAACCAGTGAACGGTGCTAGATTTGAATAGAGCAGCTGCCTATTCTCAATCCCCGAACCAGAGCCATTAAATCCATGTAAACACGTTTGCCGCTCGCACAAAGCATTTTGCGATAATTTGTAAACCAACGTTCGCCTCTGGTCCATCAAGTGTACCTACCAGTTGCCTAGTTTTATCGCTGGGTGAATACAACAACGGCACAAGTCAAAAAAGTTGATTTTGAGAAAAATGACATTAAAGTTGGCGCGAGAGAGTGCGCGCGAACAAATTCGTCTGTAGTTACTACACAGTAAGGGTTAGATTGTTGATGTTTGCCTTTTGTATATCTGTGTTATATCAGTAATCTATAACAGTTGAGAATTTTATTTATATACTTCAATATTTATATTTATAGGGCCATAAATATGGGGGTTCCGAGTTATGCCAGTTTTGCATTAACTTTTTGGTACGATTTAGATTTATGCCAGATAATTATTGAGAAAACATGAAGAAATGTGACAGTAATTAGTACCCAAAATAAAACACAATTATGGCATTAGAGAAGAGACGGAAGAAATGGGAATTTACAAAGCAATGAGGAAAAGAAAATTTGATCTGTTACTGAATTGGCGGAAGTTGTCTGATGAGATCCTATCAGATCAGATACACAACGCATAAGCATATCTTATCTTATCTTCTTATCTTGTTGTGGGGGCTGGCAAGCCAGCAACACTTCGACCCAGTGGGATCTTTTGTGTTAGCCCCAACTTTCTTCACCCTTCAAATACATGGTCAATGAAGGAGGAAACACCATTGAGGGGAAGAAACCTAAGGTCTCCCGGTTTTGGGTATCCATCTCCGAGGAGGCACATGCGTTTTGCCGCCAAGACATCACAGTCACAAAGGATATGTTCCATGGTCTCTTCATCCTCTCCGCATGCTCGGCAGCTTAGATCTAGGGTTAGTTTCATTTTGTGCATCATCGTGCCTGTAGCGTAGTGCTCAGTGAGGGCTCCGGTGATGGCACGAGCCTTGCTCCTGCTGTTGTTCAGTATGAACTTTGAGACACAAGTTGTTACATTGCTGATAAATTTCGTAGAGTGTTGTAGCCCTGCAAGGCCGGACCACTCCAGCCTGTGTGTTTTATCAGCCCAATCCCTAATGGCCATTCTTATGCTGCATGCCGGGATTGCCACACTTGGTTCTGGGCCAACCATCTTCCGTTCTGACCCAGCCCTCGCCAGCTCGTCAGCATTCTCATTACCCTGGACACCGGTATGTCCCGGGACCCAAACTAATCTTACGGTATTGTGAAGACCAAGCCTGTTAAGGGTCTTCACTCCGTTTAGAATTAGCTTGGAATTTACATAATAGGAGTTCAAGGCTTTGAGAGCTGCTTGGCTGTCACTTAGGATATATATAGTCTTGTTGGCTACCTTCCTATATATATTCTCCTGCGCACAGGCTATGATAGCATACGTCTCTGTTTGGAAGACAGTTGCAAATTCTCCTAGACTGACACTTTCGTTGTAGTCTTTGGAGTGTATGCCTGCACCCGTACCTGACTCGGTTTTTGAACCATCGGTGTACCAAACAAGAGTGTTTGAGTCCGGGGTACGCAATCCACGCTTCCATTCATCCCTTGTTGGGACATATATTTTGTAGTTTCTCTTGAAGATCCGTGTGCCAGGCATTGTGTCACCGATCATGTTGAACCATCTTTCAAGCTCACTGTCCAGTCTCAATGCAGTGTGCCTTAACTTAGGCATATCACTGTGCCAGGTTTGGGTCACTTTCATTCTGTAAAGAGCCTTAGCCGCTTCAGCTTGTATGAATAAATGAGCATATGCTCACGACTGTATTCCACGAGGGGTACTCAGTGATATTCTGAAACCTCAGAACATCCACGTTTCACCTGTAGTACCGAAACTCGGACAGAGTTTCGGGACAGATACACAACGAGTTCGATGATAAGAGCCAGACCAAGAAATTACTCGTGAGCCCAATCACATGTTGATCTCAATAGATCTTTTAGTACTGCTTAAATCAAGAACGATGTGTAAAACAATTATCAATCTCTATCTTCGGTCTTCTTACCAGCTACCCATTTTACGTAGTCAGGCCAGTTGGCCGGTGGTCGTCCCATACTATTTAATTATAAAATAACCACGCTAGTTTGTAGCTTCTGTTCTAGAACACATACTTCTTATCAGTTGCCAAATCTTCAGCAGATATAACAAGCCTATTGCCACTTCAGCTTGCTAATTTTCAGGGCTGCGTTATTTGCTTTAGTTCTCAGACGTTACTACTTCATTTCTGATGTTATCTCTTAGAAAAACACCAACCAGTAGCTGTTTCCATAGCTCACAATGATGGAGTAGTTCAATCGTCACTGTTCATGTGTCTGCCTTGATCCCTATGTTCAGGTTGAATACCTTCGTTTGCAATTGGATGAATACGTCGTCAGATATTTTCATCTGGGGAAAGCCAATGAAAAGATCTGTGGAAATTATCTCAGAGGAAATAAATGGAGACATCCTGACATCAGTCATTTGGGATGAAAGATGAATGATAAGACAAGAAGAGGTAAGAGGAAAAGAAAACTGGATTTTAAAAGCATAAAGGTAATATTGAATATGCAGGAATCAGATTTACCAAAGCTATATATTTACGAAGTAACCATACGAAAGCAGTAATAGAGCCTCACGCTTACATAGCTACGCTCTTTTCCACAAAATTACACTATCACATTGTTTTAATCTTCTGATCTGGAACTTCATACAACAGATCAGTCTTCTATCTATACTAGAAAGCCATGGTACAAAAAGCAGATTGGTAGATGATCATAAGTCAAAACTTTATAGAAGAGATGTTATGATTCCCTGAAGAGTTGGAAGTAGGGAGGACCTACTTTGACATCACAAACCTTCACATTGTGGTTTACAGAATATAACAGGGGTAGTTTTTGCAGACGGGAATAATTTGAATTCAACTTTTTGACTAAAAAGTGTCATTGCTGCATAACACAAAATAACAATTTTATTTAATGTAGTAGTGGCACAAATACCATCTATCGCTTGATTCAGTGAAATATCGAGTCAGGTCTATATTGCACAAGATAAAGTATGCGATGTAGAACCAGAATACGGTGCTAACTCAAAACTGCCAATTTTTGAGTTGTGCCGTTGTTGTATTCACCCAGCGTTATATTAAAAGTTAATAACGTGCCGTGGTGGTAAAGTGGCGAGTAACCTTTGCTGCCGTGCAGGATGCGATCGTTCGATCCCCGTCCAGGCCTACTACTCGTACCAATGAGTTTTATGGAATTTATGTACGATTTGTAACACTACTGGCTTTTCGGTGAAGGAAAACATCGTGAGGAAACCTGTATGTTTCAATTTCAAGGCATGTATTGTACCCACCCACTGCCCTTTACAAGTGGCGACAGGTTCACTCCCCGTCACACTGGACAGAGTTTCGGTACTAGTAAAACGTGGATGCTCTGTGGTTTCAGATTCAGAATATCTCTGACTACCCCCTTCGGGGAATATAGTCGTGAGCATATGCTATGCTGATAGAGTTTACCCGCGACTTCGTCCGCACTAATTAAATACCCAATTTTAATTCAAATCATAAACTATAAAACAAAAAAGTGTCATCAAAATCGGTTCAGTAGTTTTTGCGTGATGATATTACAAACAAACAAAAATCCTAAAAAAAGGTTGATTTTGAGTCAGGGATACTTAAAAACCATATCGTAATATTTTTCTTATCTTCTTCTCTTAAATATACATCTTCAATGTACAGACACACTTCTGTTATAGTTTTATAATAGTTTAGATAAGTCCTAAAAGCCGTGGTGGTCCAGTGACGAGTAACCTTGCCTACCGTGCAGGAGGCGATGGTTCGATCCCCGTCCAGGCCGACTCGTACCAATGAGTTTTTCGGAATTTATGTATGATTTGTAGCACCACTGGCTTTTCGGTGAAGGAAAACATCGTGAGGAAACCTGCATGCTTCAATTTCGAGGCATGTATTGTACCCACTGTCCATTATAAGTGGCGACGGGCTCACCTCCCGTTACACTGGACAGAATTTCGGTACTACTGGTGAAACGTGGATGTTCTGTGGTTTCAGAATATCTCTGACTACCCCCTCGGGGAATATAGTCGTGAGCATATGTTTATGTTTATGTAGATAAGTCCTTCTTTAGTTTAGATAAGTCTTAAATTAATAATTAAAGGATGTACAATATTATCAACGACTTACTTATACTGTACCTATAGGACTTATACTGTACTTAAACGTACTATACTGTACCTATAGGACTCTTCCATTTACGCTATAACAAAAGTATTTTATTTTTATTTTCGATTCAATGTGTTTTATCTACACTAATATTATAAAGAGGAAAGATTTGTACCTATTTTTGTATGTTTGTATGTTTGTAATGAATAGGCTCAAAAAGTACTGGGCCGATTTAAAAAATTCTTTCACCAATAGAATGCTACATTCTTCCAATTTGACATAGGCTACATTTCATTTTGAAAAAAATTAGGGATCCTTGGTAAAATTTGAACAATGTAACCGAAGGTGTAGAAAAATGAGTCTTAAAATGTCTTTCGTCGAATGCGTCGTCGTCAATAATTGTCTACCCCGTGCGAAGCCGGGACGGGCTGCTAGTTTTTATTATATAATTACGTGACTATTGCACATGAATACATGAAATATTTTTTTAAATTACCTGATTATACCGAATGATTCTTTTACCGTTCCGAAACTTTCAGGGGTAGTTCAGACCATCAAACTGAACAACTTTTACTATGGGAGCAACCTGAAACGCAAAAAAAATCAGCTGTTCCAATTCCATACCAAACTGCAATGTCCACTCGACTCAAATGTATGAGAAAGCAGATTTTTTTTAGGATTCCGGTTTGCATTTGTAGTAAAAGTTGTTGAGTTTGGTGAAAAAATCATCTGGTATACTGCAGCATGGTTTGAAAACATTAAATAAATCATGTTAAGGGGATATAGTTCGGAGCGCGCTCCATACAAACGTACTATAGTGATATTTTCAATACTAACCAATTAAACTCAATGAAATTTTGCAGAATCAATCTAGAAACAAATCTCTAAGCTTGTATCGTGTCAGATTTTCCTTAAAATGTACAGTTTTAAAGAAACAGTGCCTCAAAGATTTCCATTCAAATCTTACATTAATCCTAGCATGGAAACTGTATATTTTAACGAAAATCGGACACGATACAAGCATAGATATTTGTTCTTAGATTGTTTCTGCAAAATTTCATTGAGTTTAATTGGTTAGTATTGAAAATATCACCAGACTTCGTTTGTATGCAGCGCGCATTTACGCATTCGGAATAAACTTCTCTTAAACAAGTTAAACAAACAGCAGGAACAACAGAAGGTAAATTCGTCGTATTAAAATCATAACGGAAGAAATAAAGGGTCAAGTGCGAGTCGGGCTACTCGCGCACCAAGAGGTACCACATCACCACACAATATGCTTGCTCCATACAAACGAAGCCTAGTTAAATTTTCAATACCAACCAATTAAAGTCAATGATAATTTTCAGAAACAGTCTAGAAACTAATCTCTATGCTTGTACTGTGTCAGATTTTCGTTAAAATATACAGTTTCAATGCTAGGATTAATTTAAGATTTGTGTGGAAATCTTTGAGGTACTGTAACTTTAAAAATATACATTTTAACGAAAATCTGATTTATTACAAGCATATAGATTAGTTTCTAGATTGTTTCTGAAAAATTAAATTGACTTCAATTGGTTACAATTGAAAATATAACCAGACTTCGTTTGTACGGAGGTCGCTCCGAATGATGTCCCTTTATCTCCTTTTGTCGGGCTACTCGCCCATCGAGGGTTCCGAACCACACCACCACACAACATGTAAGATAAATTTTTTTTTTTGTCCTGGACCTTTAATACGAGTCCGACTCACACCTGGCCGGTTTTTATTATTTGTTATTATACTGTAGAGTTTGGTCTACCTATATAATTACACCAAGTTTGACGCTTGTGCGAGAAGAAAAAACGTTGATAAAACTAGTTTTTTGTATGAGGACGGGGGTCCAAAAGCCTTTTTGTCATTTTTATTATTTGTTAAGAGGATATGTGAAAAAAATAGGATTCTTCAAAGCATCAGATATCATGAAGTACTAACAGTAGGAGTATGATTTCAGGATATGTGTAAATTGAACATATTATTAACATTTTGATTGCCGCCAAAACACGATTAAGACACATTTTCTCGATAGAAAAACAAGCCAAAGTAGCCTCCGTCTTTATCTATAAACGCTTGGAACTGCTAAACGGTGAATAATAGAAACACGAGACTTGATTTAAAAAAAAGAGATTGATATTTTATAAATTTTGATTGCAGCAGAAATTAACTTACATAAATAGTAAAATCACAACTAAATAAAGTTTGTTTTGGCGCTTACGTCGTTTTATTTAGTCAGACGCGCGCGCCGCCCCATCTCTTTCTCTCGCGTCAGGCAGTAATATAAGCTATCACAATCTATTAAAAAGCTCAGTCGGCTGTGGCCTTTGCCCGCGTCAGACCTGCGTTCGCATGCCCAATTTCCGAATGACGATTAATTATCCAGCTTACGTGTAAATATTATAGTGTAATATATTAAATACAATCTAAAATAAATTCGAGGCCATAGCAGCTACACATTTAAGGGAATATAATTCGAAGCGCGCTCCATACAAACGAAGTCTGGTGATATTTTCAATAGTTACCAATTTTAAAGTCAATGACATTTTTCACAAAAAATCTAAAAACTAATCTCTATGCTTGTATGAAGTCAGATTTTCGTTAAAATGTAAAGTTTTAAAGTTACAATACCTCAAAGATTTCCATACAAATCTTAAATTAATCCTAGCATTAAAACTGTATATTTTAACGAAAATCTGACTTCATACAAGCATAGAGATTAGTTTCTAGATTGTTTCTGCAAATTTTTCATTTACTGATTGGTTAGTATTGAAAATATCACCAGACTTCGTTTGTATGCAGCGCGCATTTACGCATTCGGAATAAACTTCTCTTAAGTATATTTCTCACTCAAATATGTATAGCAGTTTTTTTGGACTTCATAGACCAAGAGCTAGCTGTTATTATCTTTAAGTCGTCGGTCACGTAATGAAATCAATTTTCGGTTTTACTATCTTGTTTTTCAATTTCTTCAAATAATTATATTTGTTTATCATAATGGAATCTGGTTATAAACGTATTTATGAACCGTTGTCAGTATTTTTACCGAGTTGAAGGATTCTATTGCTCCGGAACATCTTGCCTGGTATAAGAGTTTGAAAACTCTGTGGCCCTTAAATGTATGGGTCGTCAGTATGGTGAGCCAGGCTGGAGGGCAGGGTAGGGAAGGCGAGTGGTCGCAGAGAGTTTCTTCTGCCAAGTTGTTTCTTTCTTAAGTGCTGGATCCGGAATGAATCTACGCCGATTTGGCGCCATTTTATATCATTTTCAAGCGACGCAAGAGTGCGGGGTAAGGAGGGGTCCTTACCCCGCACTCTTGCCCTGAATACAAATCTCTTTATTTCTCATACCATCTTAATTTCTACGCTTACAAACCAATATAATTATATAGTTAAGATACTTATTTTCTTATTCTAAAAATAGCATGTGCATCATCCGCCGGTGCATAACAGAGTGCAGAACGAAAAGGAAAGGTACAATATTTATATTACCCCGGCCCTCGCTTCCTCATAACACAGGTTCCGGACGCCGGGGCCCCCCTCGCTCGCCTGTATGCGCTGACAGAGATGGAGCGTTCTGTCTCTTTCTAACAATTATTTCTAATAGGATTCTACCCCTTCTAATGAGGTAGTGAAGCTTATTGGCGTAATTTCTAATTGGAATTTATAAGTTCTAACTCGATACTAATTGTTTTATTTACTTGTGCTATGCGTTAATTTTAATAAGTGAAGTAGTGTTTCCCGTCGAGTACGGTCGGGCTCGCAGTGTCTTCAACGATGTCAGGTGCTACGTGGATTCTTCCTTTGAGCCATCTTTGCCGACGACCACTGATAGCGCCGACAGCTTGTCTCCCGGCTGAGGCGCCGCGCCGCTTATTACTCAACGTAAATCTTCGGAAAGACAATCTTCTTGTACAGATTTCCACCATAGTTTCTCAGCGCGAATGACATAGTGCGCTTCGATACCGATGGTGTAGCTATCTCATTTCTTCACGTACGGTGTCTCGCTCTTGCGTGTTTTCTTATCAATCTTTCAATCAGAGTCGTTTTTATTGTTTTCTTTCGTTCGTTTGCGCTTCGTAGCCAATACTGTTTCATTTATCTTCTTTCGACATAAATTGACGAACTGTAGCATGCGCACCGTAGCTCGTAGCAAAAGTGGGAACGACGAAAATCGCTCGATTCGAGGTAGGTGAGCGTGGTCAGGTCGCTGGTGGGTGACGTGACAAGTCCCCTCTCTTCTCCTGTCTTCGGTGCTTCTGTCTTCGTCTCTTGTGGCCATTCTCGTTCGTGGTTTCGTAGGAAGCTCGGCCCGTTGTACCATCGGACCTCGCTCCCACCGATAGAGACCGTGGCGCCGCCCGAGTTGGCGGAAAACTGCTGTACTACTGAATTTGTATTGGACACCCATCCGCATAGCTCGAAGCCGGCTTGCCGATGAATGTAGTCGACTGATTTCGATACTTCTTTGGCTTCTTTTTCGGTCGGAAAACTTGTTATGTAGTCGTCCATGTAGTGATTTTTTTTTCAATGGCTCGCGCGGCTGCAGGATACTTTTCTTTGAAGTCTGAAGCATTTCTATTCTTCACGTATAGCGCGGTGCATGGTGATGACATCGCGCCGAAGATCACCGACGTCATGCGGTACTCTCGCGGTCGCTGGTTCCCTCTCTCGTCGCCCCGCTATAGAAATCGTAGTGCCTCTCTGTCGTCCTCTTGAACTCATATTTGTATAAACATGAATTCCTTTATGTCAGCTGACACGGCGTGTTGGTATTGACGAAATCGCATTACAACTCCTGGCAGAGATTGCAGCAAGTCTGGACCGCAGAGTAGCATATCGTTCAGGCTGCGTCCGGCTGTCTTCGCTGTGGCGTTGTGTACTACTCTTATCTTCGGTTTCGCGGGGTTAATGACCGCGAAGTGGGGTAGGTACCATGTTTTATTTGGCACGGGCGGTGTGGTAGCTTCCTCGGCGTAGATCAAAGTGAAGAGGGTTTGCATTCTTTCTTCATATTTCTTTTTCAGGTCTTCATCTCGGTCTAGTTTCTTCTCTAGGTTGTGCAGCCGTTTGAGTGAGTTTTTGTAGTTGTTCGGAATCTTCATGTCGTCTTCTTTCCATATAAGTATTGTTTTGAAGGGTCTGTCGGGCAGGCGGTGACTGGTTTCATTCAATATCTTCAATGCGCGCTGCTCAGGGTCACTATTCTGTACTCGTTTTTCTATCCCGATTGATTCAAACTCGAAATAATTCTTCATCATCTTCTTTCGTGTATAGTTATTGAAATTATGTATTTTCATTAATAACGCCAAATAATATTATACAGGGTGTAAGGAAAAGTATCATTTTACTATGGGAGCAAACCGTTATGGGAGTTACAACTCTTTGCGTTCTTCCTATCTATCTCAAGAACGGTTAACTATATTAAATATTATAAATGACCAAATTTGAAGAAAATTTAAAGTTCTAAAATTTTTTTAAAACTTCAAAGGTCATTTAGAGCATAGAAAAGAAGATATTTCCTAAAGACCTGTTTTTTGACATTTTACCTTGAATCTTTTGACCTGCATAAACGAGATTTTATGTGACATTTGACCTAACGTATAGGATGTCATAACGATGATTTAAAGAAGTTTGTAGCTTATTATCTCTCATTCCGAGGTTGACCCTTTTTTTCACCAAATTTTCCTGGGGTACTAGGAGAAACAGTGATAATAAAAAACAAAACGGAACAAAACATTAAATTTGAAACGTAGGCAGGAACATACCAGAAGTATGAGAGAAAAGAAAAGGTAATAAGTTGTAAATAATTTTCCAGCACTCTGTGACCTAAACCTGCATATACGTTTAGCACCCTTGCTTGTGCTCGGGTGCTAACTTCACGCTGTGCAATAATAAACTACTTAAGTCACACTTATCGTAATGTACTTATGTAAATAAATGTTGATTTTAGGTCGTAAGATAAATATTATTAGTGATTTTGTAAATAAATGTTGATTTACCATTTTAAAATTCATTCATACCTGTTATAATATCCTGCATCATCCTCATCCTTCAATGCTATGCCATGCATCTGAGGGATACGAGGTATTTTAGAATTACCTATGGATTTTCAAAATAGGTTTATGAGTGTTATACAACTTCTCAACCTAAAAGTTATTGTGGTATCGAGAATAACTGAGATTATTGCAGTATTACGAAACTTATTTTTTCACGTTCTTCTTACATTTTTGTTGACGGCGTAAAATAACTTCCAGGTTTCATCTAGATAGTCGGTATGTTTTGAACATAGAATGTTTTGACTTGTATTATATCAATTACAAGTACAAAATAAGAAGTGAATTGATTTGATTACGGGACCTAATGACGTAAAGTTACCAACAGGTAGCTCTCGTACTATAAAGTAAAACAAAATCCTGTAATGATAGTTTTTTTCCTTCTAGATAGGTACAGTGATTTTCGGTATGATATTAATGAGTTTTACGTTTTTTAAGTGAAATCAATTAAAGAGTATCGTTAGTTAGGTATTGTTTCTATCTATAAATTGGTTGTCCGTAATTGATCCTGTAATAAATTAATAATTGATCAAGGAGGATAAATAGAACGATACTTAATTATGATACGAGTATATTGTGTTTTTTCATACGACAAAAGGTACTAATAATATCTTAACAGCGAAGCGTCTTCTACGCATTTTGAGTGATTTGATTTTCGCGGGCTAGTGCGCGACGATGTTCGGTAGCGGGGCGCGGGGCGCTTGCTGCGCTAAGCCACGCCCATTTCGCTTCAATTATTTTTCGACATAGGCCCTTAACAAATTCTCCGACAGAACGTACATTCTGTAAAAATTACAACAGCTATTGCGGTTCAAAAGTTACAGCTCTAAATAGGTAGGACGGACGGACAACATAGGCTTAGTAATAGGGTCCCGTATTCACCTTTTGGGTACGGAACCCTTAAAATGGCCTGTTTTAATGGGAAATAAAAAGAAATTGCTCGATTTTTACAGACCATTAATCGAAAAGGTCACGTGCAGTCGCTAGGAAGAGGGTTTGTTACTCTTTACCCGATTGCGCCAGAAGGAGTGTTAATGTTTTTCGAACGTACCTATGTATGTATGTCTATTTCTTTGTCGCGCCCGACAGCCTAATGGCTAAACGGCTTAATGGATTTTAACGAATGAGGTGTTCATTGGCAATGCTTTAGATTCGTAAAAATTGTGCGAGTTACATAGGGTATATCATTTCAAGATAGCGCGGCGTGTACGAATTAAAAAGAAAGGGGAGAGAATAAAAAAAAACCGTTGGCAGGAAAAAATTATTAACTGAAAAGAGAACAACAAGCTCTAAAATCATTAATCAACTATATGTGCCTACTTTGTTTGTGCAAATAAAATTTGAATGTTATTATTATTAGGTAGGTAGGTATTGCAGGCGGGGACAAAACAATAACCAACAAAAAGGTTGGTTTTATAATTGACAGCATTACATTTTTTTAACCACCTGTTTTTAATAAAAAATATAAAAATAGGTTAAAAAATAAGAGATACGTATTTTTCCGATTTTATTTTTGACCGATATTTCTATTTTTAATTTACTTTTGAATTTTCTGTAAAACGTAGGATTTATTATGGCTAAGATAACTTGGCGCAATAACATTAAAAATAAAAACTGTCAAATACTATAGAAAAGCAGGCAAAGGAATAAAATCTCATTCAACCTCTATTATATTTTTCAGTATTTTTCAAATAACTCGAGAAATAATGGATAGAAAAATCTGATAATTTTGATATAAGCTTTGAATCACATAATCTCCAAATGGTTTTCTTATTTTGGTATCTTTCTTAAAATGAAATGTTGTAAATTTTTCTTTGTCCCCGTTTGCGACCTAATTCGGAAACATAATTCCGGTCCGATCATTATTTTATCTCTCTAAACTCGGTAGGTATGTCTCGAACTACAGGTACTTATCAGTTGGATACCTTCCTGCTGGAATGTATGTAGGTACCTCTACATATAGTCTAGTTTATGTTTATGAAAAACTCGGGCTTTACTAGACAACGTTAGCTGAGGAACTTTATGACTTTTATAGCCCAAAATGTTACACAACGTGTGTATAACGTGCATCTTTTGTTTAGGTTTAGAGCTACATTGTCGACAAAAATTATTGTGGGCAACCTAAGTTATGTAGTAGGTAATTGATAGGTAGGTACTCTTTCTTATACGGTGCCTAAGTCACAGGTCCGGAACTTCAAACAACGTTTTGGATTTGACATGATGACGTTTGCATATGCGCACTCGGTGAAAATTGTCTTTGACATATGTGTAGGGTTGACTTACCACGCATCGTATGAACATCATCTACATTTCGTTACTTTTTATTGTTCGATCTGTTATTAAAAATAGTATTTGAGCTAAAGAATTACAGAAAATGTGAATTTAGTGTTATTTTTCAACGTTTTTTATGCACTGAAAAGACTCAATTTTATGTTGTCAAATCCAACGTGTGCGCGCGACTGACTGCATTCCCTTGCTCGGTTTCCCTTAAGTTTCCCAGAAAGTGTGAGGTGAGGTTTGGTATCTGAAGTGAAGAGGGGGGCGAGGTGAGGCCGTTCTGTATGTAAAACTATAAACTATTACCTATTCTGTGCCTAAGTACAGAAAATGCATACATGCATGAATACAGAGCGAAACAGAATTGGCATTCATTTAAACTTATATACTACTCTACACCTCAACTGAACAACTTTTACTATGGGATCAAAACTGAAATCGCAAAAAATATCAGTTGTAACAGGCATGACACTGCGTGTACGTGAAAGATCCCGCTACGGTGACCTTGGGCATAAAACATACACGCCCCAATAAAAATATATATATAAAGAATATAAAATAAAAAACAGTCAGGGCAAGGGTATGGGAAGGATACGGGACGGGCGTGGAACGGATAAGGCACCGACGTGACACAGAAGAGGCCAAGACATCATCTTTGTGACGATTTTCTATCGAGTGAAGTAATTCCAATCGTGTATTCAATTTATGATTTCACTAGATAAACTATGTCCAAGATTACTGAGGTATGACTTTGGTTTCGGTAAATTCGGTGTGTCACGTTTTTTTTTTTGGAGCGCTGAATCGAAAACTATTTCGAGAAAATTTTCTCAATAACAATATTTTCTATGTCAGAGATTTTAAAATGAAAGGGTCACAGATATTTTTAATAAATAACGTCGTTTTTCGGTCCGTCTAGTGACGTCACTGGAAAACCTGTGAACTGCTTGGTAAACTTAAAATAACTGGCCATTGTGAAAAAAAATACATTCACAATTTCAGAATTTGACATTTGATGTTGCCGTTTCTGTTTCCGGCATAGAGTTATAAAGAGAAGGCAGGATTTTTTTTATTGAAACATTAATTTTTCTCCATGGATTTCGAATTATTTTCTCTCCACCATTTTTGCATTTAGAGATTACAGATCAACATAATTTAAAAATTTAATTTCTATTAGGTATTAGACTTGATGAATCGCAATAAAAATTAAATACCGAATTGTATAAATCTAGTCGAAAAATTAAAAATAAAAGATGCCTTCAGGATATTTCGTCCTACTATTGGGCCTTAATTCTTATTATTTTGACTCTAAAAATTTCAGGGCTTCCACATGCTGATAGTTCTTAGTACAGCTGATAGTTTGTACTATTTTGTGGCTTTCTGGTTTTCTGTTCATTTGTTAACACCTTGTTTAACACAATGTCAAAGTTATCTGGAACATTCTTCCTTCCGATTGAGCAATTAGGGAGCACAAAGGGAGTAGGAATCAGAGGCCATCGCTTCCCAAGTTTTATGCCTATTTTCGGTGAGCAAGTCCAGTTCCTCCTAGATATTGCCCTCGAAAAAACATTCTCAAATATTCGCAATCAAGATGTATTGTGAAGTACAATACTATATAACAAGCAGACGAGTAGGTATGATATTAGGTTGTCCCGTACGCAGTGGCGTAGCGTGGTTTTCTGCTGCCCGGGGCACAGACCGATTTTTTCACCCCCTTATCTACAAAAAATAAAGGAGCGAGCTCGAAATTTTTGCTCATCGATTCGCGATGTGGTCAGACATCTTTTGGTTTATCCATGCAAAAATAGAAACTTGAGTAATCTTTTCATGTTTCTATCTTCAGCGGTTTAGGTTGTGCGTTGTATGTCAGTTGTATAGATAAATAGGGCCTTTAAACCAATTCGATAAATAAATAATATTGTATTTGTGCCCCATGTTTATTTTAATAACTCAATTTCGGAAAGGAAGATGGATATAATACCAACCTAATTTTCAAAGAAACCCAACTAACGAATACCGTTATTCGGTATAGTCATAGAATAAATACTAGTACCTACCGGTACAGGAGGATCACTTCGAAAACATATTTAAATAAATAGCGACTCTCTCTGCACGGGAATAAGGTGCAAAGTTATTCGCACCCGTCCTATCGTACAATTCGCGAATAACCTACCGTCATAACGGCGCGCATGTAAACAAAAATAAACCGAGTCGTTAGACATGTAAGCTTGTTTTTGATACTCTCATCGCGATCGCTTGGGTTTTCAAGTCTCACATTGACTACTCACAAAATGGCGGCGAGTCTCATGAGATTTGACCAAGAAATTTACAAGGTATACCTAACGTATTGCCATTCACCACTCAGAGAGGATCGCCGTCAAGCGTACCTGAGCTGTAGAGAGAGACAGGTCGGGTCGGTCCTTTTTCGTCGGATTCCATAAAAGAAGTAAGTATGTTATAAGGAGAATGATGACGAGGTTCCCGTCTCAAGCATCTCCTCTCCCCCACGTGGAATGTAAACGTCCCTTGTCGCAGGCGACGGAGCTTGCCCGGTGAAGAACTCTTGTGCGGGACCTTCAGGGCTAGTAACGTGTCGTGCGTGTTCGTCTGTGTGTTTGTAAGTGCATCAGTGCATTGATGATTATGATTATGATTATGATTATGATCTGCCCCCCGATTGTGCTAAATTAAAACATCGAAGTTCTATTCTTATCCAATTTCAGTTCTAATTACATTGCAATCCAATTACTATTAAACTATGCTGAATTCCGCAATCGCGCTAAACTCTATGTAACTGACAGCCCTTAACGATTTGTCAAAACGGCTCTAACGACTGTCAAAGAGCAGTACCGCGATTAGCGCAATACCAAATGTGTCAAAAGTTATGCTTCGTACGTAGTCCAATCTCGGTTCAATCATCGAATATTTACCGCGATTGCAGCCCTGATCGTTATTGACTTTCCAAGTAGTTGTTTAGTCTTAGTGACGGTTTAGTGAGTTGCTAGGACATTGTTATCACAAATACACATTATAAGGTCTAGAAAAAATAGCTGAAACTATTTTAATGGGATGATCAGACCATCAAACTGAGCCACTTTCTCTATGGGAACAATATCGAAATCACGAAAAAAAATCTCCTGCTCCATACAAACCTACTCGACCTAAATGTACAGGACTAAAGATTTTTTTTCGCAATTTCGATATTGGTCCCATTGAGAATGTTGTTCAGTTTGATGGTCTGATCATCCCCTTAAAATAGTTTCACCTAATTTTGTTAGAAAGTAGGTAACTGTTTGTTGTTATTTCTTATTATCCCTTAGTCACTTTTAATATTATTATTATTGTTGCAACTTTAAAAAAAAATACTTTTGATACAGGGTGTAACCATCAAAATAAACAACTTTTAGGTAGTACTATGAAGCTTTTACTAATGGAGCCAATATCGAGGAAAAATTTAAATACCAGCGATGCTATAACTATGCTTTTATACTTAATATCCCTTTCGGGATATTCAGAGTGTAAGGAAACCGCACCGAAAACTCAAAGGGGTGAAAGTACCCATCAATATAAACAATTTTTACTATGTGAGCAACCATGAGATCTCAAAAAAATCATCTATCTTATGCTAACATAAATTCCTACCGCGCAAAATGTATGCACGAGCTTACTTATTTTTTATTTGAGATCTCATAGTTGGTCCTATAGTAAAAGTTGTTCATCTTGATGGGTACTTTCACCCCTTTGAGTTTTCGGAAGCGGTTCCCCTACACCCAATATAATTCAAATTCAATTAATTTCGTATCATAATATCTCAACGTATCTCAACAAACTGCTATCGCGCCACCATGCCGCGGGTGCTGATGTCCATATTATAGTCATCATCATCATCTCAGCCGATAGACGTCCACTGCTGGGCATAGGCCTCCCCCAAGGATCTCCATAACAACCGGTCCTGCGCTGCCCTCATCTAACGGGTTCTCGCCACCTTCACCAGGTCGTCGGTCCACCTTGTGGGGCCTACCCACGCTGCGCTTTAATGAAGAGAGCGAGAGAGTGCGAGAATGCCCCGCACACCCCGCTCGATGGACCTTTACCACTGTTCATTTTTATTACACTATGGTAGTGGTTTTTATTTACACGATCTACTCCTCAAGTTATCACTTGTCAGACGCAGAAGGACGGAATAATAAGACTAACCGCACAATAAGTTCCTTTGTATTATAGTGCGGATCCTTAGGTGCCTAACAAAACGAAGGGCGAGCGTTGTTGAACATTTTACACTCCACCCCGTGTAGGCATTGAACGATAGCTGTACAAAGAAATCTAATTTGTCGATAGCTGACCTGCCTGCGTAGCATGTTACACGTGATACGGCTGTATCACGTCTTTTATCTCGTTCGTTCGTACGCAAATAGAAAGAGATCGAAGGTGTGATAGCGTTATATCACGGTGCCATGCTACCTATGCAGGTCTGCGAATGAAATGTGTTATAAAAGAACCGGTCAAGTGCGAGTCGGGCTACTCGCGCGCCGAGGATTCCGTACCACACCACCACACGACATAATGACTAAAAAAAATGTTTTGTTGTCCTGGAACTTTACCACGAGACCGACTCACATTTGGCCGGCTTTTATTATTTCTTGTTATACTGTAGAGTTTGCTCTATAATCACACCAAGTTTGATATTTGTATGTATTCCCGTTTTTACAATAGAGCGAGAAGAAAAATCGTTGATAAAAACTAGTTCCTGTTCTAAAAGTGTTGTTAAATTTTTCAGTTTTTGTTATTTTTATTATTTGTTAACAAATCCGTCGTAATAACGCATATTCTATGAAAAGTTCAACTGTCTACCTATTATGGTTCAAAAGTTACAGCCCTAAGTAGGTAGAACGGATGGACGGACGGACGGACAACGTAAGTTTAGTAATAGGGTCCCGTTTTCGCCCATTGTGTACGGAACACTAAAAAAATGTGTTTTACTGCAGTTGTGAAAGAGTATTCATACTCTGATTTTTCACACAGTTGTAAAGAAGAAAGGCAGACTGCCTGTTTTTTCTGTCCCCCTGTTAGAGGGACCGTTCATAAATACGTACGTGTAGGGTAAAACAAAACTAACAAAAAAGTGTATTGGTTGTAACCTGTAGAAGGTGGGAGAAAGGTATTTCTCCATATGATGCTTCTCCTAGCCGATTTCGCGACTTCTAGCTACTGCCTCTAATCCCTTCGTTGTTGGCGCTCGTGCGCCTTAATGTGGCTTATATAGCCGATATTTCTCAAGAATGTACGTGCGCAATGAGAGCACGTCAGGAAACCATTCTCATAATTATAATTGATGGCCGCTGGTGGTCGGGCCTTCAATTCATCGCGCTTGGCATCAAGCTCAGAACGCCGGTCAAGTGTGTGAAACTCATAATCTTTCTTATTAAATAGTCCACTCAATCTTCTACGCATTAATTATTTTTACGATAACCGTACAATATTATGATAATTGAATAATTCGAAATCACACACAGTCACTGGTCCGGCACTCTAAAGAACGCTTTTGAATTTCGAAATGGCGTCTGCACATGCGCATTTTGTGCAAACCGTCCATGACATTGCGCGTAGGGTTGAAATGTAGTCAAATCCAACGGGTGCCCGCGGCTGACTGCATTCCCTTGCTCGGTTTCCCTCAAGTTTCCCAGAAAGTGTGAGGTGAGGTGGGGTATCTGAAGTCAGAGGGGAGCGGGGAGTGGCCGTTCTGTACATAGAATTATATACTATTACCTATTCTGTGACACAGTATCAGTTCAACCAAGCCAAAATTCGTTCCGTAACGACCAAAAAATACCCCAGATAATATTCGATGAAAATAGCAATCATGGTTGCCTTTTGCTGCCGGTTTTTGTTTTAGATGATTTGTCTATTATACTTGTAATTTCTAGCTTTTGAATCGGACTTCTAGAGATGTGAAAGGTTTTTTAAAAATGCCTTAATTTCTTCTGTTTCATAATAATTATGACCGCCATCCTGGACGGCTTTTAGTTTTCGTAAAAAATGTCTGTCCTTTGCCATGTAACCCAGTAAAATTAAGCAGAAAAATGACATTCAGGAGAAGTAATTCCTGGAGTATTGGAACTTGGTTTAAACGTTTCTTTAGTACTTATACAGCGTGTTAATGAATTAACGCAAAACTAGAAAGTAGTTTACTTAGAATCGAGATCAGAATCGAATTATCATGTTTTCGACATACGTATTTTTTTCAAAATAATTTGTTTGTAAAATTTAAAATTTACTGAATTTTCTCATGAAAGTTGAAGATAAAAAGAAAATGATTTTGTATTCTTAATCAGCGACCCCTAAAACCCCCAGACAATTTTCAGTCGGATCGGTGATCCATTAAATGCTGGTTTGGCGTTAGAAATTTACATGGCAGCCATCTTGGATTTCGGTATTTTGACAGGTCTTATATTAGTCCCTACAAAACTTTTCGATACGACTTATAGATTTCGAGAAATATAATATGTGCGGATGAAGTCGCGGGTTAACTCTAGAAACAATATAAAATAACTATTTAATTTACAAAGTAATGTTGACAATAGATAATATCATATTTCAAAGTTATTACGTGCTGTGTACAAAACAATATTTACTCTACGAAATTATTCCAATGGCAAATATAAATAATACACTCGTTCAACTGTACTTATTGCTTAATTTGAAAACGAGAGATGATGCGAGTTATTTACTCTTGCTACATATTTCATACATACTCAATAACTCAACGTGATGAGGCGTTTTCATAAAACTGTATCTTTTTTCTTGCTTTCTTGTTTGAAAAGGGTCCGTCTTGGCATACTCAATTCTTGATATCATGTTACGAACTGTTCTTACTATACCCCGAAAGCATCCATCATCGAGTAACCTTGCCTGCCGTGCAGGAGTTGGTTCATCATGGCTGTAAAGCCACTTTTGCTAAACTTATTAGTGGTAAAAATATCGTATAGATTCCAAAAATAAATTAAGCCATTATATTCAAATAACTTCCTAGTTATTTGAATATTGAATATAATATGCGTCTGGCATGTCATAAGAAAGTTATATAAGATGCTACTACTCGACCAAATAGTTCTTATATGGGACCATAGTCGTATAAGGAAGCTGAGTAAACACTTTTTTTACGACTGAAATGCTGAGTAAACGTTTATTAGACATCTAATTTTAACGAAACTAAAAAATCTGGTGAATAATCACATAATTTATCTACATAATGTTTTATAATGGTGCTTTTTTCGCAAGAACGCATTGTCTTGAAAAGCTTGAAGTAAAATAACTTGTTCTCGCGCTTTACGAAGATCGAAAGCCGTGCTTGCCGCGACATGAAGTATGGAAAAACATAACCCTTCTTCTGGCGCAGTCGGGTAAAAAAGCCGAGTCACGGGTACAGAAATCATACTAGACGTGGTGATTGCTGTGTGAACAGTAGGTACAAAAACTGACATGATCCGTCAGTCGCTTCAGTAGGTTACGGAATGACGTTATGCAGGCAGACCGCGGCGTCAATCCCATCACAGAGATGCTCTAACACAATATATTAATACTGAATCAGCCTTGCAGCTGATGGTTACCAAAAGTACGCGTATCTCTTACACTATGTGGTGGTGTGTGTCGACCCTTACGCCTCGGAATTTCCACTGCCTTATACAGAATTCCACAAGTTGTTTTCCGTTACCCACCGACATAAACGAAACTGCAATGGTTACATTCTTGGAACACTTAGCAGAGTTCTAAATTCTAATATAGTTACGTGGGTAACACTGAAAGTTTTCAGACAATTAAAACTGGATCAAAGTAGGAGGTTGGGAATACTTTTCATGTTTTTAGAGTCTCCATTCCATTTTATCGGAAAATATCGTGAGGAAACCTGCATGCTTCAATTTCGAGGCATGTATTGTACCCACTGTCCATTATGTGGCGACGGGCTCACCCCCCGTCATACTGGAAAGAGTTTCGGTACTACTGGTGAAACGTGGATGTTCTGAGTTTTCAATATAGGGTCCTTCTTAATATGCTGACACTTTTTAAGAGGATTATCAGACTATCAAACTGACCAACTTTCTCCATGGTACCAACATCGAAATCGCGAAAAAAATATCAGCTGATCCATACAAAACTGCAAACCTACTCCAGCCAAATGTATGAGACAGCTAATTGTTTTTTCGCGATTTCGATGTTGAGCCCATAGAGAAAGTTGTTCAATTTGATGGTCTGATCATCCCCTTAAAAAGTGTCAGCATATTAAGGACCCTGTATATCTCTGACTACCCCCTTGGGGAATATAGTTGTGAGCATATGCTTATGCTTATGCATTTTCGCATTCCATTGAACCTCTGTGAGAAGCACTGGACCCCTCTGTTTTACTATGAAATTATTGAAATCGGTTAAATCCATCCTTCCTATCCATCTAACAAAGCTTCCCGACGCCTAAATATTAATGTAGGATCTTTTGATCTTGACTCATAGCAATGCTTAAGAGGCTATGTGAAAAAAATAGGATTCTTCAAAGCATTATATCTCATGAAGTACTAACAGTAGGAGTATGATTTGCGGATATGTGTAAATTTTACATATAATTGAAGTTTTGATTAGAGCCAAAACACGATTAAGACACATTTTCTCGATAGAAAAACAAGCCAAAGTAGCCTCCGTCTTTATCGATAAACGCTTGGAAGTGCTAAACGTTGAATATTAGAAACAAGCGGCTTGATTTAAAAAAAAAAGAGATTGTTTTTTTATAAATTTTGATTAGAGCAGAATTGAACTTACATAAATAGTACAATTACAATTAAATAAAGTTTGTTTTATGCTTGCGTCGTTTCAGGCGCGCGCGCCACCCTGTCTCTTTTTCTCGCATCAGGCAGTAATATAAGCTATCACACGCCCATTTCGCTTCAATTATTTTTCGACATAGGCCCTTAAGCTTGCCTAAATCTGCTGATAGGTCACTCTCTTATCAGCCACCCTCATGGGCTCCTCAGCATTGGCGTTTTCCTCATTTGCCGCCGTTGAAGGACGTCTCCCACGCAGATCATCACTGAAATTGCTACCATACTTAAACTCATTTAACCAGTTGAAAATAAGTGTCAAGGGATATGGCTTCATCATGAAATACCAATCGATGTCTATCATTAACTTTGTTATACACTAGGGCCATAAGGAAAATCGTAATAAATTGTTGAGATTTTTTTTTTTAAGTAAATGGTGTGTTGATGATAAAAAGTTTTTATGATTTAAAATTGTCGCTTAATTTTCGAACACTTCTTGCTCAAAGAACACTTATAACTTGTTCTTCTTTTTGTATGGGATATCTTGATCTACACATCGCTTTTACTTGAAGAAGCATTGTAGATATTCGAGAGAAAACTAAGACCGTAGTATAAAGCAAAAAGCCCCCTTCTAAGTCCGTATATTGTGACGGCCAAATACGGAATCCTACCCTGCGCGTGGCCCGACTCGCAATTGGCCGGTTTTTCTCATATACGATATTTTTTGTACACTTTGGTCCATATTGGCTCACATATTGTAGCCTTCACCCAGTTGTTACGAAGTGAATATAATATTACTTAGATACTTCATTTTACTCTTTCTTCTTCGAGAGAGAATTATTCTCATGAAATTCATATTTTAAAGAAATCCACTCTGTGAGATTAAATCTGTGCTGTTTTTCTTTTAGTGTAAGTAATATTGGTACCTAAACAAAACAAGGAAAGGACGGATATGAGTAGATATACGTTGGAATCGGGGTCGTTTTGAAGCCGAAACAGGGTGGTGACCATCAAACTGAACAACTTTCATCAAAGAGAGTGTTCATGTTTCACCGCTTGTAAGGCAGTCTGTACTCCAGGTATAGACAATACCTAAAGTTTCCAGCTTCATGATACCTACCTTAAAAATTGAATAATGCAAACAGATAATAAGTAATAAATTATTTTCGAAAATCAAAAAGTTTCTATTATCCGCAACTTTCGTAGTATTTTTTAGTTAAGAATTATAAAGGGTCCTTCTTAATATGCTGACACTTTTTTAAGGGGATGATCAGTCCGTCAAACTGAACAAATTTCTCTATGGGACCAACGTCGAAATCGCGAAAAAAAAATGGCTATTCCAATACAAAGCTGCAAACCTACTCAAGCATAATGTATGGGACAGCAGATTTCGATGTTTGTCTCGTAGTGAAAGTTGTTCAGTTTGATGGTCTGATCATCCCATTAAAAAAGTGTTACCATATTAAGAAGGACCCTGTATAACTGCTTCGGTCATTGATATAACTGCTATTTTAATTTATTCAAAGACTTCGGTACATGTACGTACAAAATACCTAATAATAATAAGATCGCATTTGAATTTAATGCGATGCGAACGTATTCGGGGTGAAAATTCTATTGAGGTATACCTAAATAAAAAATAGGATTATACATAAATTCATCTATCCCTGAAGGTAAACATCAAATCATCCAATGATTTGATTTTACAAAATTTGTATTCCACACGCCATGCCAACGGCTACGGTTGAATTAGCCCAGTAAAGGTACGGAAAGCTTGTATGGCGAAAGAAAATAATTTAAATACGTTTTTTTATTTCTTTTATACTTTAGATTATAATTCTAGTTATAATTTAGATTGAAAATCCAACTACATTTTCTTATTCATAATATAAATAATTAAACAAAGTAAAAAAAAATCTTGTACTACCTAGGTAGGTACCTAAAATTCGAAATAAATTGTAAATATTTTTTTTTATGCCATTTGTTAAATACGATTATATTCTTTTATATTAGAAGTTAATCCAAAGAAAAATCACCACGGGACCTTTGTTTTTAACTAAGAAGAAATTACGAACTATTTTCAGAAATACTCACTTTTAGTACAAATTTAACAGTGTTAAACGAGTTTAATAAATTGTTACATATTAATAATAAAAATCGAATTTACGAAATACCTAAATTAAACTAATTAAACGAATTAAACCAGCCGCCCCGCGTCATGTCCCGCCCAAAGGTGTCCATTATGCTATGGCTGCGTTGTCTCGCTGGATGGCCAGTGACATCCTGCGAGATATGACCCAGACCGGTGGTAAAGACCTCTTTCCCGTAGCCAATTCCAAAAATAATTGTTTTACCTTTATCGTGCCAGCCGTTTCCACTGCCACCGGCACAAATTGTTACGCGGTCTTCAGGGCGGCATACCTCGTATGTTTCGCCCTGGCCGCTGACTCGGCAGCAGATCCCGCACGCCTCATTGATTCAGAGAGATGCAAAGGCGCAAAGGTGCAGCAATACGTCGCATCCCAAAGTAAGTTAAGCCTATTGGAACGCTTGCCATCAGAACGGCTTAGGCCTGAGTGCTCTGAGATACAGGGATACCTGCAGACACCAAATCCCAGCGAAGCGAATGACGTCGTTCAGGGTGGAGTGCCTTGGATACCTACCAGCCGCTTTCAGACAGCTAAGCCCGTGGAGTCCATTCGCCTCCACAGTAGAGCCGCAAACGCAGCGGTGTGGCTCACAGATGGCGCACCCCAGTCTTGCTACTGTTGCCACTCTAAGAGAGCAGTTATATTGAGGTGGGTCCCTAAATTCAGAGATGGCGATGCATGGAGCCATGCCCCTGCCTCCGGCTTCGACACCGCTTGTAAGCGAGCCAAATCCCTGCCCGAGGCACCATCCAACAAGATTTATAGAGATACCTTTGAAAGAATGTCGTCCCAGCACCTCTGAGAAGTCTTCTCCTCTGGCAATGCTTCATTAGTGCATAAGACACCCCAGACTGACAAACCGTCGCTCATAAACGGCATCACAAACCCTTCACCATCACCAGGTAAAATCTGAGTGACAAGATCCGCTGCACCATGTGCCGAAGCCAAAAAAGCTGCCAGCCCGGTGCCCTCAACTCTGCGCACGCCCAATCTGCCATGCCGCGCGGATAACGTGTCCTGACAGCACTGTTTCTCGTCCAGGTTCACGTTTAATAAACTCATTAGCGTTTCCTTCAGCGAACTGTCTAAAGATGCGACACACCTCAAACCTAAGGCTATGGCCAAGGCCCAGGCCTAAACTCATAACCTAATATAAATAAAAATATACATTTAATACTAAAAACTAAAATACGAAATTGCGATGAATTCGTTATTAAAGTATCATAATATCATAGGTATATGTTTAAACTATCTAGCAAAAAAAATGTCTTACTTATTATAAAATATTTCCTTTCGACCCGTATTTTTACTGGGCTAAATTCCTTTCTTCCACTCTTTGTAGAATTACTAATAAGGTAGATAGGTAAAGTACTTATATAATATAAAAATAATTCAGAAAAATCTTTTAGGTACTAATATTTTATTGATACGCCTTACCTTTTTAATCTGCCACTTTATGAGATAAATTGAGAAACTTTTACAACTTTTTTGCACCTGTTACTGAAACTGTCACGAAAAGTTTTTTTTTATTAACACCACTTTGAGACACTTATCTATCATAATGTTGATTTCTTCAAAAACTCTTTAATAGCACGACAAACTTTTAAAACTGGCGAACATTCATAAGAGGCGAGTTCGAAGTTAGAGAACCGCGCACACTGAAACGACCGAGCGGGAGCTTGTCTCTCGTTGTACTGAACGAGCGGGAAAACTAGTCGGAGCCCTTCAGGGGCGGCGCACCCTACAAATAAAGGAAAATCCGTTTTAGATCGCTATAATTAATTAACAGCTCAATTCATAAACCATTTCATACAGTTTTATAAATAGGTAGACCAAGATTCATGCATGAAAAGAACAGCAGGTTTATTATTACGATCATGATGTTCCGCGAGAGTATCAACTGTGATAGCGACCAACTTAGGGTAAGCTTGCTCACGTCGTACCCCCGACGTCGCCCCTAAAGTCTCCCACTTTAAGATTAATTTAATAAAAATATTTTTTCGGGGTTCTTGGATTCTTTCGTTATTTAACTCTTAACCAGCATTCGTATATTAAAATCATCTTGCATCAAAAATTATATACCGGTGAAATGTGGCGACTTTTCTATTAAAAGTGGCACAATTTTACAAAAGTTAAATTTGGACTAATTTAATCAGGCGCGGTCGCAGCCTGAAATTTTAGGGGGCTCACAAATAATAAAATATGACGAGTAAATTAGACTTTATTGCACATTACACAATTTTATTGCACACATTATGAAGATTTTGGGGGGTCAGGACCCTGTGAACCCCCCACCATCACACCTTCGCTCTCTTTCTATTTGCGCACGAACGAACGAGACAAAAGACGTGATACAGCCGTATCACGTGTAACATGCTACGGCTTCTGAGGGTATTAGTAAGCCTTGGTGGTCCACTGGCGAGTAACCTTGCCTACCGTGCAGGAGGCGATGGTTCGATCCCCGTCCAGGCCGACTCGTACCAATGAGTTTTTCAGAATTTATGTACGATTTGTATCACCACTGGCTTTTCGGTGAAGGAAAACATCGTGAGGAAACCTGCATACTTCAGTTTCGAGGCATGTATTGTACCCACTGTCCATTATAAGTAGCGACGGGCTCACTCGCCGTCACACTATAGGTACAGAGTTTCGGTACTACTCGTAGTTTCGTTCCTCGTTCCACATCTTGGAAGCGGCAACACGAAAACTACCCCAAACAGAAACCAATTATTTTTTGGGAATTTTGTTTCTAAGGGAAAGTTGTTCAGTATCATGGGTACAATCACCCCGTAAAGTAGTGGAACGGTTTATCCTAACATCCTGTATAATTGACAATTTTCGAGCGGGTGGTGTAAACGGGGTGTGTGTCTGTTTTAGTATTTTTTGTTTACCTTCAAAACATTTCTTACGTAATCCAAGAATAATCGTATCTTTAAGATAATATATTTCTACGTCGAAGTGGTTTACACAAAGCGCAGCTTTCTAGTAATTACAATAAAAGCGCCCATATATTCCCGCTGCTCCACTCTAGGCACTCCAAAGTTCTTTAGGTCATGTATAAGTACTTTACAGGGTGGTCCAAACGGTGACGTCCACAATTTTTTTAGATTCCTTATACCGAGGTGTAGGTATATCCGAAAATACCCCATGAGGAAATGTACCGTGATTTTTTGTTGTTTAGAAGCTATGATTTTTTGAAGGTGTATTTGACAATTTTTGACCGGACCCGCTGCGAGTAAATGCGCTTCACTGCTCTTTTGGTGTGAATCGACCCTTACTATGAAACAAGTTATGACAGTTATAAACCGCTCCGTTAGAAAATTCTCAAATACAAACTCAAAAGTGTACCTGCAAATAAAAATCACGGTACATACATGGGGTATTTTCGGATACACCTAGGTGTGAGGAATCTAAAAAAATTGTTGGACCTTTCCGTTTGGACCACCCTGTATACCTCGGTGCTTCGGCTCGTAGTTCAATGGTTTTGCTTTATGGATCAGTGATTATTCAACATGATTTATAAATACACCTAGGCAGAAAATACTGGGTTTGGATGTAGAATTTCTCCATTTATCACCCAACTTACATTTAGGCGCTAAGATAAGAGTTACAATGGATACATAGCAGCGCTAACGAAATCTTCAAGTCATAAAGCAGCGCTAAACTCGAGTTACAGCGGTGGTATAAAGGTGCTTAACACCGTTATACCCCCGAATTGGGCATAGCTTGGGTACCGCCTTAGGTTCTTTAATGGCGATACAATAGAGTTGGGTACCGCCTTAGGATTTTTAATGGCGATACAACAGAGTTAAGGAGTCCGATTAAGAGTTAAAGCGGAGCTATAGTAGCGCTATATAAGCGCCTCAATTTTCTCTGAGTCATACAAGCGTGGGAACTGCAGCGAAACTAGCGTCTAAAGTCTTAGTACAGGTTTACAATGGCGATAATAACTTCTTTATGAGTCATAAGGCTTCTATGATGAAAGATTTTTACTATCTTACGATTTTTACTATTTTACTTACTTTTATCTGTATTTCTTGAAAATAAATTTCCTAGGCTATAGAAAGTGTCTATGTCAAAAATAATTTATGTTATGGTAATATGGAGGACAAATTCTCGATAAAATGGAAAGTAATTAAAAATTACAACTATCGACATAGTTTTCGTGTTTGTGAAGTGAAATATTACTGCGCTTGTCAATTTCTTGTCAATATATATATATGGTTTTACGACTCAATTTCAATGCGCCTTCAATATACAGCAATTTAATAAAAATATAAGACAAATTAATAGTGCATTGATTTTAAATATTTTGTTTTTGAATTGAATGTCAAGAGTGCCGATTTGTTGTGATAAGGGCTTGTCTAAAAATGTGTGAATCAAATACTTTTATCAATATATTATATTGTTTAATTCAATATCTCCTTATTTATTTAGAGGTTATATGGAGGATAAAAATAATGACGTTGTTTCTTTAAAGCCTAAGCCTCTTTTTAACTTACTAATAACAGCTCAGCTCTACAATAAAGGTAGTTATTGTTATTGTGCAGTCTTTGGTTATACAATCATCTCAAGTATTGTTATTGTACAGCTAATGGTGATTTAAGAGAGTTTTGTGTGTCTTGAAGCATGCAAAATATAACTTTAAGTTCTATATAGGAAATTATTAGCACTTGTAGTCGTACAATAGTAATAACAAATGTCAGAGGTTCTATAATGGTGCTAATGAAGTATCTTCTATCGTCAGATATCTCGCGTTAAATTGGAATTATTATTTATTTTATTTTATATTACATTTATATCTTATCTTGGAACGCTATTGGTTTCGAACTCTGTCAAAAAATAGCGCAATACAGAAAATTCGATCGAACGTTACGCCAATTCCGAAAAAAGCTAAATCGTTACCGTTAATATAATCAGCGCGATACGAATTGTGCATAACGTAACGTTTTTGGTTGTGGTTTTGTTTTTGTAGTATCGTTCTAGATTAGCGCGATTGACCCCCTGTACCGCGATTAGCGCAATACCAAATGTCAAAAGTTATGGTTCGTACGAAGTCCAGTCACGGTTCAATCACCGAACATTTACCACGATTGCAGCCCTGTACTAAAAGCCCTTTTCATGTGTTTTACATGAAACGGAGTTTTTTCACTTGATAAGCCTTCCTCTACTTTTAAAATAATCGTCAGCTGTTGTTAAAAATCTACTTAATCATTTGCTTTATCTACTTATCTCAGAATCTTTTCATACCTGTTACTTTCATCGTACTTTACAGTCTCGCACCGCACTATTAGTATTATCGTTCCCATCTCTATTATTTTATTGACTTGACCGACAAAAGTCAAATAAAATTTTTGTTCGTATCTCGTAAGTAATTGATTATTTTACTTAATTTTATAACCATTTGTTCTTGAATCATATCAAATATTTAACATAAGTGCAATACTATCCGTAATCAATGCCCTACATTTTGATTCGAGGTAATCTCGCATCATACGGGCATAAAAACCCTTGGCGTGTTTTGGTATCCGGCTTGAAAGGTAGACTTGTTGACTATTTTGCGTTTCATTTACTATTATCAGAAGTAAGAAAAGAAATAACAGTTCATACATATCTTGAGTAGTTTTCGTGTCTAGATTGAGACTTAACAAGCTCATTGATACAATTTTATTTTATTTAGCTGCTGATATAGAACAACTAAAACGGTTTGCATGTGGTGGATATAGCGACGATTCTACCATCGTGTATTTACAACACCCTTGTGTCATCTTGAGTGCGCTTGAGGTAAGATAAGAACAAAGAAAAATATACAGGGTGTAAAATTAAACAGCTTGCTTCAGATGACCAAAATGTCCTTGATAATGTTATAGGTACTATAGGGTGAAATTGATATCGTTAGCATCCTTTTAACACTTTGACTGCTGATGACTTACGTCGTAGGTCAGCAACAAATGGGCTCCAGTGCACACGACTCACCTGGTGAGTCAGGATTGTATCGCATTCCACAGTGTTAGCACTGCACGAGTATCATTCTTTTGAGCTTAGCAGCGAAAGTGTTAAACTAAGAGTCTACCCATCAAACTGAACAACAACAGCAAAAAAATTCTGCTGGGTAATTTTTTTTTTGCTCCGATTTGTTGTCTCCCATAGTAAAAGTTGTTCAGTTTGATGGGTACTCTTAATTGCAAAGGATGCTAATTGTAATAATTGTACTTCATTTAATTTTTTGTTTAAAAGGTATGTGTTGTAAAGTTTCTGGCCGCATCTTCTCTACAAAGGAACACCTTCCGACGCGGTGGTAGAGTCAAATATAATGTCAGAAAGCTATCCATGTGAATATTGAATAAAACATTTTGAGTTTGAGTTTTGATCAACTTTCAGTGTGGAGCCAACATAAAAATTTCGAGAAAAAAAAATACTGTGTCATAGAAAACATCAAGATTTTTTAACGATTTCAGTTTCGGCTGCATAGTGAAAGTTGTTCAGTTGATGAGTAGTGTGATGGTCTGAAGCACTGCATATTTTATTTTACACCCTGTATAACTCTGTGTATGTTAACGTGACAACCAGTATAAACATGTGACAATATTTCAGTCTGTTGGTTAAAAATGAGTCATGGTTTAATCAACATTGCAGGTATTGGGTTACAAGGTGGTCGCATCAAGCTCAACGGCTGTCAAACAGGACTACAATGAATATATGTGGACTATGAGGAAAGAGTTCTCAGAACCGGAACCTTCTATTATCGTAGAACAGGACAATTTTACCAACTTCAACAAGGAAGCAATGCACCTGGGCAACTTCCAACAACCAACAAAGGACGACGAGGTTTAATCTTACAAAATATACTAATTTATTTAATTTTATTCAATTATGGATACGAAGGGCAGCAGTAAGAACCCATCCTCTGCCAACCTGGCTATTGAGCCTATAGTGGAAGATGGTCTTGTATACATAGCGGTCAAGGGATCACTACATGCTAACGATTGTTCTGTGTTCGGTTTAGGACAAGAAGAAATAAAAGCACTAACAAAGAAGTATCCGGGATCGGGAATATCTGTTGTTAACGGTGTTACTATGAAAACGAATGTCCTGGATGCTATAAATTCTTTAAGCCTACTTGGCTACAAGGTGATTTCGAGCACTGGAGAAAATGAAATAACTTGGACTCTTCAGCGAGAAATATAGATGTTTATATTTTGATAGTTCTAGTTGTATGTTATCAAATAATAGTCATGGATCACAGCAATGATTGCGAACACTTGAATTGCACACACACAAGTGTTAATAAGTCAGTATGTCAAACTCTATCAGAAATGGATTGGGAGAGGGGCTTATGGTATGCAGGTAAATATATTACATATTGATAATGCTAAAAACATGTTTAAACCTCGTAAGTAAATTTCTTAAACTTAATTTCCAAATGTAAATTCTAAATGTTGTCTTATCTATCAAGTCACTTTCTTATTTCAGACACAATTGTCTATATTTTTGTACAAAATAAGCAATGCACAACTTTGGTTTTTGTTTCCAATGCCAAACACTCTTCCTGCTTATTATTTTTTAGGGTTCCATAGTCAAACAAGGAACCCTTATACTTTCGTCCATTCTGTCATTTTTTGCACCTATTGAATCGAAATTTGGCATGAGACGGATAACAGTAACCCAAAAACAGAAATGCTGTAGATGTAAAGAAACATTTTATTTAGCCAGGTAAGGCCACTAAACCCTATTCATATACATGCACACAGAGATAAGCTTTATGACGCCTCACGCACACCGACCTTGACATATAAATCTAAGTGTCAAGTATTGTTTTATGTACAGAAACACATTAGCAGTTCACAAAATGGTGGAGTTATATTTCCAGCCAAGACGCAAACGGCCATCTGAATTTACTAGCCACGTGACTCTCTTCCTTCTAACGACAGTTTACTATTTTTAGCTTTTAACGGAGACAAGGAACGGGTTCAAACTTTAATAGATAAAGCAAGAAATGCGAAAGAAGCTGTTAATGCCCCAGATAATGGTGGTTACACTGCACTGCACTATGCCGCACGGAGTGGATACGTAGATATATGTAAACTGTTGTTGTCGAACGGAGCCAATATCAATGCTCAGACAAGTGGGAAAGCCACACCATTGCACAAAGCTGCAGCAGCAGGTAAATTCTCTTCTATTTATTATTTCCTTTATAATTAAATTGATACTTCATATTTTATTCAAATTAGGAGCCTCGGGGCCTATTTCACCACTTTTGGATAAGTTCTTGTTAGCTTATCTGACAGCTCATTTGACATTTCGTATGAAGAATATGTCAAATGAGCTATCGGATAAGCTAACACAAACTTATTTTATTTATAATTAATGGACTCTTGCTTGTGTGTTAGCACTGCAATTCCACCAGTGTCAAGTAGTTTATGTATCTATCCCAATCTCAAGGATTGTTTTTGATCAAGAACAAGAGATTGAGGATTTCGAAGCCTCGTGGCAGGCAAAAACGAGACGCGCGAAAACAACGCGAGGGAAGTGATAGTGAGAACTAATTTCTGGCATACGAAATTGGTGACATGGTGGCCTACCACTGATTCGCGTAACGGGGCACTTATAGTATAAAAGTTTATTTTAATTAATAATCATCATACTATATCGGCATGACATAATTGAAAATAAGACCAATTTACATGATACACATACATAAGCTCACGCCATTGTCCCATGGGGATAGGCAGAGACAACGGACCGCCACACGCTACGACTCTGACACACCTCTTTAGCCTCATTTACATGATGAAAGATATTATTCTACACTATTACAAGCTGTCAACACTATTGTTGCTTAATTATCATTTTGCATACTTCAACATTTTCACAATACGTATTTTGCATACCTAGTTGTTATTCATAAACTAACAATTGTTTTTGAAATTCATCTTCATCTTGACAAATATTGTGTCACCAGATAACTCCACTAGATTGTTCATATACAGGGTCCTTTTTAATATGCTGACACTTTTTTAAGGGGATGATCAGACTATCAAACTGAACAACTTTCTCTATGGGACCAACATCGAAATCGCAAAAAAAATCTGCTGTTCTATACAAAACGGCAATCCTACTTTAGCCAAATGTAAGGGACAGCAGATTTTTTTTTTTCGCGATTTCGACGTTTGTCCCATAGAGAAAGTTGTTCAGTTTGATGGTCTGATCATCCCCTTAAAAAAGCGTCAGCATATTAAGAAGGACCCTGTATAGGTGTTACAAAAGTAAAAATAAATATTTAAAACGTTTAAGGGGGTTGTTTAGACCATCAAACTGAACAACTTTTAGTATGGGACCAACATCGAAATCGCGAAAAATCATTTGTAGTTTAGTATGGAACATCAAATTTTTTTTCACTGTTTCTATATTGGCCCCATAGTGAAAATTGTTCAGTTTGATGGTCTTAACCACCCCATTAAATGTTTATTGTTATTTTTGTAACACCTTGTATACAAGGTGAAACAAAATGCCCTAGTAATATTTAAAGGACCATCAAACGGAACCATTTTCATTATGGGGACAATATCGAAAAAAAAAATGCAATTGCATACTACATTTCAGCTGGATAAAAGCAACCAGGCCAGTTTTGTATGAATGTTTTGTTTTCTAGATTTTGGTCCATAGTGAAAGTTGTTCAGTTTGACGGTCTACACTACATCTTTAAATATTACAAGAGTTTTGTTGCATCCTGTATAAACTCAACCCCCAGAATCCCATTTAGGTGGTCACAAACCTTACTACAACTGCCAAAGCTTGCAGTTGTACCGTTTTCCTGGAAATGAGTTTCTTTTACATTGTTCTCTTATTTTTTAAATAAGATATACTATATATGATACTATAAATAATAAAATATACATAATATTTAAATTATGTCCTATTTTTAATTGTGAGAACAACTTAAAACGTTTTTATCAATTTATACAATGTTTATCAACGTGTACTTTGTGCTTACAGGTAAATTTTCTTCAGTAAATTTTCTTATCCAGTCCGGTGCAAGTGTAGATTTGCAAGATATTGATGGTCAAACTGTTCTTCACAAGGCAATAGATAACAAGTGGTTTGACCTGGTCGATGTTCTGCTAGAAAGTTGCCCACAACTAGCCCACTTGGTGGATAACAAAGGTCGTCTCGCAATCATTCCTTCAAATTAAAGGCCAATAATGCAATTTTAGTAAGTGTTTATTCATGTTGTTTATAAATCACTTATTTTTTTGTTTATTTATAATTTAGGGTCTCAAATCGCTTTTTGTATTACTGAACAAGTAAAAAAACTTATTTGAAAATATTGGATTTGTTTAATTAACGTTGAATTTTCATGGCATTTATTATTCATGTTTTTCTCTAAAATATTTATGTTTGTTAGCATTTGACTTTAAAAGTCAAAAGAAATTGATTAATTTATTTTAAATAAAAAATGCTAAGTAGGTATTATTTTTATCCATTATCATTAGATTTATAAGTTATATTATTTGTGTCATTTATCATTACTAGATATCACAATACACTGCTTTTTCCAGTCAATATCTTCACTGAGTATGTATTTTCATTGGATTCTAAGTGTGAGTTTGATTGATTGATATGTAATTAATGTGATATGATATTGTAATCAATTCAACCAGTCATAATCAAATTAGAAGTTTATTAATGTACGTAAAGAAAACACATATTTAATGTAGGTCCTTTTATTAGACGTTAACTACTGTGTGAACAAACATTAATCTGTAGGTGGTAGTTATAAAATTCTTTAATATAATTTTAGACACATTTGTGTATACATTTTAAAAGAAAATATTTCACTATGTACAGATTTCTTAATCAAAAAGTTTTATATTTTTCACTTGATGTACACCTTTGTACTATATATAATTTACTAAATAAACGTTTTGTAACATTAATCATGTTTTATTGCTCTTTACAACGTTCCAACAAACGTTTTAAATAATCCTTAAAAAGATAATTTTATTTAATAAATTACAAACATCTATAACTTCCTGATTTCGCTTGTACTTAAATAAAATAAATAAATGTAAATTCGATTGTTTCAAAGACATATTCCCACTGTTACACAATATACAACCCATCAAACTGATCAACTTTTACCATGGGAGAAAACGTTTTTTTTTTGCTACGATCCGTTTGCTCCCATAGTAAAAGTTGTTCAGTTTGATGGGTTGACTTAGTTTAAAATTGATCCCAATGACTATGTAAACAGCGGGACTGACCCACAATAGTGCAAGCCTTCATCTTCCATCATCAAGTATCTTTTCAAGCTATTTGGTACAGGCAACGATTCTATATAACGAAATAAGATTCGATTTCGTCCATTATGTCTAATCTTAATTCTACAGAGATCTGAAAGGGTGAGAGGTTGTTTAGAAGCGTAGTATAGCCAATAATCTGCAAATAACGGTCTAGGAATAACATCAGGAGCTAGTAAGTGATGTCCAGCCTTCCTGAGCATGCTTGCAAGGTTGATCGTAAGTCTTCGACTTGCTATGCTCATGTTATCTAAACGGCCGGATCGCAGATCGCGAGCGTTAACATCGGCGCCGTGGCGAATAAGTAACACTGCTGCTTCGTCCCTGCAAATGTTGTATAAAAGATTAGATTACAAAATAAATATTTTCGTAAGGACTTCCCAAAAGAATAACTTTCTACAAAAAGATAAAGAAATGCAAATAATTATTGTTATTACCTATTGAATGTTTTTTATAATAATAAAATCTTATGACCTATTTGTAAATAAACGTAAAAGAACTGCAGATCATAGGTAAATGATATCCTTAAATCAAGCTTAAAAAATACTTCGAAAATGATCGCATTTGCTGCACACGCGGCAGCACCGGCAGTACTGCGACCTTTCTCGGTCTAGCAAATCACGTTCTTGAGCGACAGAAAAGGGTGGACCGCAAAAAATAGCGATTCCGTGCTACCAGATGAGGTTCAACTGTTAGCTGTCGTGTCACACAAATGGGAAAAATTGTGACCAAGGTGCGACTCTAGTATGATTTTGTACTTACACGACAGTTTTTTCTCATATTAGCGCGACGTTTGCTCTCTGAACAACGCCGCGGGGCAAAAGGTAAATTTCTATTCAGCGAAAGCGCGTCAAGCGAGAGTAGAAAAATCATACTAAAGGAGCTGTCTATCTATCCATGCGAAGTCTTAGGGTGCGTCCACATCTGGCGAATGCGCAGCTCGCGAACGGCGCAGTAGAAACGCACGAGCATAAAATGCACCCGCTCAGATTGTGAGCGGCTGCGCGAGCTGCGCATTCGCCAGATGTGGACGCACCCTTAGGTTAACGCAAGTAAAATAAAACATACTTAAAATGCAGTAATGCTCTATTAAGAGCCGTATCTCCAGTGAGTGCGGTTGCATTCATATCAATCCTATATTCTAATAAGCTGAGAAGGATTTCCTCAAACTCTTCAGCATTGGAAACGCTCTCTACAGCTATATGAAGGGCGTTTGCACCAGTTATACTGTTGCAGCAATTTACATTTGCACCTGAAGAAGGAAAAGTTCTAAATGTATAGGACCGTAACAAATAACGACAAAACAGTGTAATACAGGGGATTTATTAATATGCTGACGGTTTTTAGAGGATGATCAGACCATCAAACTGAACAACTTTCTATATGAGACCAACATTGAATGCGCGACTTAAAATCTGCTGTCCCATATACATATTTTGGTCGAGTAGGTTTGCAGCTTTGTATGGAACAGCAGATTTTGATGTTGGTCCCATTGAGAAAGTTGCTCATAGTCTGATCACCGATGACACGAACCGATTGATTCACATGAACCGATGGCCGATGGGGCCGAAGATTTCTCGCAGCGCGGGTAGGGTAGGCCCCCACAAGGTGGACTGACGACCTGATGAGGGCAGCGCAGGACCGGTCGTTATGGCAATCCTTGGGAGAGGCCTATGTCCAGCAGTGGACGTCCATCGACTGAGATGATGATGAAGACGCGGGTGAAAAACCTCGTAAGTAAATAATTACCCTTTTCTAGTAATATACGTATGATGATGGGCAGCGACAATCGTACAGCTAACAAAAGCGGTGCGTCACCGTCATCATTGTGTATATTAATACCTCCTCCGTGACTTGCCAGCATTGTTACTATGTCCTCCTGCAAAACAAAGTGTGATGTATTTATCATGTAAGAATTGTCAACGCGTATTGAATCACTAACCTAACCTATTTATAAATTAATATACGTAACGCCAGACCAGAAAAATAAATAAAACTGGTCAAGTGCGAGTCAGGCTGCTTGCACACCGAGGGTTCCGTACCACTACACAAATAATTAATAAAGTAAAAAAAAAATGTTGTTCGGGACCCGTGACCCGCAGCGTGAGAACGACACATTTGTTGTTATACTGTAGAGTTAGCTCTAAAAACATAAAAAGATTGTCGCTTGTATGTATTACCGTTATTACGATAGAGCAAGAAGAAAAAACGTTGGTAAAAATTAGCTTCTTGTATGAGGGCTTAATTATTCGCTTTTTGAGATTTTATTATTTGTTTGCAAATCCGCCATAATAATGCACATTCTGTGAAAATTCAACTGTCTAGCTATTACATTTCAAAAATTACAGCCCTAAATAGGTAGGACGGACGGACCGACGAACAGGGTAGGCTTATGTATAGGATCCCGTTTTCAACCTTTGGGTACGGAACCCTAAAAAGCTGGGTAAAAATGCCGACAACTGGGCTCTTTTTGCGTGCACGTCCACAATTAATTGATTACAATTTTACCTGTTTCTGTAAAACAGCATTATGAAGGAGTTTGTGAGAATGTGTTATCCGAGCCCCAGACTTGAGTAATATTTCTACCATCGGTGGACATCTTCGCCAGACTGCTTCGCACAGAGGAGTGTAGCCTGAAAATAATAATGAGGTTTTTCTTAGCGTGTGGGCAGCAAACCCTGGTGTCAGAGTTTTTTCACACCGCCTTACGGCCTCTGACGTGGTTTTTATGTAACGACTACTACCACCAGCGATAGTAAACGAGACCAACGGCTTAGCGTGCCATCCGAAGCACTGAATCATCTTTCTTTTCAGACAATCAGGTGATACAGCCAGCAATGTCCTAGCCAACTGGGGAAAAATGCACAAAGTGACATATCACTAGTCTAGGAAAAATAAGGTTTGAGATTGCATTAAAGACACTTTAGTAAATTGTGTTTGAAATAATATTACTGTTAGTTTATAACATTTTTGTCGAGTTTTCGTGGTTATATAGGCTCAGGAACCTAGGAAATACCTTAAAATCGATATTAATGTACAAATGGCAAGCTTATTTCTAAAAATATTTCGACCAGCATACCAGCAATAGAGACAGTTAATTATCAAAAGGCAAATTTAGTGTGTAAAAACAAACAGTAAATAATTTAGTTTTGAGGTTATAATTTTTGAAGACTTACATAATATTAAATATCTACCCAAATTAACGATATTAACCGGATTAACGGATTATTATTGTTATAAGTAAAACTTATTGATCGAAGCCATCCTGTACAAAATCACCAGTTTTCCATTTTTTGTTCATACCTAAATTTAATGTTTTGTAAATGTCTTAATTATTCAATAACACAACATAAAAAATCGGGGATTATTTCGAATTTATGTTTTTCAGTTATTTATCTACTATATTCCAAATTTTCACCAAAAGTGAAATTAATGCAACCTACTCCATACAAAAATCCGTAGATTTCCCCGACTATAGGTGTCCCCCGTGGGAATCGAACCCACGACCTCCGTGTCAAGAGCCCTATGCTCTTAACCATTAGACCACGGAGACAGTTAAGAGGTGATTTTAGATTACCTACATTGCAGCATGTATAATTATTGATTACAATTGTGGTTTTTAAAAAAGTACCTAAATACCTATTCAGAATTTTTCTTCAAAGCATATAAATAATTAATAAGTGTTGTATTACAAGTTAGAACAATTATAAGTTAATTATTGATGTATGAAGCACACTATTTTATTGTAAAATGTTGATTACGAAACTATTTACAGAGGTTTCACTAAGAATATGAATATTTGTTGTTCAAACTGTGTACAAAAGATGTTACAATAATACAGAATCAATAGTTTGGTCTGCAGCACGGACACAATATAGGTACATTAAAATCCATTGATTCTATTTTAGTGGGGGACAACGAGAATATACCCCCAGTGGGGGAAAGCGATAATTTTTTCCCCGTTGGCCCCCACTGGGCAGAGGTGCGACAACGGGAATAACCCAATTTTTGTAAGTCTAGACAGTACTGAAGCCACGTCCGCTTTAAACGGATTTTGATTCAGTAACTAAATTAGGATAGTGTGACCAGAAGCTTATAATTAGCGTCCTCAACTGCTTTCTAATTTAGCAGACTAAATTCATCCAATTGTAATAATCACTTTGTTTGAAAAAGACAATGTATTTTTCACTTGAATATTCAAACTTGAATATTTTAGTTAAAATAAAGTAACAAACAAAACTTGTTAATTACATATATATCTCTAAACTCAGTCCGAACGTAGATATAAAAACTTGAGGTTGAAAATATATTAATTACGTTTACTTCAAGCCTTTATATCTCCGTTCGGACTGAGTTTAGAGATATACTTGTGTCCAAGCACTTAACCGGCTAGGATCGACAAACTCTGTCACCCTAGGCTGGGTGCCTGGACATTGCGGAATTGATGGAAATGAGGCTGCTGACGAGCTGGCACGAAGAGGAGCGGAGGAGGACGCAATAGGCCCCGAGCCTTACTGCGGAATCTCTCGCAACACCTCTAGGCGGGTGCTAAAGAAATGGGCCATGAACCAAAGCCGTAAGCTCTGGTCGGATACACCAGGAATGAAGCATGCAAAAGAACTTGTGACCGGCTTCTCAAACAGACATACCTCGGATGCCATAAATTCAAACCTGAACTTACAGCAGCGACTTAAGGCTCTTATACGAGCCTTAACAGGACACTGCAAGTTAAACAAACAGCTACACAGAATGGGGTTTGAAGATTCACCCACTTGCAGATTCTGCTGTGAAGCAGAGGAAACGCCCATACACCTCCTCTGCGAATGCGAAGTGCTCATTCACAGCAGGAGTCGCCATCTGGGTGGGTACGTGGTAACACCTACTGACATTAGGGACCTCCCCTCCAAAAGCATAAAACGGTTCATGAAGTCCGTGGACCTAGGAAATTACCTTTAGCTACAATAGATCTGTTCAGGTCGCGGTAGCTATTGGTCATTGACCAAGCCCTTATAACTAAATAATATACTTGGTTAAGAAGTTTGGTTTGTAACTTTATTCTGAAATTTGATTATATTGGAGTCGCGCTGCAAGTCTGGCGGAGTACGGACGCGCGTGCGTATCGGCGCGTTGGGCTTGCACGTGGCTCCACCATTTTGTGAACTCTTTTGTGTTTTAACCTTAAAACAATCACTTGAGATTATAAACTACTTACATTGGCAAAACTGCCACGCTAGACTTAATTAATACTACTGATCATTTTCCTTCGTATACACTCCACATAACGAGACATTGGCTGAATTGTGATAACACATCGGATGCCACTAAGCAAAAAAATTTAATTGAACTATAATATTGAAGTTTGACTGATGGCCGGGCTAAAAAAATAGGCAATAAGAAAAGGCGCCATTTTTAGTCATTGTCTTTTGTCTATCAGTTCTTACCATGTATTTCTTCACAATTAACATTGGCCCCGGCGGAGATGAGGTACTCAACTACTTCCGTGTACTCACGATGAACAGCTAAATATAAAGCTGTACGCTCATTTTCATCCCTAGCTTCTAAATTAGCACCGTGATTGACTAGAATTTTTACCTGTAAAATATAAATGATATTTAAGTAAATACATAAACTCAAGATCCCTTTCGGGCTTAGACAATATAACTAGGGACCAGCCTTGCGGTAGCATTTCCCCTCTGCCACGTTACAAGATCAATGGATCATGTGCATATGCATACAATTTTATACCTTATCACTAAACGAGACCGCCTATAATTGCGAAACAATAACTTCGAACTTATCTCGTTTGGGGTTCACACAAGACTACTTTTCATTAACTTTAACAATCAAAATTAGAATCTAAAGTTATCGGGAATAAAATCCAAAGTTGCGAATTTCATGTTACATCGCCTCCTGCAAAAGGTGGCAGAAATATTTATATCATACGAGGTTGGCTACTTAGTGAAAGTTGTTCCGTTTGATGGTCTGAAGCACCCCCGTAAGTATTACTAGGGTGTTTTGTTACACCCTGTATAGTTATGATGTGCTATGGACGAGTTCTGCTTGTAATTCTACTTTTCTGCCATTTGTCGCTGACTTACAACGTAGGTCGTCAGCACCGAAAGTGATTTTGAACATATTTGTACCAATGCTCACATTTAGCAATTTAAGTTTCAGGATGGAATTAAGAGTCAATTGGTGAGAGGTGTCTAGCCTTTCGATCATATAAACACTGCATAAGCCATAAGGCATATTGTTTTAATCCCTTATTCGCCTCGTATGATACCCACGGGAAAAATCGGGGTGGTTTTCCATATAGCCGGAAACATGGCTTTATGAAAATTCGATTATAATTTACCAAAGTATTAGGAATATTTTCAGATTTTTTCGATTTATCTAAACTATTATAAAACTGTAACAGAACTGTGTCTGTACATTGAAGATAATTACAAGAAAAAGATCACGATATGGTTTTTAGGTGTCCCTGACTCCAAATCAATCTTTTTTAGATTTTTTGTCTGTCTGTTTGCTTTGAGCATCACGCAAAAACTACTGAACCGATTTTGATGAAACTTTTTATTAATATATCTTATGATCAGACCTACCATATCTACGAATCCTCTTAAAGCTGCAAAATGAAGGGGCGTCATATTTTCATGTGTTTCATAGTTGACGTTACAACCAGCAGCTATCAATATTTTAACTATGTCTATGTGATTCCTGATGACTGCCCAATGCAGGGCAGTTAATCTGCATTCATCACCACCACACACATCAACTTTACATCCTGAAAAATTACAAACAGAATTAGAAAACCGGCCAAAAACGTGTCGGACTCGCCCATGATAGGATCCTATAGCCATTGTAACGCAGATATCTCGAGACATAAGCGTTATAGCTATTTAGTTTCTAAGGGAGTTTAGATCCATTGGACAAGACCTAGCCAACGACACCTCACTCGATTTATTAAAAATAGTACATTATGATAAAAGTGAGCAAAGTTGGTCATTACAGCCGAGGCCGGATTGCAGCACGAGCCGCCAGGCGAGTGCTGCATACTAGCCAAGGTTGTAATGACCAATGTCATACGACGTTTTTCACCATACTTGCGAGGAAAAAGTAATAAAATTTCGTAAACTACTACAATTTTAGACAAATATTTGTGGAAAATGGCGCTGGGCTTCTTTTCTTTTTCTGACGTGCCTTTGGTTGAGATAGCTATGCGCGCGCAGGTCGACGAAGAGGCGATGACTTTAGCCGACGAAATTCAACCAACGACCTTATATTAAAAACGTTATAAGCTTAATATTTATGTAGGTATTTATAACACAAATTAATGTTAATTTGTTAACTAAAATAAATTGTTTGATGAAATGGAGCGTTTATTTTTATCATATTAATATTAATATAATATCACATCTTCATAGTTGAGAACTTTTTCTATCAACTGGCTGCATTTTTACCAAAAAAAAAACGAGCGCCACATAATATTTAAAAATAATAAAATATTGTTTTCTAAGCTAATGGCTTTTACATTTTTTTTTTTTAACATACCAGCCAGGATTTAGCAAAAACAATAAAAGTAATTACCAAAAAGATTGGAATACATACTGAACCTTTCGAATTTAACATAAACCAAGAGTGAATGAATAAACATACTGTCCCTTAAGTTGCATAATATTAAGAATCATATTTTGAAAATCCTTAACAGACATAACATAATGTCAATTCATATAACAATTAAAATGTTTAATATGAAAATATATAGTATAATTTGACAAAATAATGAAAATCCATAATTCGACATACTATACATGAAAATCCATAACTTTGAAAAACTTGTTTTAGACCCCAAATCTAACTCAGTCGGTTCGGTTAGCGAGGAGCATGTTATTCTTCTTGCGATCACAGCGCACGAGCCGAGCGAGCGCAGCAAGCGTACCGTGGAAAAGGATTGAGACAAAAATGTATGAAAATTCGTGCCTTTGTCTAAGTTTCAAGATTTGTAAGCAATTTCAACAAAGTCACCGAAAATACTGCATGCTGAAAGGGACAAGACAAACAACATACATTTTCTCTTGCTCACAATCAATGCGATTAGCGTACAAGCCTGTCTCGTTTTCGCGATAATTATTCAATCAATCAAATATTCTTTATTTTACACGAAAAAATAAACAGTAAAAATTAATGCCCGTTCTAGTTATGCTCTTTCTACGAATTACCTAAATACGTTTATGATTTTCTTTTTATTTTATTTGCTTATCAAAATATATGATACATTTCTAAACTTGAAGACATACCAGCATCCAGTAGCAACTTGACAACAGCCGTGTGACCCTGATCTGCAGCATAATGTAATGCAGTTTTCTTGCGTTTATCATGTTGATCGATACCATTTGTCGCTACAGAAGCAGTAGCTATTGCTGCTCCCGTACATTCTAATATAGCAGCATACCATCTGGAAATGAGTGATGATGAGATATAATAGAAGAGAGCTTGCAACTATTTATGTATTTGTAATTACTTATCAGCTTGGTTGGTGATAAAGAAAAAATAACAATATAGCTTGCTGCTTGCAGCCTACCCACCATTCCGCACTGCCTCAAGTCAGTCAGGCAAAAGCAACCTTTTTTAGAATATTTTTCTGTCTGTTTGTCTGTTTGTGTGTTTGCTTGTGCAAGCATCATACAAAAACTACTGAACCGATTTAGATGAAACTTTTGTTTGATAGCTTATGATCTGCGTTAAATCTGGCATATCATTTGTGCGGACGAAGTCGCGGGTTAACTCTAGTAATCTCATATAAGTGCCTAAAAAAATGTTAAAATACTGACTTGTACATAGATGCCCAAGTCTCATCCTCGCTAGTCGTCGGTGCAAAATTTCCAATATCTTCGTCCCACTCCAACTCTGCATGAGGTGGAGTCAATGACACGGGGCTTACAGGCGATTTGACACTAGGGATCCTGCTTTCATCACTACTTGACCCTTCGCTGTGTATGAAGACAAAGTAACCCTGATTCTTATCCGGTTTTAAATCCTCCGGGGACAAGCTTGCGCTCTGTCCCACGTAATAATCTTTGAAGAGTCTCTCGCTAGGGTTCTTACACTTTACATTTTCGTCTTGTTTGCTATCGTGTTTGAGCTTCCGTTTATGTGATTTTGGTCTTTTTCTAACACCTCCATGGGACGTTTTGGTTAGACAGCAATTTGCTTTACTGGCGTCTATTAGTAATTTAACAATGCTTATGTTACCCTTATACGCTGCTTCTCCTAAACTTGTTTTGCCATTACTTAGAATCTTATTTGGATTAGCACCTGCAAATGAAAAAAAAAATATTTATTAAGTTAGTTGTTTCAGTCCGTTGTAGCCCTGATCAGTAGCGAGAGGGGGGGGGCAATTTACTAGGAGCGCGAATTCGGGAAAAATAAAGATTGATTGAGCTTTGTCTATAACCACTTCATAGAGCAGAGAACAGTCGAGCTCGCTCCGTTCGCTCTACGTTTCTTTTTTTTATAACTGTGTCTATGTATGCTTCCTTTGGACATGGAAATTACTTTGCACATGTTTTGTACGTAAAAAGCTCTAGCTATAACAGATTTATATTGAGGAGTCAAGTCGAGCTCACTTCACTTGCTCAAGTTTAAATTTTTGCATGTTCAAACCAATAGATATCTGACCACAATCCGAATATGTGTGGAAAAAAATTTCGAGCTCAGTTATTTTTGCGTAAGTCTTCTATCTATCTTCTATTATAAAGATAAGAAGGCGGCAAAATCGGTTTGCGCTCCGATCGGCAGAAACCCACGCTACGCCACTGGCCCTGATTAATAAACTAGTAAACTGTCTGGAATAAATAAAATAATCAATCTTCTTCTTATCATGTGGGCAGCAAACCTTGGTGTCAGAGTTTTTTCAGATCGCATTATGGCTATTATTGTAAAACAACAAAATAATTCAGAAAAACAACAAAAAACAGTGAGAATTTTTTTTCGTATTTGTGAGCTTCTTTTTTCGCGAATCGTGATCGGATACCCATGGCATGACATTGCTAGCGCAAGCTTGTTGTTTTTTCAACTAATTTATTTTTTATGTAATGACTACCAGCAGAGATAGTAGTCGGGTCGAAAGTCTTAACAATCAATAATAAATTAAAATTTAATAATGATTTGATAATAAATTAATCAACCAATCGTACCAATAAGTTTTTCTTAATTAATGTATGATTTGTAACACTACTGGATTTTCAATGAAGGAAAACATTTTGAAGAAACCTGCATGATTCAATTTCGAGGCATGTATTGTACCCCTTTTCCATTACAAGTGGCGACAGGCTCACTCCCTCAGAACATCCACATTTCACTAGTAGTACTGAAACTCTGTGTAGTGTGACGGGACAGAGTTTCAGTACTACTAGTGAAATGTGGATGTTCTGAGGTTTCAGTATGCATGCATGCCTTGCCTAACTTAATCAAACTTGTTAAAGTTTGAATTGTTATGTTCAAAATTGAATGTACAATTTACCTTGTGATAATAGTATCGACACAGTATCCTGATCATCCTGTATTATAGCTTGATATAAATTCTCTTCAAGAGATATTTCCATGATGGTTTTAAAGTATTTTTTTAAGAATTTTCAATACCAATGTACTTTCCAAAAATTATAAAGGTGTTACTCCTTTGTTTTATCGATGATTTGCATTAAAACATTACCATTACGTAGCGTTGGTACATATTTCATGTGTCCACATTATTATTTTTCCGTATATTAAACTGTAGTCTTTGATATACCAAGTAATCGAAGAAAATTCAAGAATTCAAGAAATCGATTATTTATATTTTTTTGACGGTTGTTTGATGTTGTTGTTGTTGGATTTGGATATCCTCACGGAAAGGCAAAAGTGCCCATGCAGCCATTTTATTGCCATGGGATTCATATCTAAGGATTCATATGCCACATCTCTATCAAAGAGGATCCCTACCATGGATTTGCGCGCGAAAGAACGAGATAAAAGACGTGATACAGCCCTGTATCACGTGTAGCATGCTACGCATGCAGGCGGAGGACAATCCCTCGAAATCACAGAGAAGAGCCATCTTTTAAATTCATCCGGCAAATAACAAATAATTTTAGATTCTCAAATGAGTTTATAGATGTCGTTACCCTTTGGATTTGTGCGATTTGGAGCAGTGTTTGATGTACATTGCTGCGTGATCATTTTGTGTTTCAAGTTTGGATCAAACTAATCAGTCAATGTACCTACTTCAAATCAAGCTTTCGGTAGCTCCTTTACGATTCGGTTTGGCCAGCACAAGGAATATACACAGGATGTTGCATTTGAATATACTACCTCTAGCCAGTAGTGATTCCATTTTCTTTGCCTCTAGCAAAACAATATAGCAAATCCAGCAATGGCAGCACTGATTGAAGCCAGTGTTGCCAACCATACGATTTAAATCATATTCATACTACTTTTTTGACTCTGATAAGATGTACGATCTCATATTGGAAATCGTACGCAGAACATACGATCTTTTTGAAATCCTGGAATCTTCATATCAATCAATAATTTTTTATTAAATTCCTATGATTTTTACCGAATTTTTGTCCTAGAAATTTAAGAAAAACCTAACGCACTATTCCTAGCCTCATGACATCTATACGTAAATCAAGAATTCTCTGCTAAATATCACTCGGCAACTTTTTTACTTTAAAATAAGTGTTTTTTTGGAAATTATGCTTACTTTAAAAAAAGTTTTATATTTGTATTGACAGTTCTTCGTTTTTTGGGTTGTGTTGTTCAGTTCGTAGTTGTTCATATACCTATTACAAAATCTTAGTACCTAACTATCTTTTGGTACCTTCATATGTTTATCCTAAATAAATATTATGTAAATACATGCTTTCTTACTACTTTTTGTATGAATATCGTTGTGTACGATTTTTTTACAAGAATTCCTGGCTAAATAAGAACTTTTAGGCCTATGGTACGATCTCCGTCAAAAAAATGTTGGTAACACTGATTGAAGCAAGCGAGCGAGTGTTTATTTTTGGAAGTCCGTGAAGTAGGATTTAATTTTACACAATTTGTACGTAGATAATTTAAATATCTGTTAAATCATTGACTATTTTGTGCCCTTTTTCAGAAAAAAGTGATTAATAACGTAATGGTTTCATCTAGTTACACGATCATCGCAATATAATTTCAGTGATTTCTTGTGATCGCCCGTCTTCCTGTTATTTCTATAGAATTTCAGTAGTGTCCGGATTCCAATTATCAATGTCATAATTCCCACAAGTCGGAATCACACCTGAATATACTAAGATTTCAACAAGAAGATCTTTCACCCACCCTAAAGCAAATATTTAATATCAGCTGTCCTAAAGAAACATTCAATATTTGGATAAAAATTATATGCATATTCTAGAACTGTAGTGGGTGTCAGGTTATCCTTGTGTTATTTACTGTGTACTTAGGTTATTACTGTGTCTAAAATCAAGTGAATGTAATGATTTTCAGAAGAACAATGGTGTTAGAAATTTGACAAGATGGCAACTGAAAATTGCTTAGTGAAAGCAATTTATTCTTTCAAAGGCAAAAACAATGATGAGTTATGCTTCAAGAAGGGTGATATCATCACAGTCACTCAGAGGGAAGAGGGGGGTTGGTGGGAGGGCACCCTCGGAGAAACTACAGGGTGGTTTCCTAGCAATTATGTGACTGAATTCAAAGGTATGTTGATAGCCCAGTAGAATTTGTTTCGTTTGTAAGGAGAAAATTTGAGCATTACTACAACTATTTGACTAATTATTATAAGGACTAGACTTGCGGTAGCATTTCCCCATCTGCCACGGTATAAGCAGAATTGATCTTGTGCATTTACATTCAATTTTACACCTTATCACTAAACGAGACAGCCTATAATTGCGAAATAATAACTTCGAACTTAGAACTATAACTTGTTCACACGAGACTACTTTTCATGATTTTTAACATTCAAAATTAGAATCTAAAGTTATGGGGAATAAAATCCAAAGTTGCGGATTTCATGTTACCTCGCCCCCCGCAAAAAGTGGCAGAAATGTTTGTTAGTAGAATTACACGTGTAACCAGTCCATATATAAATAGTCAAAGCTACAACTACTTTCATATACTGCCACTTCACATGGTGTATTTGGAAATTTCACACTTGATAAATACATATTTCCGTTTGTCTGTCAGTTTTCGATGCACATAAAAGTGAAATAGTCAAACATGCAACCAAAATCTCCCCTGGGATCCACGCTTTTATAGTTTTATTGTATTACAGTTAACCCGTGACTTCGTCCGCACAAATTATACACCAGATTTTAAGTCAGATCCGAACAAACAAACAAAAGTTTCATCAAAATCGGTTAAGTAGTTTTCGCGTAATGTTCGCACAAACAAACACACAAACAGACAGACAACAATTCTAAAAAAAGGTTGATTTGGAGTCGAGGGCACCTACAAACCATTTTGTAATCATTTTTTTTAAATATCTTCAATGTACAGACACTTCTGTTACAGTTTTATAATTTGTAGTTAAAATTTTCACATAGAAACACATATTTGTCATGCGTGATATTTGAATTAAACAGAAAGTTGGTAGTTGTAGTAATGTTTCTGACCACCCCAAAAGGGATTTACAGTCATGATTTTATGTATGTATGTGTCATGGTGTATCAACACCATGATTATCATTTAAAATACCTACCAATATTTATTTACTTTATTTTATTTTATTTTCTTTGGAAGACCAACAGCTGTTAACAAAATACAAATAATATTGTTATACAATATTTAAAGTATTTTTGGCCCATGGCCTATATTTTGTCTGTATTATGGTAACATTATTATATGGGTATACATTTTACCTTATAATGTCACCATTGTCTTATACAATCGAAATATCAAATAATGGGTCTTTATTAAGAAACAGGCACAATTCATCGGTTCTCAATTTACTCTTGTCCGTAATTTAAAAAGTGTTTTTTTAGTCCGAAAAATATTTTCAGACAGTACGTCTGTCAGGTCTACAGAAAAGGTCGGGTCAGCTTTTACCTATAACTCATTCCAAATAACGACAAAACGATTTTCCGATTCCTATTTAGCTTTCTGGACAATTCTGATTAGCAAATATAGTTTATTTATCAGAAACATACAGGGTCCAACTTAATATGCTGACAGATATTTTAAGAGGATGATCAGACCATCACACTGAACAACATTCTCTATGGGACCAATGTCTAAATCACGAAAAAAACATCTGGTTGCAAACATTGGTCCCATAGAGAACGTTGATCAGTTTGATAGTCTGATCATCCCCTTAAAAAAGTGTCAGCATATAAGGGACCCTATATACTATCCAACATATCTTGGACGTTCCTAAAGCTGTTCTAAGAATAAAGTGAGAGAAAGTATTTTTAATCTCTGTTTCTGTAATTCAAAATAGCTTTAAAATTTCGCTTACTCATACCCTCTCGCTCGCACCACGCCACGCGCCTTATGGTGTTATGCACATCATTGCATAACCTGTGGCGACACGTACTGATGTACTGATGAAATGATGATACAGTATTACCAGATTTATAAGGTCCCCCAATGTACCTGCACAGTTGACAAATTTTAATAATGCGCGAAATTATATTGACCAATCAGGATGTGCCACCTTCAATGCCTTGCTGCTATTGGCTAATTGTTTCCGCGCCCTTTTTGCTGCTATCCAACTTTGCACCCTTTGATTACTAAACGACTTCGGGTTTTGTCAGGGGACTCTGCGCAAACGAAGATTGACGAGGGTCATTATTTTCCTGGTCGTACTGTACCAATCTTTTAATAGTGATGATGTTTTGACAGATCCATCAGGTTCAGTGACAACGTCACCTATCAGGGCGGCGTCTGAAATCCAAGCATTCAGAAATGTTGTCCTCAAAGACATCATCGATTCAGAAAAGGCTCATGTTGCTGAAATGCAGGGCCTTGTCAGCAACTTTCTACTGCCTCTAGAGAAAAGTGACATGTGAGTTTACTTTTTAAAATAAATTAATGCCATGCTTGTGTCTAGCCATGGATTTAGAACTTTGATTAAATTAAGATAAAAAGATAGGTGAAATTCTTGCATTACATACTCGAAAAATGCACCTGCTTTTCATGTATCTTATGAGCGAAAAGTAATGCCGTGTGATTTGTTTTTTCTTTTTGAATGATTTGTACAACAAGTAAAAGCACACAAAGGCATTGTAGTACCATTATTCTATTCTATCTTTATCCTACTAAGGAAATTAGGCGACGGGGGCTCAATTTGTACGGTCCATAGGCCAGTCCCCTATCTTCCTGTTTTAATTTAATCAAAGATTTAGAATGATAATGGATAACAATCCACTTTACAAGCATGGAAACACGAAAATTGGCCATGGCGATGTTTCAAACTTTAGGTTTGTCCCTTTCTGTCTCTTTCGTTATTGGATTAGAAAGGGACAATCCAACAACGACGCTGAGAGCGTACGAAAGAAGGTTGAACATTACCGACCGCAATGGAGTATTTTCACATTTCACTCCAGGTATAGACAATACCTATTTCCAGCTTCCTATGTTGCCTATGGCCTATGGTCCCTTAAGTTAAAACAAAGTGTATGTTTTAGGTTGACCAGAGATGAATTCAAGCAGTTGACAGGCAACATTAATGAAGTGCTACAGACTCATGAGCAGTTCCTCGCACTATTAGAAGAGTGTGCAACAAAGACAGGACCTGATCAGAGAGTCGGAGGTCTTTTCTTGCAATGGGCTCCTACGATAAAGGCCGTGCATCAAACATACTGTGCAGGCCATCCTAAAGCTGTTTGCATCCTTGATAAATACAAGTAATTATATGTTTATCTCTTCAGCATGTGTATAGGATCCTTCTTAATATGCTGACGGTTTTTGAAGGGGATAATCAGACCATCAAATTGAACTAGTATCTCTATGATACGGGTCCAAAGCCGAAATCGTGATAAAAAAAATCAGCTGTTTCATACAAAACTGCAATCCTACTCGACCCAAATTTATAGGACAACAGATTTTTTATCGCAGTTTCTATATTTGTCCCATAGAAAAAGTTGATCTTAAAAATCCATCACGTATTAAGTTGGGCCCAGGAGTGCGATTATTGAAACTCACACGTTCAATTCAGCAGTAGAAAATGTCAAAATTACTATGGAGATATCTCAGAGGAAGGATCTCCATAGAGTCCGCATAAATTTTCGATTGTAGTTAGTCTCTTTTGTCTTATGACCTACATTTAATAGTAGAAGGAGATGGAACTATAGATATTTGTTTATGCGGCTGTCCACTTTTTGGAGCTAGTGTGTGTGAAAAGTGACCGTAAACATAAGGCCATTTATGTCACTTGGTGCCTTTTTTCACACACTCAAACCTAAACGTCAAAAAAAGTGGACACGACAATTGGTATGGCTCACTCTATTAGGTATAATCTCTTTGGGAGATATGCATCTTTCTACTCATCGCAATCACATCACAATCCAGGAGTGCGATTTTTGAAAGTCAAATCAGCAGTAGAAAGATGCATATCTTCATAGTAATTTTGACATTTTCTACAACTGAGTTCCACTAATGAGTTTCAAAAACCTCACTCCTGTATGTCATTTTAATAAGACTGAACCTCAAAACAACTAACTATCGAAAATTATTAATTTATATTCCAGAGTTTTTATTGTTTGTTGTTAATTATCTAATATGTTACATACAACACATTAGAAAATTTACAATACAGGGTCCTTCTTAATATGCTGACACTTTATAAGGGGATGATCAGACCATGATACTAACTTTGAAATCGCAAAAAAAAATCTACTGTCCCAATACATTTGGCTCAAGTAGGTTCATAGTTTAGTATGGGACAGCTGATTTTTTTTTGGATTCCGATTTTGGTGCCATAGAGAAAGTTGTTCAGTTTGACGGTCTGATCATCCCCTTAGAAAAGTGTCAGCATATTAAGAAGGGCCCTTATATCTGAAATATGTCAGAAATATCTGAAGTTTGAGTTCCAATCTTTGTTTTGTGGTTCAAGAGTTTAATTAGCAAATGAATTTAAATTATCCATTTTGTTTTAGTTTACATACTGCCAGTTGCACGTACGTTCATTAAAGTTAATCCTCCATTAAATCTCTTGCTGTCTCTTTGTCTTGTTGACGTAGTAAAAGCTAGCAAGAGATTTAATGGAGGATTAACTTTAATAAACGTACATGCTACTCTGACTGGTAGCTCTAGAAAGTTCTATTGAGAAAGTTAATACGTAGATTATTCTCGTTGATTCCTTCTTTAAATTTTAACCTAGATTATGCTTTTCCCTGTTTATGCATCATTTCTTTAGTGGGCTAATCCTGGCCATGACTCATGAACTATATCTTTGCCAAGTTTTATTAAGAAAACTGTCCAGATGTGTTTAATGATCATCAAATTAACGTTAAAACAATAAAGGAGTGTTTTAAATGCTTTTTATTCGGAATCCTACTAACACTTAGTTGCAGAAACGCTCATTAAAGTTAATCCTCCATTAAATCTCTTGCTAGCTTTTACTACGTCAACAAGACAAAAAGTGACAGCAAGTGATTTAATGGAGGATTAAGTTTAATGAGTGTTTCTGCAACTGAGTGTGAGGCGGCTTGAAAATACTCAAATAGCAAGTTTACTACTAACTTGTCTCCATCGATCGAGTGATATTTTTGAATCTCACACATTCTAATTTGTATACAAAAATGTCAAAACAACTATGGAGATTATGCATCATTAGTATACGAATTTAATTGTTTGACATTCAAATATAACATTTCAAACTATAAATTCCGACTTTCTATTTTCGATCTATCGTGATCATTTTTGTTTTAACTAATTGGAATAGATTTGACATTTTATCGAAAATAAAAAAAGTCAGAGTAGATCCCTAGAATAATATCAACCTTGTGTTGTGCACAATAAAATAAAATAAAAACGGCCAAGTGCGAGTCGGCCTCGCGCACGAAGGGCTCCGTACCACCATACAATAATAACAAAAAAATGTGTCTTCCTCGAGACTCTTAGCGCGAGCCCGGCACACACTTTCCCGGTTTTTATTATTTTATGCAATATAATCAGACCAAGTTTCTCGCTCTTATGCATTGCCGTTATTACGATCAAGCAAAAACAAAAAACCTTGGAAAAAAAACAGGTTTCTTGTATGGGGCCCACCTTAATTTTTTACTTTTTACTTTTTGTAATTTGTTAGCTAATCCAAAATAATAACACATATTCTGTGAAAATTTCAACTATTTACCTCTTACGGTTCAATAGATACAGACCTTTAAAAGTAGGGCGGACGGACGGACGGACAGTGTACGCTTATAAATAGGGCACCCTTTGGGTACGGAGCCCTAAAAACTATGTTGATTATAGTCCACTCCCTATCACCATTTTTTGTGAGAGGATTCTTGCAGTGGAAAATATTATATGAATGTAACAAATCTAATAATGATTGCAGAGAGGATTTGAACACTTGGATGGAAAGCGCTGGAGCAGTGTGTCCTGGGGTTCTAGTTTTAACTGCTGGTTTATCAAAACCGTTCCGAAGGCTCGGGAAGTACCCAGCAATGCTGCAGGAACTCGCGAGGCATGTCCATGAGGCCCATCCTGATAGAGGCGATACCCATCGAGCATCTGTTGTTTATAAAGATATTGCTGTGAGTTTTTTTCTATTACCTATACAGGGTCCTTAATATGGAGACACTTTTTGAAGGGGATGACCAGACCATCAAACTGAACAACTTTCTCTACGAGAACGATATCGAAATCACGAAAAATAACTGCTTTCCCCTACATTTGGGTCAGGAATGCAGTTTTCTATGGGACAGCTGTTTTTTTTTGCGATTTCTACATTGGTCCATTAGAGAAAGTTGTTCAGTTTGATGGTCTGGTCATCCTCTTAAATAATTTAGCTAATTTTGTTGGACCTTATTTATGTTATCCACTTTTCGTTCCTTTACGATGCAAGGAAAAAAGACTCCACTACCCATCGGGGCAGTAGATACAAATATACTACTACTGCCCCGATTATAAATAAACTAATATCCTTGGTACTGTATAATGGCTAATGCAAAATAAAAAAAATAATCTCTACTATTATAATTATAAAACTGTAACAGAAGTGTGTCTGTACATTGAAGATATTTAAAAAAAAATGATACGATTTTTAGCAGTCACTGATTCCAAATCCCCAATTTTTGAATTTTTTGTTTGTTTGTTTATTTGCGCATCACGTGAAAACTACTGTACCGATTTCGATAAAACTTTTTGTGTTTGAAAGCTTATGATTAGACTTAAAATCTGGTACATCATTTATCTCTCTACGAAGACGGGAACTCGTGCGGACGAAGTCGCGAGTAAACTCTAGTAATTACTATTTTTATTTTGCAATAGCCTGCACACAGTTCAAAGTCTCTTCGTTTAGGGTTATTTTTTATCAGTGACCAAGAATTGTTCAACATTAAACATATTTTTGTCGTTACCCTATTTGACACTTTCAGTTGCCTTTTCACGCGGTCCAGTCGCCGGATACCAGGATGCCAACGTATGGGACTGCCGGGTAAATTTCGCCGGCACGTGTCAAAGCTGTCATACATGCCAATACATTTCGATGCTTGTTACCCGGCAACCGGAACGTGTGAAACGGCGTTCAAATATGTTAACTAATTATGTTTTCGGGCCATATCACACAAGCGATTTTTAATCGTAGACGTTGACGGAACGATATAGTAGGGATATTTCTGAGATCAATCAGTGTCAACGCCTGTGCTTAAGAGAAGTTTATTCCGAATGCGTAAATGCGCGCTGCATACAAACGAAGTCTGGTGATTTTCAATACCAACCAATTAAAGTCAATGAAATTTTTTGAAACAATCTAGACAGTAATCTTTATTTTTTTAAGTCACATTTTCATTAAAATATACAGTTTTAGTGCTAGGATTAATTTAAGATTTGTATGGAAATCTTTGATACACTTTAACTTTAAAACTATACATTTTAACCAAAATCTGACTTCATACAAACAGAGATTCGTTTCTAGATTGTTTCTGAAAAAAAATCATTGACTTTAATTGGTTAGTATTAAATAATATCACCAGACTTCATTTGTATGGAGAGCGATTAAAAGCCTCGGCGATCCAGTTGCAACGTCGCGGCGGCGCAGTTGCCACGTCGTTACAATGCAGTTGTGACGCTCAAAAATCGCCTGTGTGATAGTGACAGGTCTCTTAACATGCTAACAAATGAACTTTTGACTTTCCAAACAAAGCGTCTCGTTAGTTTTTGAGACTACGAAAAAACGTTTAAAAATAAATCGGTATTCAACAAGTTACTTGTTCTTTATTTTCTTTTATTCACATGATTGTGTTGAATGTTTGCGATACCTACTTCATAATAACAACATTCAAATTATATTTGCTCAAACAAAGTTGTAGCTGATCAATGATTGTAGAGATTGTTTTTCTCTTTTCAGTTAAGATTATTTTTTAAACTCCAAATTCAGAACCCAGCTTTGGTAAAAGATTAATAAGATAAACATTTCAGAGTGGTTGCGCGGCATTGCGACGTCAGAAAGAGCTTGAATTGCAAGTAGTGACCGGCGAAGTTCGCGGCTGGCCGGGCGGGGAGCTCACCTCTCTCGGCGACGTATTACACATGGGTAGCGTGGCTGTAGGCCCTTCCCACCAGGACCGATATCTCGTGCTCTTTCCCACCGCACTCCTGCTCCTGTCCGTTAGCAAGAGAGTCTCAGCTTTTGTTTACGAGGTACGTACCTATTAATTGCGTTGTTTAGGTATTAAAGGGAATTAGGGGGGTGTATTTCAGCTTAAAAAAATTAAACTGAACAAGTTTCGCTATGGAGCCAGCATCGAAATGGCAATAAAATTGTTGTTCTACAGAAAACTTCAATGTAATGGAACAGGTGAATTTTTTCGCTATTTCTTTCTATGGCTCCATAATTAAAGTTGATCAGTTTGATTGTTTGAAAATGAAATGCATGCCCAAATTACCATTTAATTTTGCAGTTTGATGGTCTTAACCACGCTTGAAAATATCGACACGGTAAGAAAAATTATCCGGTGTTATAATAAAAGTAACTAAAGTTTACCCGCGACTTCGTACGCACGGGTCTCCGTCATCGTTGCGAGATAAACGATGTACCACATTTTAAGTTTAATCATAAGTTTTCAAACAAAAAAGTTTCATAAAAATTGGTCCAGAAGTTCTCGCGTGATGCGCGAACAAACAGACAGACGGACAAAAATTCTAAAAAAAGATTGATTTGGAGTCAGGGACACCTAAAAACCATATCGTAATATTTTTCTTGTAAATATCAATCAATCAATCAATTATACTTTATTTTACATAAAAAACATAGTATACAGAGAGTAAATAAACAGGAAATACAGACGGTACAAAACTAGGCGGTTTTATCGCTAAAAAGCGATTCAATGTACAGACACACTTCTGTTACATTTTATAATAGTTTTAGATGAATCCAAGTTAATATAACTTTATCGTTTTAGGGTTGTCTTCCGTTAACTGGTATCACAGTTTGCAAACTAGATGACACAGAGACGAGAAAAAATGCATTTGAAATTAGCGGACCAATGATAGATACTATTGTAGCCGTATGCCAAACCAGAGCCGAAGCCGACAACTGGGTTAGCTTGCTGCAAAAGCATTCCAATACCAGCAGCCCTTCTCACGAGCCCGGTCAACCTCAATCTTTACCACATGTAAGTCTAGATAATATATCTTGTCTTTAGTCCAGTAAAATACGCTATGCTAGTATGGCGGATGGAAATAATTTATAACAACCGTTTTTTTCTTTTTTTAAGTATAGATTGTAATTAAAGTTATCATTTAGAGATAAAAATCCAACTAAAATTGTTCTTATTGAGTATGGGTTTCATTTGTTCATTCATCATTTGTTTAAACGATCTGGCACAAAAAATTACTTATTATTATATTATTTCCTTTCAACCTGTATTTTTACTGGACTACTTGTAATAGCACCAATTGAAATAAGTATGAACTATGTTTTGTAATGTTGTTACATAGCTGACGCGCTCACCTTCCGAAGGGGCGTTGTCTAGCATCAACTCTAGCCGTCGCAGCCTATATCACGTGACGTTGCCGCCGCCAAGTTACCCTTCTGCATCACCTTACTATTCTTTGACTAAATATTTCGCGAGACTAGTTAAGAAAAAAGTGATAACAAGACAAATGTTGCGCAAACTTCTGCATGAGAGAACTTGGGCTAAGGCATTTGAATTAACAGGATTGCCGGTGATGAGGAGGCATAAGAACCGAATTAGGCTTAGGATTGAGAATGACGGCACTATTGGAACTGAAACTGAATATTCTGACAGTGATAGTGAAAGAGAGACCGATACAACGGAGTCATACGCGACGTCCAGCTGCACAGATACTGATGCCTTTAGCTGCAATAAGATACTACGGCAGAATGCCATGGATACTCCACGAACAGTATCCTCATCTGGCAGCAGTTGGGGCAGTAATTTCGGCTACGTGCGCTATATGGACAATACTACTGATTTACCTTACGATATATCTCAGGCAGTGATCAAAGGAGACTGCACTAGAAACATATTTCAGTCAGCATCATCATGCAGCAATTTAAACTCAGCTAACATTATAGACGAACTGCAAACTTTTCCATCAAACGGATTTAATGAAAATCTACGACCCCCTATCCAACATTCCGAAAGCACTGATCATTCGAGTTTTGAAATGAGGCCTTACATGGCTTGTGAGGATTTAGTGAACATGGATCAGAACACACAGATAAATACGCTCGGAACTGAAGAAACTGACTTTATACCAACGAGGCGTAGTGTTCCATATTGCAGTATCAAAAATGAGTCGGTACAAAAGCTGTGGAAATCAACCGAAGAGAGCTATTCACGTGAAGATATAGATGACGATGACACTATGATATCCAAAGTAGTGGAACAGTTGGATCCACCGTCACCAAAACAGAGTCCAGAGTTCAACCCAGTCGCATCTATAATACTTGATCCACCACCAATGTTTCGGAATCCGGAAGACGATATGAAAGTGATTAACGTCAACCTGAATACTGACATACCCTTCCGTAAACATTCGCTTAATTCTGATAAAAGATTACGACGATCTCTATCCCGGTCTATGGTAGAGACTGAAAATTTCAGTAAGAGTGACGATTCTCGGGTTCAGAGAATGAGTTCTCAATCCGAAAACAACAAAGCTAACAGGAAATGTGAGTGCTGTAATAGATCTTTGTGTCCGAGTCCTAGATCGTCTGATTCGGGGGTAGTAGGGAGCTGTAATTTGGCGTCGCCAGAACTAGCGATGCACACTGGCAACGATTCCGATAGCCAAGAAAAGAACTCGAATCATTTGAAAGATTCGTTAACTAATTTATCACAAGACAATTTTGATGTTGATCGCCGCAAGAAATTAACGTTATCCGAAATTGAGGCCGCGACGTTTGAAGAGCAGTGCAGGTGCACGTCACCTTTCGGATCCACTGCTCGTACTTCATGTGTGACGAGTGTGACGTCAGAGAACAGTCTGGATGTAATGGACTCTTCTAACACCCACGTAACATCGACGTTTGCTGCAAATCCACCTCTACCTTCGACACAAATTAAGCGCACTTCAATCAGGAGGAACATCGAAAGATATGTTCCAGAAATTAAACTTAAACTTAAGCCTGATCCTCCGCCAAGAGTTCGGAAACCTAGCACTCATTTGGAGATCCCTAAAAACGTTCGTCAACCCTTGCCGCCTCAGTGGGGCACCCTTAACATTACAGAACGTACAAAGCCCAGTTTACATTATCATATGCGCATATACCGAGATCCTGAGGGAAACGCTAAAGAAAGACAATCCAGGAAGAATATCCCGCGCAACAGTCAAGTGTTTGATAAAGAAATGAAGCAAACAGATGATAATGCCAGCTTGCAATCGCGCAAGTCAAGGTCTCGCAGCGAGGACTTATCAAAATTGCAGAAGGGATTATCGGAAGCTCAAACCGGCTTCGTGGTGTACCGCTCAGACTTATATGCGCACTGGTGGATGAAAGCAAAGTTACCCATTACCGTGGTCACCGACTCAGGCAAGGATAATTATTTTGTAAAGAGATACTGTTTTGTGTATCACTGGTTTGAAGATAATACTGCCTTGAAGTTTTGTAACCACTAGATTAATACTGTCATTAGAGTTACCCCAGTGTTGCAGTGCTTTACTTGGTCATCCTTGCCTGTGTTTATTCATCTTACTAACTGAAAAGAACAACCACTGCAAGTAGATACCATACCTACTAACAAAATAAGTTTATTATAATGCATGGAAAGGCTTTGTCACCTATGTTCTTCTAATGAACTTGTTTGCTCAAACATAGGGTGAATCCTTCATTTGTAAACTATCTTTAAAGGACTCCGGATTTTTGTTGGTACGTCAATGAATACCATATCAATTTTAGCTTCATTCTGGAACCCAGAAAAAACCGGCGAAGCTGTGGGTTTCAAAGTGAACTGCATAACATTTGAAGTGAGTTCAAATGTTATGCAACGTTTCAAAATTGATAGTAATATTTATAGAAATTCGTACGTATCTAAATAATAAATATGGTAATAAAAATTCAAAATGTATAGTAATATATGGATATTAACTGACTAAGATCTCGGGGATGTTATATTCGTGAGTAATATAATATTCAAAAAAAAAATTAACCAAATGTCTCGAAAAGACTTTATTTTCATGTTTATTGTTGATGAAGTACCACAAATTATACACGTCTTACACTAAGTTGCAGAAACGCTCATTAAAGGTAATCCTCCATTAAATCTCTTGTTGTCACTATTTGTCTTATTGACGTAGTAAAAGCTGGCAAGATATTTAATGTAGGATTAACTCTAATGAGCATTTCTGCAACTGAGTGTTAATGAATAACAACAAAACTCGAAAAAGTTGTTTTCAAGTTGTATATTATGTGATAACTAGATATCTATGCCTCAGAACATTACATTATTAGTTAAGCAAATATGCGGCTAAACTGTTAAATTCTAAATAAATATTCAGTGGGGAGCCGGGTCACAAATGTGTGTATAAACTTTGTGCTTTATAAATAGATGTTTGAATAGTGCTGTTGAATATTTTGTAAACTTTCCTTGGAAACAGTATACGCAAATACTTCCATACAATAACCTACGCCTCCGAAATTATTAAATAAATAGAACTTGTAAACAAGGGCTTTTTGAAGTGACGACGTTGTAATTGTTTTCTTTTTCGACCAACAGATGGCCATGAGCGACAGCAATAACTCTGATCTATCCTCCGGCCTAACCAGCCACAAAAGATCACACTCATTCAACAATCACCAAAGCTACACTCAACATTCTCAGCAAACGCAAAAAAATAAACAAAAGAATTCGTCTGCCCGGTGGCTATTAAATTCTTGCGATTCTCTTGATCAATCGCCTGCCAAACCTAATAAAAGTCCCATCGGGAAGAAATTCTCTTCTGTTGATTTCATCGATTCAGCCGGCTCGAACTACAGCAATAAAGGTAAACTGTTTATTTATTTAGAAAGATAAACTGCCGGCTTTCAATTTCGAAATGGTGATAATAAAACAAAGTTTAATTAAAATACATAACATTTATGTACAACCATGCGTTATAAATCTATTTTGAATGTTCAATGTGACAGTGTAATGAGTACGGGATCGTTTCAGGGTGGAGTATAACATGTTTGCGGCCGGCCCCGCCTCTACGGCCGCAATCATTCACAGTCGGCTCAGACGAAAACATTGGCCCGACGCACCCCTACGCACCGCACCAAAGAAAATCAAATTCTTACGAGGAAGATGCTCTTATTCTCAAAGTCATAGAAGCTTACTGCACTTCCGCGCGGTGCAGAAACGCTGTTAGTTCGGGTGAGTTATTTTTAATTTAATTCGCTAAACATCTAACATACATTAATTTGTTTATGAAACAATCTTAAATGAGAGTCATTTATTTCTCGCATTCATTATATCCCCCGTGTGTGACAATGAAATAGCAACGGCCGTTTGTCAAAATGGAGTCGTTATGTTAATTACAGCGGGCGGTATCGTATTCTTAATCACATCCATCTACAGATGATAAAATACAAGATAGAAGGTCATCAACTCGACATAATTGTTTAGCGTCTAATACATTTTACCTTATGACGATTCGTAATTATGTTTGCCATTTTATACACTTAAAGTCACACTGTAATATACAAGCACTTAATTAATATCTGAACGCTACAAATATTTATTTAGATAACGTTAGGTAAAGGTACTAACACAGCTATATTTATTATGCAGTACCCAATATACCACTGGAGATATTCGAGTCGACAAGGAGGAGACATGCGAAGTCAAGAAACCGTATTATCAGCTGGTTTTTAGAATGAAAGATCTGTACTTCTCTCTATATATTTATACTCTCATAAAACCAAATATTTCGCTAGTCATTTTAAATGTAACGCTTAAAATACCCCATGTTCAAGTTAGTTGTTATTGGTGTCATGGTATTAAGTACCTTGTATATTCAAAAGTATAATACTCCCTATTTATATCAATATTTCTATTGGCACATGTTTCTAAGTGCATGAGATGCAGCATGCTTTGACATTATCTACCTTTTTTCCCACTATACGTTCTGTACCCGTAGATCTGAATATGTTATTTCGTAGTTTGAAATACGTAAACAAACGCAAACAATAGACATGTCATTATGGCTCTTGAATACTAAGTATTGTATTTATTTACTTGTTAATAATGATAAGTACAAAGTAGCTAGTCGTAGTGATTACAAAAATTATATAGCAATAATTTGCTACTAGAAAGATAGAGTAGCTTTTCGCAGTAATTTTTTAAGTTCGTAATGGTCCTTCAATCGATGTAGTATTATTATGCTGTAAATCAACACGAGGAACACCTTAAAGCATTTATTATCTCGTTCTATCAATGAATCTCGTGTTGTTGTTAAACTTCAGAAGTCGGCCCCTCTCCATCTTATGAAAATATACAGGGTCCAACTTAATATGCTGACAGTTTAAGAGGATGATCAGACCATCAAACTGAACAACTTTATCTATGGGACCAATGTCGATAAAAAATCGCGAAAAAAAATCAGCTGTCGCATACAATTGGGTCGAGTAAGATTTCAGTTTAGTATGGAACGGGTGATTTTTTTTCGCGATTTCGACATTGGTCCCATAGAGAAAGTTGTTCAGTTTGATGGTCTGATCATCCCCTTAAAAAGTGTCAACATATTAGGAAGGACCCTATATGTGTTGCTTATCAAGCGCTAACTCACTGTCTATCCTAATAAATATTAAACGTATGTTACGCTGAACAATGTAAATAAACCCTAACCGTTTGTCTCGTACCGCCGTCTACACGGTAGTCTATATCTTTCTATTTTGTTACATGCGGCTGCCTTTATTTCGCACCTGCAGTGGACTGCGGCCACTTACCTCTCGGTAAAGTACAATATCACGCACCCGCTACTAACATCCCTCACTATAACAAAATACCGATAGTCCATAGGAGCGACTCTCCCGAGTATACAGGATGTAGCAGATCTTCGAAAGTTAAACGTAACAAAAGCTCGTCGGCGGCGGACACGTATCTCTATCGAGGGCCGGAAACGAGGAGGCTGCTGTCGGAGAGGAAATATCAGATTAATCGTTCCAATCCTAATCTGTGGGAGAGTTCGGAGGAGCGGAGGGGGAAGTGGAGCGTAGGGCGCGAGCGGCGCAGCGGGTCGCAGCCGAGTCTGGCTGCGGGCCCGGCAGCCGTGCCACTCCGCCCCGCGCCACCCGCCGCCCCGCCCCGCGCCCCGCGCTCCACCACCTGGTGCTGCGGCACCTTCGTCAAACAACTCACCAAGTCTCACCACTTCGACTGACACAAGTAGTCCTTTTTCGTTCCAAGCTCAATTTCTGAATTTTTTGCCAACATTAAGCTGGTTAACCCATACATCACTAATTCCACATTCCCATAGCAGGGTGTGCGTGATCATTGACTGGTGTTCCGCCTTGTATATTACTTAACCAAAGCTCATTCATTCGCTTATTTTATCAAAGAATTTATAATATTTTAACTATCTTCTATAAGTTTAATAGATGACTTTAATAACATTTTGTTTTTGAAAATAAGAGAAAGTAAATTAATTATTCAAGTTGTTTTGTGTGACCAGTATCAAAATCGCCTTATAGTGGACAACAGTAATGCCTGATATATTAGAATGTTGACTATTTTAACATTATAATTTTTTAATATACTCGTACCTATGCATGTGAGCAGTATTATTTAGAGAATAAGTAATCGCTTTTGCTGAATATTACGCTACGAGTATTCATGGTGCATCAATTTTGCATGTTTTTCCCTTTTAATAATATATTTATCGTGTCCGTACAAATGTATTTATTTGGGTGTTAACATGTCGTGAAATGTTACAGATATTTGTAGTGTTGGCAGAATATATTTAAGTAGTTATAGAATTATGGGGTCGTCTATAGCGTCCTACTTAATATGCTGACTCTTTTTTAAGGGGATGATCAGACCGTCAAACTCAACAACTTTCGCGAAAACGCGAAATAAAAATCTGCTCTTCCATACAAAATTGCGAACCAACTCGAGCCAAATGTATGGGACAGCTGTTTTTTTTTCGCGGTTTCGATGTTGGTCTCGCAGAGAAAGTTGTTTAGTTTGATGGTCTGATGATCCCCTAAAAATGTGTCAGCATATTAAGAAGGACCTGTATATTTTGTGTGAATTAGGTAGCTTTAAAAGCATGGAGTCGTGTGTTAAAGTATAATTTAACAGGTGAAACTATTTTGGGAGTAGCAGCACGGAATCGGCAGCCACTTCGCGAACTTATGATATTTATGATGGTACTAATAGGTTGACCGTGACGTCACAGTCACGCTCTCCAGCTCGCTCCCTGCTCCACAAAATGGTCTCATTTATTTAGATTATAATGACGACTCTCAACATAAAGGCCTCCTTTTGCTTAAATGGTGCTTGTACGATTGTTATTATCTTAATACTTATAAATGCAAATGTTTTAATCAGAGATTGGCTAATCTCTTGTTTTGTTATAACATTACACTTATTAGACAAATTAGTTATCTCAATCAAGGACGGATTTGTAGTAAAAAAAATTATTGGGCTTTTGGGCAGTTTGCGGGAACGACAAGTAACAAAATATCTGCTTAATTTTGTGGTCTAAGTGAAGCAAATTCGACTAAAGTACTTTATCCACGTTTCATACATTTTTGGTCCAAATGTAAAAGTGCCGGCCAGCAAAAACTAATGCTCAGCAAAATCTGTTTGGTCTTATCCGTCTAAGCATTTATTATTGTGACATTAAAGCTGTAGGTCTAAGTTAAATTTCATCAAAAATGTATAAAAAGACAGATTGAAAATATTTCGAACTGAAGATAATGGCCCTACAGCGTTGGTGCCTTTGTAATAAATGCTGAGACGGAATAGAGTCTTAGCAATTTCATCGAAAATGTATGAAAAAGAGGATTTTTCGAACCCAAATAAAACCAAGGACAATGACCCTACAGATTTGGTACCATAATAATAAATGGTTAGACGGGCAACTTCTAAGAGAAAATCGCATTATATTTTTTTACCGGCACTTTCACATTTTGGACCAAAATTTATGATGTTTAGACAGGAGGAAAATTTACTTGAGTGTAGATGATCTTTCATGTATACGATAACTACGTTCTCGCCAAAAGCCCACGCATAAATAAGCCCTGTTCTACTCTCCTTTAAGGTGCTATTAGGTATAAACCTTTATCTAGCTTGTTAATGGTGCGGGTTGTTTCAATCTTCCATAACATTGTTCATATGGACAATTTATTAACTCTAATGTAATTTTTCATTAATATTAACATTCTGTCTGATAAAATTGTAGTGTACAGATATGCTTCATCGCTAAAATGTACCATACCTATCTAGATAAAGAGAATATATTTTCTGGAACAAGTGTCATGTGATTCTTCAATCTGTTATTAGTTTCTATGGTATTTATACGTTATGAAACGGTTGAACGGATACAAATCATAACTAACCGACAAGGGGGTCAGGATTCAGGCAAAACTGTATACCTATGTTGGGACACAAGTTGCTTAGCAAATACAGTACCTAATGTGTTCTTGCGACCGAACAAAAGTTGCAAAATTCCTCAGTAATACCACAGAATAAATACTAGTACTACCCGTACGGAAGAATCACTTCGAAAACAGATTTAAATAAATAGCGACTCTCTCTGCATGGAAATAACGTGCAAAGTTATTCGCACCCATCCTATCGTACAATTCGCGAATAGCGTACCAACCGTCACAAAGCGCGCGTGCAAACAAAAATTAACCGAGTCATTAGACATTTCACGTGCTGGCAGCTTGACATCGCTAGGGTTTTCAAGTCTCGCATTGACTACTCACAAAATGTCGGCAAGTCTAATGAGATTTCACCAAGAAGTTCACACGGTATACCTAACCTATTGCCATTCACCCCTCGGTGGGTATCGACCGTCAGGGGTACCTGAGCTGTGGAGTGACGCCGGGTGGTACGCTGTTTAGGGTTTAAAAAAATATCTTTTTATTTATGGAGTTTGTCCAAAGGAAAGTGTAGACATACATGAATTGGGCGAACCTCCAAATCCACCAAACTGTTCAGTTTGAAGGATTCTGTTATTAGACTTATTAGGTACGAAGTAAAGTTTATGGTCTTCTCATGCAAGTCCAAAGCTTGAAAATACTATAAATGTATGGTGACAAGAAGTCGTCCAAGATAATTCACAACACGCACTTTTCTTGTAGAAATTAAGTCATGTCAAGCCTTTGCGACCTTACTTTTGACGGAAATTGATTGTTATCACTCCTTTTCGGTTGCCTCTGCTGTTTATGTCATCAACATTGACAAAGAATGAAAAATCATTGATCTTAAAGTAATTTATGTGCCGGTATAGTCCGATTCTTGTCCAGATTAGAGTTAGAGGAACCCGATTAAGCCTGATTTCAGTTTGTCGCTGAAATATACCCCGGGCACAGTAAAAGAAAGAATACTACTATCTGGCCTTGATTTCTAATGTCATGGCAGTTTGACCACGAACTTTCAAGACAGATTTCTGTAAGTTGTAAGTTTAGGTAATCACTTACAGTAGGTCCACTATAGATTTCATTTCCTTCTGGATAAATACCTCGCAAGAAACAATATAGTCAAAATCAGCATATTTGAATGTCAGCCATTCAAATATGTACATTAAAATTCTACATACTAAATTCTATTGAAGTATATTTCGAATTGAAGCTTCCAAGAATGATTTCTTATACGGTTTCATCATAAGCCGTATCTTCAATCTGTTTATATAATATATCTTTTTGGACCCTGATGGAAATGTTTAGCTAATAGAGACAAGTGTGGCAAGTTATTAGATTGTGCAGTAGGTAATCAGAGTGGGCAGCGGGCCGCCGCGTGCCATTCATTTAATATTGAACAGGATAGCGCAGTGCACTGCAAAATTTACATATATGGATGCCACGTTAAACCAGTGCCAACTACAATATCGCTCGAGCTTTAACCAGATGCTCTGTAGTTTTGGTAAAAAAATAACGAAAATACGGCCTAGCAGTTCTGTTGTTCATTTTTAAAAATAGGTATCTACTTGGTTTATGTCGCATTCAAGTGTTTATTGCTGTATTAAGGTCTTGTTTATTACTGATTTATACAATATCAACACCCTGTGCGCAAGACAAATCCAACCCGCATATAATTTAACCCCAAGCTCACAGTAAACTGAAAACTTCTATCAAAATAAATAATCCCCTGACTTTGCATGTAAATGATGATTGAAAAAGAGACGGTTAATGTCTCTCCCTCGTGTCCCATTGGGATGGAAGGGAACTAAAAAAATAGTTTGTCAACCGCATTTTGGGGTTGGCATTGATTAATTGAGATGTACTAAACAGAATTTTTTTCTTTGTAACATCCTAGCTATTCTATTCTATCTAAATAGGTAAATTATATCGTGTAAATTGTGCTTTCCCCATTACCCTTAATGTTCGAACGACGATGCTGAGAGGTCATTAGCATGCAACGATGCATATTGATTTATTATTAGTGTAAACCTGAAGTTACGTCGAAACGTAGTCCCAAGAGGCGACCTACAGTCTACTTGGAAATAAACAGGTAGTGCTCTTTAGCAATATTATCAGTGTTTATCTGTATCTGCATCAGAAAATGTACTTACATATTTTCAGTATTAAAAAAAACTATTCTTGAACTGAGCCTGAGGTAGGCTCCATACAGAAAGTTGTACAGTTTGATGGTCTGAGTTCACCGTTTCAGTCTGCGGAGGGCTGTCCCTTACACCCTGTATAATATACAACGTGTTAATGGATAAGCGCAACCCCTCATACACCCCACCTGATTTATAACAAAATAATTAGATTATTTTGATAGTTAACATTTTAAGTAGGGTGAGAGTGCCCGTGCGGTGGGTTGAGATCGAATTAAGTAAATTTTGAATTTTACAAACAAATTATTTAATATTTTGAAAAAAAATACGTATGTTGAAAACATGATAATTCGATTCTTCTCTCGATTCTAAACAAACTACTTTCTAGTTTTGCGTTAATTCATTAACACGTTGTATACCTATGCTTCAAAATGTTTTAACTCTTCAGCTAAACGTCATGAATACATGAAAATATAAAGCAGATTGCTATTTTCCGAGTCCCTCCTTCCCACTGTGGTTTCTTTGTTTGATAAATAATTCATTTGCAATTTTATTCGCATCCTTTGTACACGCATAGGTACGTGATAACAGCAATGATTCACGTGAAGAAGGTGGTCTTTGCTTGACAAAAATACGGGCTATTTGTGTTTCATACATGATTATAGCTTCGGATAAACCTGTTTCAGACATATTCTCTTTGTCTAAATGGTATGTAATCTAAGCATATTTATTTTTATCAAACACCATTGTGTATTTTATGTATATAAAACAAAAGTAATGTTGTATTAGTTGTAATTTTCGTATTATAATAACCGTGATTGGGTCAAATAGGTTTTGCAGCTTGTTCCTCATCTAGTCCTTAGGTTTAAACAGCAATAACGATTATTTATTTATTTGATAGTTTTGAGTCAAAGTGAACCTTGTTACTTTCATTCTTAAAAATTAGTTGGTACCTAGTTGGAGCAATGTTTCTCACCACAGAAGAGAGAACCAGACTTCGCTTTAGTATAAGAAGCATGTATGTGCAGGCGTGCCACTGATATGGGTCACCCGCATCAGTTCCTTCATTTTGTTCAGAAAAAGGTCATAATTCATTATGATAATTTTATGTAGACGCAGTCATAAGACTTATGAAGATAGGGTTGAATTTATTTTTGTCTTTTTTGTTCACACTAGTCCTTGAACTAAATAGCCCTCTTGATATTTCTACCGGTTCTCTTTTCTGCGTATCTGACCACCCTGAAAGGGAATACATACTGTCTTGAGTTTACGTACACACGGCGACAGATCAACCTACCCATAGTTGAACTCTATGTTCATGGACATAAGGTCCAACTATGGGTAGGTTGATCTGTCGCCGTGCGTACCTACGTATTTATGTATTTTATAGTTATTAAAATTGTTGCGTTCTCTGAATACTCCTACTTATTCCTATTAACATTTTCTTTTTTAAATAGATGAGGCATAAGTCATTTCGAGTACATATTATATAACCTTATTTATTTTATTACACTATTAATTGTTACATCTAGTTTAATTGTAGTCGCGTGCATAATATTTATTTTTGTATTGATCATATTGTAGTAATTTTAAGACCTTGAAATAAATATCTGAAATTATATCTTTGTAATGTTTAATCCTTACACAACACTATGAATCTATCACTATTAATACAAGATTGTCTTGGTTATTCAACATATATATACGCACATAACAAAAAGCAAAGTTACATACTACCTAGGCATGCTAATGACAATTTCTTCACTAGCATGTTGCAAACAACATGTAATCGAAAGCATTTAAACCACCTTCCTGAGGTGGGTATTATTAAAGATAAAGCCTGTCCAGGAAAATAAAAAACTTCGCCATGTTGCGGAAAATCATAGGAACTAATTCTTGTACTTAAAACATTGTCAAAGCAGGTTTTTTATTTTTCTGGTCAGGCTTTCCGTTACAAAACCTCAAGTTAGCAATATGATTGTTCTAAAATTTTATTTTCAGAATGTGACGATGAAACTCCGATGTCAATAGAAGCTTTAGTTCGTTCGCCCTCACTGCCGATACACTCGACCGCTAACTACGGGCCGACGAGCCTGTGGACTATTGTCATGCGACTTCAGAACGAAGTCAAATCTTTAAAATTAGACGTTAAGAACCTAAAAATGCAGTTAAATGAGGAGAAACAGGACCGCACTCTTGCCATTGCCGCCTTGCAATCGAAAAATATATTGAAGGATGTAAAGGAAAGTAAATGTTAATTTAATTAGTAATAATCTAGTATTAACTACCACAAACTTTTAAATATACCGACGTGTAACATATCTACAAATTCTGGTTTTGTATCAACATTGACATATCGTCGACTAAAATGTTAGACCTCGTAACTCCATTAGATCAAATTTTACAGGGGGCACAAAAAACTTCACCAGGAAAAATGGCAGCCCAGAGTTACATGGTTTTCTATTTATCATTTAAATTGTAACGGCTTTTTAAAAGGATTTAAGAGTTGTGCCATGAATGCATTCAGAAATTAGTAATAAAATTGTATAAAATGTCATTTGAAAAATAAAATGGAGTTACGAGGTTTGACACTTTAGCCAACGATATCCTTTTATTAAACTCATGTTACCTATTTCCCAAACTTAAACGGTAGGCAATCTTAGCACACATAAATCAAACTTGATCAAACTACAGTCGTAGTTCCATTTCATGAAGATAGATCGAGTGGAGCGGTGTTATATAAATGTACAACCAGTTGTAGTACATACCTTCAACATAGCGGGTTGTGACGGGGACTCGGTTCAATGGGTGCTCACCGGGCCGGATCGCCACTACAGGACTCGTAGGTGTAAAGCAAAGGGCTACAAAGCAGTGTTAGCGAGATAAAAGGCAATTACTCTTTTAAACGACACTTTTGGATCACTGCGCGATATTTATAACAAGAACAAGTATATTACATGATTGGTTTAAAGAGTAAAATATTATTCTTTGTTCGCACAAATTATATACCAGATTTTAAGTTGGCTATCAAACAAAAAAAGTTTCATCAAAATCGGTTCAGTAGTTTTCTCGTGATGCTCGCACAGACAGACATAAATTCTAAAAAAAGATTGATTTAGCGTCAAAACCTAAAAACCATATAGTCATTTTATTTTTGTAAATATATTCAATATACAGACACTTCTGTTACAGTTTTATTGGCTATGTGCAAGACACTAGCGCCCCTAGCGGTGTCAGTTAAAAGTTTGTTATTTTTATAATAAAGTAATGTAAAAACTAAAGAAATTAGCAACATAAAAAATTTTAAAATACCTACTTGCTACAATCCACGATATTTGCAGTGCCAACTTCCGTACAAACTTTTATCCCGGTTTTTACACCTTTGGAGATAAAATTTCAAAAAACCCTTTTTAGTAAACACCTAGATGCCAATAGAAACTTCCATGGCAAATTTTAAGTTTGTAGTCTTTACAGTTTTGGAGATTTCGTGTTGAGTTAGTGTGTAGATTTGCATAGAATCAAGTATATTTTACACAGCTTGTCCAACAAACGTACACATTTCTGCCACCCCGGGCGCTGCGGTCGATTTGTCAGTTCCCATCACCACTTCGCCCATAGCCAATAATAGTTATTAAGATATAATCCGGTACGCTGGATAAATCGAACTTAATATGCTGACGGTTTTTTTAAAAGGATGAAGTAGACTATCGAACTGAAAAACGTTGTCTATGGGACCAAAGACGACATCGCGAAAAAATAATACAGGGTGTTAGGGTAAACAGTTGCACAACTTTAAGGGGTTTAACTGTACCCATGATACTGAACAACTTTCCCAAAGAAACGTATGGGAAATTCCCAAAAATAAAATTTCGACTATCCATACTAAATGCATTCAGCTAATCGAACGTTTGTATGAAAAGCTGATAATTTTTTTATGCTAATTTGCTTTACATTTCTTTGGAAAGTTGTTCAGTACCATGGGTATAATCACCCCTTAAAGTCGTGCAACTGTTTACCCCAACTTCCTGTATGCTTTCCCATACATTTGAGTCGAAAAGGATTGCAGTTTTATATGGAACAGATGATTTTTTCATCCTCTTAAAAAACCCGTCAGCATGTTAAGGACTATATGATCGAAGGACTCCGAGATAACTCCTATTATATTAAGAGGGTAGAGCTAGTCATGAAAATTCAATAAGGTAGGCTAAGTTTAAAAGGGAAGTAAGATCAAAGGATAATTCAACCTAGCTTCTATGGACAAAGTTAGTAAGCATACTAAATGAAGTACCTACTTTCAGTAGAAAAATAACCGATCCATCCAATTACACATCCATTGAACCTTCCAGCGGAAAACGTCGAGTTTGTTATTATTTTATTTCTATCATAGCGGCGGATGAAAATTGGTGGAAATTTAAACGATCGGGCGGTTGTCGTCATAGCTCGGGAGCAGCAACAAATGTTACCATTTTAATTTCATTTCCAATTTAGTGCCTGCACGTACCTACCGAACAATTTCGCAACCGCTCCGAATAACTAAATCACGAGATTCACGCTATCTTTTTTGAAAGTTATTAAAAATCTTATGAAACTCTTACCACTATTTATAGTTTCAATATGGCTCGGTAAATGGTTATTAAAACTTCACAATTATATACGCAGAAACTTTTATTAGTCGCAGATGGGAATTTAATTCATATTTAGCAGTTTCGTTTGATAAGTCATTAACGTCAATAAAACGAACAGATTTATCACTCGGCGATAATTAACAATTCGGTATGTCAAGTTTTGTTTTGGAGGGCTGAATCGAAAACCATTTCGAGATAATTGTCTTAATAATAATATTTTCTATGTCAGTGATTTTAAAATGAAAGGATTACAGATATTTTTAATGAAATAACGTAGTTTTTCGGTCCGTCCAGTGACGTCACTGGAAAACCTGTGAACTCCTTGGTAAACTTAAAATAACTGACCATTAAAAAATAAAATACATTCACTATGTCAGAATTTGACATTTGATGTTGCCGTTTCTGTAGTTAGAAAGAGTATGCAGGATTTTTTAATTTTTTTTAATAAAGCAGTAGTTTTCTCCATGGAGTTTGAATTATTTTCTCTCCACCATTTTTGCATTTACAGATTACAGATCGAAATAATTTAAAAATTAAATTTGTATTGATAAACTCGATGAATCGCAATAAAAATTAAATTGGTTTCTTAAAATTATGTTTTCTATCTATAAAAACATAAAATGAAAACCAAAAAAAAATTGGCATACCGAATTATAGATCTAAAATACAAATATTAGGTGTTTGTAGCTATAGTAGTGAGATACATAGTTTTTTTTAGTCAGTTGCATAAAAATATAACTGCGAACACTTATAATATATGGCATACAAGAACAATAAGAGAAGTTTTTTCCGAAAGCGTAAATGCGCGCTGTATACAAACGAAGTCTGGTGATATTTTTAATACTAACCAATTAAAGTCAATGCAATTTTTCAGAAATAATCTAGAAACTGATCTCTATGTTGTTATGAAGTCAGATTTTCGTTAAAATATACAGTTTCAGTGCTAGGATTAATTTAAGATTTGTGTGGACATCTTTGAGGCACTGTAACTTTAAAACTATACCTTTTAACGAAAATCTGACTTCATGCAAACATAGAGATTAGTTTCTAGATTGTTTCTGACAAATATCATTGACTTTAATTGGTTAGTACTGAAAATATCACCAGACTTCGTTTGTATGGAGCGCGTTCCGAATTATAATCCCTTAAATGTAGAGAAAGATCTAGGTCTTTTGAGATCATAAACTATCGCGTACCTGCTTAAAATAACAAATTCATTTGGCTTTAATATTCGATACTATTTTGTAAATATAAACCGTTACAACATAATTATAAAAATATTTTAAATTATCTAAGTGTATGGCACATATTCGGTTCATGCAGTAATCAGTCCAAGTTGATTACGTAATCTGCGGAACTGGCGCACAGTGGTCCATAATAATTAATTCATGGACAAAGGGTATGATTCTAAAATTGATGTTTAAATCTAGCTAATCGGATCTATGAAACCTGTAGATTTATACTGTAGTAATACACGATAAATTTATAAAAACCTATCTTATCGGGAACATGACACAAAAGTTGTGCGCGTAGTCGGCCGATCAAACGAAGACTGTTGCGTAATTAGTTCTCTTTTTATTCGGACACTTCAGCGTGGATCCTCCGTCCAGTAGTGGTAAGTCAATGGGAAAAAATTAAATTTTAGGGATTTTTTCTAAAACTTCTCCAAACTTCACGGAATCCTTTATATGGTAGTTAGATGGCCATTGACTCTATCCATTATTGAAAGAATTTGGCGATATTTAAACGTGCATTATTAAAAATGCACGTTTAGACATAAAAATCGTTCAATATCGGATAGAATCTATGAATACCTAGCTACCATACAAAGGGTTCCGGGAAGTTTGGAGAAGTATTATACATTTATTTGTATTACTACAGTATAGATCTACAGATTTCATAAATCAGATTAGCTAGTTTCAGATACCCCTATGTCCCTGAATTAATTATTATGGACCACTGTGTGGCGGCGCGGTATTTGTTCTGGTCGCGTCGGGGCTTATGCCGCGTACATTCTACAACGGTTCAACCTGGACTAATTACTCTATGAATTAGGTATTTGGTAGTCGGTAGCTCGATTATTCTGTTGTTTTGGACTGTGCATTGGCCTGGTATTTGTTCTGGAAGCGCTTTTGGTCGCGCCAGTGGTACACCTGGTTTCGAATGCGTGTCACGTCTGCGGCATACGTGCGACAACACCCACCTACGTATCGAACGCCCAGGTCCAGCCATTCGGAGATAAATACTTCCACAGACTCACATTTGTCACGGTCGATCCAGCTGAAAACAATGCCATTGATATAGAGTGCAATTTCAATTGGATGTTAGTATCTACAACTACGCGAGTAGGTACCTAGTTAAAAAGGTCGAAAAGAGTAAAAGATACGCTGTTCGTAAATAAATCCAAACTATGGCATGTAGAGATTCTAACAACTATATTCATTCACCTACGAATCACGACTATATTTCCATTCCCCGAGCGGGTAGTCAGAGATATTCTGAAACCTCAGAACATCCGCGTTTCACTAATAGTACCGAAACTCTGCCCAGTGTGACAGGAAGTGAGCCCGGCGCCACTTGTAATGGACAGTGGCTACAATAACATGCCTCGAAATTGAAGCATTTTTCCTCAGGATGTTGTCCTTCACCGAAAAGCATGTGCTGTTACAAATCATATATAAATTCCGAAAAACTCGTTGGTACGAGTCGGCCTGGACTGTCGAACCATCGCCTCCTGCACGGAAGGCAAGGTTACTCGCCACTGGACCACCACGGCTTTATTTCTAACAAAAATATTTCCCAAAATAAACCCCGTCTAAATTGGTTCAGTCTTTTTTAGTGATGTGTGCACAAACCAACAACAAACAGAAAAAAATTCTAAAATGGTCTCAGTGCATCCGAAACGCCCCAAATTAATATTTTTGCAAATATTTTCAATGTGTAGGTATCCATGCTTTACAATTTTATTATAAGTAACTACGTATAGATTTGCTTTCCATTTAAACGTTCATTCGACGCTGTAAAATTTTATGGCAATATTAAAAATAAATCAATGAATCTGTAAACTGCTATATGTAGTAGTAATATATGAATTTCCAGAAACGTTCGTTCGCGTAATAATGAAGTTCGTATCGGATTCAATGTTTCCTAGAAACTAAATAGATTTCAAAATCAACCTTTTGAGTATAGAATCAAAGGTTCATTTTGAAGTGAGTCGAGACTATCCCAACTCTGGTTACTGATTCAAAACGTTAGCAAGTACACGATTTTGAAATGAACTTCAAACACATACGTATAACGAACGACGTACCTGTATCCAGCCTACGAATAGATGAAACTATGGTATTAGGTAGGTATGAAGTATAACCCTTTCGATTGGTTTAGTACAGCCAATAAAAATTTTAGCAAGTAGAAGATTTTGATATGAACTTCAAACACATACGTACCTACACAACGTGTTAATGAATAACGCGCAAAACCTCATACACCCCAACTGATTTATAACAAAATAGTTAGATTGAAATAATAATTTCATTATTTTGATAGTTAAATTTTAAAGTTATTCGCATTTTAAATTTTCAGGCAAAAATGATTTATAATCATTTCAGCAATGAATGCAACCGCTAGCGTGCTTGTGGATACCTTTTAAGAATCTTGTGTTGGTAGTAAGTAGGATGAGAGTGCTCAAGCGGTGGATTGAGATCGATTTCAATAAATTTTAAATATTACAAACAAATAATTCAATATCAGAACATCTCTGACTACCCCCTCGGGGAATATAGTCGTGAGCATATACATACATAATTTAATATTTTGAAAAAAAAAACCTAAGTTGACGACATGATAATTAGATTCTGCTCTCGATTCTAAACAAACCACTTTCTAGTTTTGCGTTAATTCATTAACACATTGTATAACGAACGATGTACCTGTATCCAGCATACGAATAGATTTAACTATGGTATATAGGTAGGTATGAAGTATAACCCTATCGATTGGTTAAGTACAGCCAATAAAAACGGGAAACCTCCTAGGGCTATTGTAGTTTTACGTTCGACTTATCAAACTGCGATATCTTACCCTATTTGAGGGTTGTATTTTTCTCCTGAATTGGGGTAAACGATAAGTGGAATGGGGTCGTGTGGCCGGTCGTCGTTGATGCCTTTCATTAGATTGGCGACGTATGAAGGCGCGCAACAATTTACTCCTATTGCCACCAGCTGATCTGGGTTCGCTTCCCAACATTTCTTGGCTACTTTCTGGAAACTTTCACCGTGTGCGATGCTTTGATCGTCCTGCAAAAAATAAAACACAATCTTAAGTGGACATAATTCGTACGGCGGTCTATACAAAACGAAGTTTTGTCCTAATTTGAACATTAAATTAAATTAAAGTAAATACATAAAATTTTTTGAACACAATCGGTTTGGTCCCATATTAAAACTTGTTCAATTTGATGGGTAGACTCTTAGTTTAAAAGGCTGCTAATGATATCAACTTCACCCTGTATATTAACCAGTCAAATCCAATAAAAAATTTTAAACTCTATCTAGAAACCAATATCTGTGTTTTGCATTTGTCAGATTTCCTTTCGATAGTTATCGTAGTGGTTTCCATACAAATCTTAAATGATTCTAGGGAATTCTGACAAAATACAAATCACAGACAGAGCAAAAAAAATCTGCGGTTCCATACAAAACTGCAATTCTTACTCGACTCAAAATTAAATGTATTCAACAGCAGATTTGTTCTTTGCTCCGATCGGGTTACTCCCATAGTAAAAGTTGTTCAGTTTGATAGGTAGACTCTTCGTTAAAAAGGATGCTAATGATATCAATTTCGATGACGGAACTTCATTTGTACGCAGCGCGCTCGGGAGCTTACGGAATAAAATTATCTTACAGCAACGCGATTTAATAGAGGTTCACTTAAATATTTACAAATAGAATATTAAATTTAAACATCCTGGGTTGGGTTGGGTGGCAATAACAAATTATAGAGAGGAATTAGTAAGGAACCCTATTGCTCTCGCTTTTCTGTCGGTTCGTCAACTCGTAGAGACGCAGACTTTGAAATGGTTAAGGGTTTATTATTTGGACCGCATTCCTTTGAAATATTTTGAATAAAACATTTCAGAGGGGCCGACTCGTTTTTAACTTTGTCTTTTCTTAGCGCTACGAAACCCTTGTTCCACGAGTCTAACTAGCACTTTGCCAAGGTTCTTAAAATCTTGACCGTAACAAAAGACGATATAAAGAACAAACAAAGTTTTACATTTTGTGTAGGTACCTACTAGGCATAGCTAGGCATTTCAAAATTTAAGGAAATATAAATTCAAAGCGCGCTCCATACAAACGAAGTCTGGTGAGATATTCTCAATCTTCTCGTTCTATAAACTTTATAATTATTTCATACAAACATAGAGATTAGTTTCTAGATGGTTTCAGAACAATTTCATTGACTTTAATTTGTTAGTATTGAAAATAACACCAGACTTCGTTTGCATGCAGTGCGCATTTACGCATTCGGAATAAAATTAAGTCTAACAAAGAAGGAGAAAGAACCTCATGAACCGATAAAGGTTTGAAATGAATTGATCAACTTTCGATACATTGGCCCGCCATGTTGAAACTTATTCACAGTTGTGCTGATATATTATGTACCTATCTATAGGATCCTTCTTAATATGCTGACAGTTTTTAAGAGGATGATTAGACCATCAAACTGAACAACTTTCTCTATGAGACCAATGTCGAAATCGCGAAAAACAAAATCTGCTGTCCCATACACCTGGGTCGAGTAAGATTTCAGTTTAGTATGGAACAGCAGACTTTATTTTCGCGATTTCGACATTGGTCCCGTAGAGAAAGTTGTTCAGTTTGATGGTCTAATCATCCCCTTAAAAAAGTGTCAGCACATTAAGTTGGACCCTGTACAAGGTGTTACAAAAATACAAATAAACATTTAAGGGGGTTGTTTAGACCATCAAACTGAACAACTTTCACTATGGGACCAATATCGAAATCGTGGAAAAAAAATTGGTGTTCCATACTAAACTACAAATCTACTCTAGGTAAATGTATGGGACAGATGATATTTTTTTTCGCGATTTCGATGTTGGTCCCATAATGAAAGTTATTCAGTTTGATGGTCTAAACAACCTCCTTAAAAGTTTTAAATGTTTATTTTTACTTTTGTAACACCTTGTATATGGGAATCCATACACTTCTAGGTTCTAGGCACATAATATACTCGCTTCATATGGTAAATAAATATCTAAAAATATTGAAACGGGAAAGTAAACAAGGTCCCGCAGTTGGAGTTAGATAACAACCAATACGTTCAAACTCGTTCACGAGCCAATGAATTTTGTTTGACTTGCAAAAGTTTAAAATTTATGATGCCATGCCGCTCCGAGTAAGTCATAGAACCAGCATTTTATTTAGTGCTCTGGCTTTATTATTCAAGACGTTTGAATTATTTTGAAACCTTAAGAGCTTTTTAGGGTTCCGTACCCAAAGGGTGAAAACTGGACTATACTATTCATAAGCCTACTCTGTCTGTCCGTCTGTCTCTCCTACCGATTTAGGGCTGTAACTTTTGAACCGTTATAGCTAGACGGTTGAAATTTTCACAAAATGTGCGCTATTATGGCGGATTTGCTAACAAATAGTAAAAAAAATCAAAAAGTTAAAAATGTAGGGGACAAGAGACTTACAGTTTTTATCAACGATTTTTCTACTCGCTCTATCGTAAAAACGGTAATTCTTACAAGCGTCGAACTTGGTGTGATTATAGAGCAAACTCTACAGTATAACAATAAATAATAAAAACAGGCCAAGTGTGAGTCGGTCTCGCGCTAAAGACTCCGGAGAATGTGGTGGAATATTTTCTGTGGTGGTGAGATACGGAACCCTCAGTGCGTGACTAACCCGACTCGCACTTGACCGGTTTTATTTCTTTAAATTCTCTTTAAGAGTAGATATCACGTAGGACTCGCTTCGCTTAATGCTTCAATAACCTATTAGAATTAACGTAAAAACAAAATTCTACTTGAATTTTGTTAAAATGTTTGATATTTTCTAGTCCCGTCACGTTGCGTTATACAGGGTGTAACGAAACACCCTAGTAATACTTAAGGGGGTGCTTAAGACCATCAAACTGAACAACTTTCACTATGGGGCCAAAGGCCAGATAAAAAAAATCTACTGTACATACATGTGAGTCGAGACGGTAATGCAGTTTTGTATGAAAGAGCGGATTTTTTTCGCGATTACGATGTTGGCTCCATAGTGAAAGTTCAGCACCCACTTAAGTTTTACCAGGGTGTTTTATTACAGCCCGTATATCTGGTTACCTATCACAAATAGGTACAAAATTTTATAATTAGGTAGTTACTTTACTATCGAAAATCCACTACCTAGTTGAACCTATCTGGCTAAGTATTATGTAATATCTACCGTCCAGGACTTTCAAATAAAGTCGAATGAAAATATCGGCGGTGTCGAAAGTTTTGTCATGCGGAAACTGGGTGAACAAACTTCTACAAAGTGCAGACACACCGTATAATATTTTGAGATCGTGTTTGAAATCTTGGCACTACTTACCTACTATTGCTCAGGAAGTTTTAAAATACCGACTAAGTAGTCAGCTGTTTAGCGACATACGTACCTATACAGGGTGTAATGTAACCTTAAATGCGTTATACAGGGTGTAAAATTTCTTACTTACTTTAAGGAGTGCTTCAGACCATCAAACTAAACAACTTTCACTATGGAACCAACATCACCAATCACAAAAAAAAAAATTTGCTGTTCCATAGAAAACGTCAATCGCTGCTCGACCCAAATGTATGAGACAGCAGATTTTTCATACAAGAAACTAGGGTCCTCATACAAGAAACTAGTTTTATCAACGTTTTTTTTTCTCGCTCTATCCTGAAAACGGTAATACATACAAGCGTCAAATTTGGTGCGATTATAGAGCAAACTCTACTGAACTACAAATAGTAAAAACCGGCCAAGTGTGTGTCGGACTCGTTTTAAAGGTCCCGGAGAAAAAAAAACTTTTTTGTAAGTTAATTTGTTGTTTGGTACGGAACCCTCGGTGCGCCAGTAGCCCGACTCGCACTTTACCGGTTGTATTTTAATATCTTCAATGTACATTGTACAGACACACTTCTGTTACAGTTTTATAATAGTTTAAATAGTATCTTACCTTGCAGCTAAAAGCAAGCCAAGCTTTAACGTTGGGGTATTCCCGTAGCAGATCACAAAGCATTTCCGCTTCCTCCTGGCACGGGATCGTCTCGAGGGCCAGCAGATCTACTCCTGCTTCTATCAGGGCCTGGATTCGTGGCAGATGCCACTCGCGCATCGTCTGCAATTAAATTATAATTACCTATCATGCTTGGCAACATATTCTAATGCGTCGCGTTTTGAAAATGAAAACCCCATCCAAATTGGTTTAGGTGTTTTTAATTGATGCGTGCACAAACAGGTAAACAGAAAACAGACAAAAATTTTAAAAATGGTCTTGGCATTCCATTACGTATCGTAAACTCCTCCATCTCTCAAATATCTTCCATGTAGAGATATACTCTCAAGTTTACAATTTTATTAATTACTAGAGTTAATCCGCGACTTCATCCGCTATCAAAAAATATAGTTTCATCAAAATCGGTTCAGTAGTTTTCGCATGAGGCTCGCACAAACAAACACACAAACCCACAAACAGACAGACAAAACTTCTAAAAAAAGGTTGCTTTGGAGTCAGGGACACCAAAACCATTTCGTCATCTTTTTTCGTTTGTAATATCTTCAATGTTAAGATATAGATTCTGAAGAATCCTTTTTGTTGTTAGTTAGTTTAGCAAAAGTGGCCATATCGACTGTTCAAGTGCTGTAATTGGATATCATTTTTGGAAATAAGTACCTACAGGCTCCTTCTTAATATGCTGACACTTTTTTAAGAGGGGATGTTCAGACCGTGAAACTGAATAACTTTCTCTATGGTACCAACATCGAAATCGCGAAAAAAACATCGAACTGTACAATCATTTGGCTCGAGTAGGTTTGCAGTTTTGTATGGAAGAGCAGATTTTTTTGTGATTTCGATATTGGTGCCATTGAGAAAGTTGTTCAGTTTGACGGTCTGATCATCCCCTTAAAAAATTGTCAGCATATTAAGATGTAACCTATACAGGGTGTAAGGAAAAGTATCATTATCCTTTAAACCAGATACTCTACCCATCAAACTGAACAACTTTTACTACGGGAGCAAACCTGTCAGAACAAAACAAATATCAACTGGCCCATACATTTGTATCGAGTAGGTATTGCAGTATAGTTTGGGACAGCTGATATTTTTTTTGTTCTGATCGGTTTGCTCCAATACTAAAAGTATGTGGTTTAAAGGTTAATGATTCTTTTCCTTACACCCTGTATATTTAGGTCAGTATCAGTAACGAAAACATTCGTCAAGCTCTCGAACTCATAACGAAAAATGCAAATCTCCCGTCCACACTTTCTTTAATAATCTCTCTTCAAGGTTTTTCTTTGGTAGTCACTGAAAAGTTTTAGATTGGTTTTACAGTCAACTCTACCTAGTGAATTGAAATGTTAATTCATCGGTAATGTGCTTTTTGGTATGAATATATCATGAAGTGAGATAACGTCCTGGCAGCAGATTTCATACTATACATCCGGTCATATAAATAAAATAATTATAGGTAAACTTATACAAAATGTTGAGACCTATTTACGTATAACGGACTTCACGGACACTCAATGAAAGTCATTTTGCCTTTAACGTCAATTTGATATCAAAATAATGAAAAAGAATGTCATTTATTTAATTAAGTAGGTCAGTACTACTTCTTGTTCGTTTCTAACAATCCATTTGTTCTAGGTTTCGTTAATTAACTGTCTGTCCACCCCACTCAAATGCTGTCCGCCCAGAAAAACAACGAGCAATAGAGGGGGAGTTTTTCATATTGCCGATGTAAATTTTAATTTGCAGGCAACTTTACGGCCCTCTTTACGATTTAGCTGGCGCTTTCAACCTTTATTAGGCTATGCATTCAATTCATGGCTCGGCGGGTTCAGTAGAAATGATCGCGAGGACTATTCCTTCTATTCTCATTGAAAATAAAGTAAATAAACTTGTTTATGGCTCTGTTTACGTGCACCGCTGCAACGGGCGATAGGTAGTGAGTTTCTTTGCTGATAAATATAATGGCACGATGCCAAGCTTTATATTGCCGTTTAAGGACATTAGGACATCATACAATATCATTACACGAAGATAGTGGAATACTTATTATTGGACGTCCGCGTGTAATTCTACTAACAAACTTTTCTGACACTTTTTTTGCGGGAGACGAGGTTGCATGAAATCCGAAACTTTGGATTTTATTCCATTTCTAGCATAGGCTCACGACTATATTCCCCGATGGGGTAGTCAGAGATATTCTGAAACCTCAGAACATCCACGTTTCACTAGTAGTACCGAAACTCAGTCCAGTGTGACGGGGAGTGAGCCGGTCGCCCTTATAATGTACAGTGGGTACAATTACAATACATGCCTTGATATTGAAGCATGCAGGTTTCCTCACGATGTTTTCGTTCACCGAAAAGCCAGTAGTAGTGTTACAAATCGTACATAAATTCCGAAAAACTCATTGGTCCTGCACGGCAGGCGAGGTTACTCGCCACTGGACCACCACGACATGCCATGGAAATTGGCAGAGGGGAATACTAACGCAAGGCTGGCCCCTAGTTATATGGTCTAAGGTCCGGGAGTATTATTAGGTTATTCAATTAAGATAAAATTTACCTACATTATGATTTACCTTAATGTTATAATAATAAAAATACTCATTCCGAATTTACAGCTTTTCGTCGGTAAACTTTAACTTTACCTTTGACATTTAATTAAAAATCGATGTTAGGCGGGCATTCCTAAAAGCATCCGATGACAGAGAAATCGAAATAGACAAAGAACTAATTAGCTGATCATCTATTATTGAATTTATTCGGCCTAGTTTTGTATTGGGAGATCGGACAAGATTAATAATTTACCTCCACCGATGTTGTGTCTGCGTAGCTGCCATCGTACTCGGAGCCGTCGTGTAGGTGTGCTCCGTAGGGGCCCACAGACCCCACAACTAGCGGTGCGTGATCTAAATTAACAAACGAGATATATCTATTCATAAAATACAGTTTACGTAGGTACGTCAGACACTGGGATGACACTAGATGCTTAGGCGACACCATTAATATCAACTTAGTATTTATAGGTGTGTCGTCTCTTAGTATCAAACTTTTAAGGGAATATAATTCGGAGCGCGCTCCATACAAACGAAGTCAGATGATATTCTCAATACTAACCAATTAAAGTTAATGAAATTTTTCAGAAACAATCTAGAAACCAGTCTATGTTTTTATGAAGTCAGATTTTCTTTAAATTGTATAGTTTTAAAGTTACAGTGCCTCAAAGATTTCCATACAAATCTTAAATTAATCCTAGCACTAATACTGTATATTTTAACGAAAATCTGACTTCATACAAACATAGAGATTAGTTTCTACATTGTTTCTGAAAAATTTCATTGTCTTTAATTGGTTAGTATTAAAATTATCACCAGACTTTGTTTGTTGGCAGCGCGCATTTACACATTCGGAATAATCTTGAATCATACAAATGAACATTGTGCCTACTTCTTTTAACTCAAAATTGTCTTCTTTTAAGTTAAATTATATCAAGGTTCACTCGTTGTCTTACGATTTAAAGGATTTACATCCTCAACAAGACAAGCAGAAATATCTGTTGGAAGAATTTTCTATTGAGTTGAGATAGATGCCCATCTACCGTATTTAGCAAATCTCGTGTGTTAGGTATATTATAATGACGCGATAATATAAATAGAATAGACCAGATATCGAAATTTCTAACAAAATGTTATGAGCCAGAATCATATGATACCAAAAACACATCGATTCGATATCAATCGATCATCGATATGTTAGGTAATGTAACCCCGATTTATTAGTGAATACTTATACCCATTATTATAACTAGGTAGGTTATATTTTAGCCATATCCAGTAGCTACACAAATGTCTCTACACCTTTGATTAAATAAAAATAGGAAGATAGGTGACGTTCTTGCATTACATACTCGAAAAATGGACCTGCTTTTTATGTATCTAATGAAAATAATGCCGTGTGATTTTTTTGTTTTGTTTGTTTGTTTGTTGTCTCTGTATACTATGTTTTTGGTCTAAAATAAAGTATAATTGATTGATTGCTTTTTCTTTTTGATAATTTGTACAACGAGTAAAAGCACACGAAGGCATTGTGGTACCTTTATTCCGCCTAAAAAAAAGTTACTCAATCACGCAATGCCGCTCGTATTTCAACTAAGGAAATTGGGCGACAGGGGCTCAATTTATGCGGTCCATACGCTGTAGGCCAGTCACCTATCTCCCTGTTTTAATTTTATCAAAGCTCTACACCCCTGCGAAGTGTAATTAATGCGTGCTTGCACCCGTCCCCTGCGGTATGCGGACCCGGGATGCTTTGTTTACACAGAATGTAGACATTCTTCACATTTTTAAATTATAACAAATTGTCATTACACCTCCAAAAGTTTTGAATTGGAGCTCCGCATAAAACTGGCCGCAGTGGAAAGATGTGAGGAGAAAGTTTTAGCAGTTTTAGACAGGTATCTGCCAAGAACACAGAACCTACTTACCGACAAAATAAAAGTTGATTTAATTTCAAGCTTCTGTACCAAATAGCACATCTCTGTTATTAACTTTGCTTAACTGCTCGATGAACACATTTAATTAGTAAACAAAGCCCGACCTAACCTCAGTATCATAACATTTTATTATAGTACCACTACCTATCTATAACACAAACACGAGATAACACTTATAGATACCTAATAACCACAATAGCTAGCTTCTACCAGCGTCAATGATCTTTCAAGCTTTGAGTGAAAATTTTAATTTCTCTTTAAGGCAAGACATTTCGTTCTTCATTAATCTCACAAATGCTTAGATTAAATTAGGAACATGGCACATATCCAATTTTCATCTTAGGCTCATGCAATGAATAAAGGATCAATTTGTTTTCAGTAGTCTTCAGGCTTTATATATTTGACTACCTACTATTTATGCCTTTCTTGCCCATGGTTATGTCATATCCCATATTATATTTATGCGTATCGTAAGCATATGCTCATGACTATATTTCATGAGTTAGTCAGAGATATTCTGAAACCTCAGAAAACCCATGCTTCACTAGTAAACTCTATGCAGTGTGACGGGGATTGAGCCCGTGTCGCCACTTATAATAGACAGTTGGTACAATTCGTGCCTCGAAATTGAAGCATGCAGGTTTCCTCACGATGTTTTCCTTGTTGATTGCACAAGTTTAAAATTAATCAATCAATTAATCAAATCAGCCCACATCAACTCACTGCTGGGCATAGGCCTCTGTTTTATTGCGCCCACGGACCTGTGCTAATTCGATCACCTGACCGCATGTAACATTAATGTTATTGTTAAATTAGATTAACCATTAAAAAAATAACTAACCATTAGGGACGCAGTCCTGATATTCCTCAAGGTATATGGTCCGCGCGCGCTTGGCGAGCTCGACCGCGCGCACGATAAGCTCGTACCCCTGCTCTGCTGTCACGCCCAGGTGCTCCACGAACCCATCCAGTGACGCCTGATATGTGTTCGTTATTATCAGGTCTGCGCCAGCTACAACAAAATCACAAAACTTTTAGTGCCTTCAGAATCTCATTCCTTTAATGGCCTAGACCCGGTAAAACCTTACTCAGTCAAAGTTTGTTTTCCCAAGTCTTACTCAAATTGGCATTAAAACTGCTGATGACTGCTGAACCTTAAACCAATTTCATAACTCGTAATGCTAACATTAATCATCTGTATTATAATAGTAATGAAAACAAATGAATAATAAGATTAATGTCTTCAACTGTTTTGCCAATGTCTCCATTCCTTTCCTGTCTGCAACAATTAAACATATCCTGTAAGTTTATGTTGGGAAACTAGCTCAATAAATATTACTGAAACTTCAACGAGTTCTACTCAGTTGCTATATTAACAGTGAGCAGGGTGCGGCTAACAGGCGTAAACAATTAATGTTATTAAAACTTAGTAATGCAACACGAGACCGACTTGTTCAATAAGACTGTTCGGCAAAAGGCACAGCCACTGGGTCGAAGAAAATAATTATTTAGATAATAAATAGGAGTCGGAGCACGGCCTGCGAATGGAAACGTATTAGACAGACAAGGTGATTAATGGCGATGGCGTCTTGTGTACGGAGTTCTGGCTTAAGCCGCCGCCCCTTAGTTAGGTACACGCTGATATTTGTGCCCCCTGCCCGGCCTGTTGTATGCAAATGTGGGGTAGTTAGTAGATGTGGGAGAAATAGAGGCGCCTCTTGGCAACGTGCTACAGCGTCAATCATAATAATCACTGCGACACAGCTGGTTCTTAAATAGCCACGCTATGCATAAATTTAATTGTAAATGTATCCAAAGCTTTTATAAGGATTATATTTTTAACAAATTTGTTCCGCCTTTACAAACATTCCAGTGAAGCAATTATGATTCTACAATGAAGAAGGCCCATATTTTATGTTTTTTCATATCATTTCTTCCATAAGAGGCAGCAAAGCGAGGCAGTAGGCTTTACCCTCCAGGGAGTTATTTGCTTGCCAACACTTTTCAGCTTTTCCTTATGAAAAGAAACGGTCCGTTTTGTGGCGAAGAAAAGCGCTTTCAGGGGACGATGACACGAGACGAGGTCGCACTCTCACTGTCATATGCAAGAGTATGACGGGCTAAAAGCGAGCTATCGTGTAATTCGTCAAAACACGCATACCAAAGTACCCTTCTTACAGCGTACACATGTATGCACTTACTACGATATGAGAGTTCGTTTACTTGTGTCATTCATTACGCGTATTCGTTTGTGGCTTTCGCATATGTGAGCGTGTTTGAAATTCGTTCAAACTTCGCCTCGGAATGGGGAACAACGCAATTACTTTACTGTTCAAAGGGGTTAGTTGTGCGTGACTTGTAATGCCTTCGGATTTTGCTAAATACTCTTACTGTACTTTTGGAAACATTTAAATGGCAGTTCGAATTGAAAGTGCTTACCTAGATTTAAATGTTAAAGCCGGAATAGATTCAGCGGTCGTCTCATTTGAAATCAGAGAGATAGTTTTTGCTCTATTTCCCTTACCTCGGTTCTTTACTCATAATTATTACTTTAGGGAATATGACTGTATAAAATATGCGAGTAATATAAAAACCGTGCTCACTGGCACGAAACGTTACGTTGTGAAATTTCAGGACATCAGAGGACTTTTATGAAATCAACTAATGTAGCTGTCGCGAACACAAACACAAGTAGAAACTGTTTTTGTTATAAGTAATAGGTAATAATATGCTCTTGCTTTTGCGAGTATAATGTAACTGTAAACGTGGATACTCCGCAGTACCTAATCGTGTGTATACTCTACAGGGTGTTAGTAAAAGTATCATTAATTTTTTCCTTTCCTTTGCTTTCATTAACCTTTAAACCATATACTCTGCCCAACAAACTGAACAACTTTTACTATGGGAGCAAACCTGTCAGAGCAAAAATCCATACTGCAGCGCCTACTCGACTCAAATGTACGAGACAGTAGATTTTGTTTTGTCCTGACAGGTTTGCTCCCATAGTAAAAGTTGTTCAGTTTTATGGGTAGAGTATGTGGTTTAAAAATTAGCGATACTTTTCCTTACACCATGTATACAGGGTGTTAGGGTAAACAGTTGCATTACTTTAAGGGGTGATTGTACCCATGATACTGAACACCTTTCCCTTAGAAACCAAAAGGAAATTCACAAAAAAAAATTCGGACTTTCCATACTAAATGCAATCAGCTGATCGAGCGTTTGTATGAAAAGTTGAAATTTTTTTTCTCGAACTTCCTATAGATTTCTGTAGGTGTGAAACAACACATAAAAGTAAGGTGCAGATCAAAGTATCCACGTGTACGCCCACGTCTTATGCTCGAATGATGCGTAGAAAGAAATTGCACTGACATTATTTACCACTGCAGCTTGCCGCCACGTGCTCTATATCTAACATAACGAGTTCGTGTAAGCTACTATACCTACCTATTGCACTCTTGAAATATGAGATTCTTGAAAGGAATTCTCTAAAATTTATGACCACTGATCCATGACAAATTCGTAAAATATCGTTCAATAGCAATACAGGCCGTAAAATTACGTTAAATACGTTAGGTACATTATCAAAGGGGGTGCTTCAGACAATCAAACTGATTAACTTCATTCAGTAGCGTCTTTGACTAATTATTGTAAGGACTAGCCTTGCGGTAGCATTTCCCCTCTGCCACGGTATAACCACAATTGATCTTGTGCATTTAAATTCAATTTTACACCCTATCACTAAACGAAACAGTATATAATTGCGAAATTATAACTTCGAACTTAGTACGTTTGGGGTTCACACGAGACCACTTTTCATGATTTTTAACATTCAAAATTAGAATCTAAGGTTATGGGGAATAAAATCCAAAGTTGCGGATTTCATGTTACCTCGCCCTCCGCAAAAAGTGGCAGAAATGTTTGTTAGTAGAATTACACGCGTAACCAGTCCACATATAAATAGTCAAAGAGTGGCGTGCACTCAGAATAAACACAAATACAGTAAAACCCTAATAATTTCTAAACTAAAAGCATTTTGTTTACTTAATGACTTTTAATTGTTTAATTACCTGTATTTAAATAAATCAAGTCATTTGTGTCTACCGTGAGTGAAGGCTTCACTATGGAGCCAACATCAAAATCGGGATAAAAACCGCTATTCAATAGAAAACTTTAATGGAAGAGCAGATTTTTTTTTTGCAATTTCGTATTTGGCTCCATATTGAAAGTTGTTCAGTTTGATGGTCTGAAACAACCCCTATGATATGACATTATAAACAGATGTTAGGGTGAACAGTTGCATTACTTTAAGGGGTTATTGTACATATGATACTGAACAACTTTCCCTAAGAAACCTATAGGAAATGGGCAAAATAAATTTTGGACTTTTCATACTAAATACAATCAGCTGATCGAAAGTTTGTATGAAGTCGATTTTATTTTGCGAATTTCTTATAGGTGTCTTAGAAAAATTTGTCCAGTATCATGAGTAAAATCACCCCTTAAAGAAATGCAACTGTTTAGCAACTGTTTAGCAAATTTCCCATATTTTCTTTTGGGAAAGTTGTTCAATATCAGCATTTCATCAACTGTCTACCCTAACATCCTGTAGAATCGCACACATATCATAGTAGCTTTATAATAGTAAAACTTAATTACCTCTAAGGAAATCGAGATGCGTATTGACAACTTCTTCGGGATGTGTGTGGAGGAACCGTGCACTCCAGAGCGGATCACCGTCGATGACATGCCCGACATGGCAAGACAGCTGTGTCGAGAACCCTCCGTCCAGCACAACCACGTGCTGAGGCTCAACCCCCTCGTCGTTTGGCGGTGTCATTATCAACCCTTATCACACCCAAGCCGGTACCGGTCCAAAACGAAAAATTTTATGTGCAGAGATACTGACTGAAATGAAATGAAACATAAATCTATACGGTGATTCGATATTCAAATACTCGTAAATTCGAGTACCTAACTCACACGGGTTTCGTGTGTAACGACTATAAAGTTTGAGTATACAGGGTTTTAACTGACAGAAAAGTTTTACTATGGGCACCGTCACTCACGTTTGAATTACATAAGGCGCATTTTAGTTTTCATTCCTGAAGCGCTAAGTTCGAAATTCGAAAAAGCGCTTGAAATCGGGTTGAGTGCCGTATCTGTTACGGTAGTAACTTTTAATTAGTCTGCGCTATGAGACCAAATTGATTTCGCAAAAAAAAAATTTCAGTTTCATAGAAAACGTCAATGGCGACTCAACCCAAATACATGCTTTATATACTATGGGGTATACGACCCAAATATAAGGGGTGGTTGAAACCATCAAACAGACAAACTTTCACAATGGGACCAAATTAAAATCGAAAAAAAAATCGGCTGTGTCCATAGAAAAAGTCAATTAGCTCCTCGACCAAAATGTACGAAACAGTGAATTTTTTTCGCGATGTCTTAGTTGGTCCTATAGTAAAAGTTGTCCAGTTTGATGGTCTGAAGTACCCCAATTTAAGTTTACACCCTCTATAAATGAAATATCTAAATTATTTGACTTCTCGACTTTGTATATTTTGTTTGTTTAAAAGATGTGTGTTGTAGAGTTTCTGGCCGCATCTTCTCTACAACGGAACACCTTCCAACGAGCAGCGGTACAGTCAAAAATAACGTCAGAAAGCTATCCATGTGATATTATTTTGAATAAAACATCTTGAGTTTAAGATTACGTTTTGAAAAGTAAAACCACGTGAAATATTATTATAATATGTGAGTAAACAGACCAACATTTTCTAAAACTCTATTGACAGTGAAAGAAAATCAATTGTAATTGTACGTATCCGAAGGTCCCGCAACTATCAACTTTTGATTGGTTACTTAGGTACTCACACAAAAACTCAACTTTGCCTCTACCAATAATGATTAGGTAACAACTATTTGGTTTTCATCACAATCAGTTTCATTTAAACCGAGTGTAGCCCGATGTCTTTGTGGAAGAGATTGATAATTTGATTAGGAAACATAGCTAGACCTACATCTACCTCTCAAAGTAAATAAATGCGATCAATATCGGGGCTCGGAAATGGAACGGAAGTCAGTGGGAGAGCTTTACATTGACGAAGGTAGCGATTATTAATTATAGGCAAATCGAAAACATTCTATTTTTCGTCAGACTTTTATTTTATGCTGGTAACTATTTTGGTTCGTCTCTACATTAATAGAAGGACATACCCACACCTGATGCAGTCGTGAGAGTTACTTGACTATCATATCATTTAGGTAAAATAAAGTTTAAACATATCTTTAGAACCCGTAAAAATATTTGAAAAATGAAATGTAACTAAACACCCGAGTAATATTTGAAGGGGTGGTTTAGACCATCAAACTGAATTCCATCTGAAAACCATCGAACTCTATGGGACGCAACGCATTGGAATCGCGAATAAAAAAAAACAGCTGTCCCATATATTTCGGTCGAGTAGAATTGGAGTTTTGTATGGAACAGCTGATTTTTTTAGCTATTTTGATGGTGATCTAATAGAGAAAGTTATTCAGTATGATGATCCGATCAACCCTTTAAGAGGTTGCCCTGACCGAACGACCTTGAACTTTTCAGAGCCTCACCTCTACTAAACTTCTTCATTTTAGTAGGTATACCTGTTTTTGATTGACTTGTACTTCATTATCACCATGCTTTCTAATCCAAGGAAATGAAATTCGAAAATCATATGAATTCGCACCAAATTTTACAATTATCTCATTAAATACTGGTCTTTAAAAAATGTACTTCATATCATTTTTAAATCTTAATATTATCTACACAATGGTGTGTATCGCAAGTAAAAGTGACTTCAACTTATAAAGTAGATGCACATAATACCTACAGATTTCTTCCAATATTTAGGTTTTCCTTTAAACCCTGGTTTCATATGTATTTTATAGAAAAATAAGAGATATACTTCATAGCAAATATAGACGAGATCTCATCATTGCTACATTTTTCGTTAATTTGTATGTCTTTCAAATTACGAGAAGATAGCTTCTAAAATCCAGGAAAATATAGCCCGGCCCTCGATTACCTATGGGGAACGTCTTAAAATACCGTCATCTTAAAAGTCAAAAGTCAAAATTGTTTATTCAAAATAATATCACATAGTCGCCACCACCTACCACCGCGTCGGAAGGTGTTCCGTTGTAGAGAAGATGCGGCCAGAAACTCTACAACACACTTCTTTTAAACAAAACAAAATATACAAAGTACAATTACATAAATTTAATATTAAATTACATAGAGTAACATTGTCAAGACCAGACATTTTGGTTATTCAAATAATCATCGAGTTTATAGTAACCTTTTTTACAGAGGACTTGTTTAGCATGGGACTTAAACTTTTTGTCCGTCAAGTTAAGAATATTCTCTGGTATCTTATTATAATAACGTATACAGTGCCCCATGAAAGATGTGTTGACCTTACTAAGTCGAAAATGTGGGAATACTAATTAAGAAGAACCCTCTATGTATTCTTGTCAGACTGGAACTGACCTATCAATATTAGCTATGCAACTCGACTCATGCAAACTTTGCACCCAAGAATAAAATTGAATTTACTTTGTGTCAATAATAACAATTTATCACTTATTTACTTACTTAATGCGAGGTAGGTACCTAGAGATGATAAATCTCTTCGACCTACCTATCACGACGTGACATGAAATTCTAGGGTCACTGTATTCAGATCTGACATTAATTCCTTATCACACGAATATAATAACGATTAGGTACGAGTACATACATATTGCTAGTTCAAATACCTATCTACTATTTGATTACGAACTGTTTGAATTTACACGTGGAAGTATGAAACTTCTAAACAAACTCGTTAATTATTTCAAAACTTTGTATCGGAGTTCTTCTTGAGTCGTGTCGAGAAGTTCTTAAATAATTTTACAAGGCATCTTTTTGCAAAAAAATGTGAAGGACACCGTAATTAAACATAAATCACTACACGAAAAACTGGGGGGAAGGCGGTTGAGACATTTCTGCAGCTGAAGAAATATCACTTTGGGTGACAACAATATTTTAAGCGCCGACTTCCACCTGAGCTCGAAGGGCATTAGAATGAGTTATTAAGGCTCTAGTTGCTGCTAACTAGCAATACACCTAACGCTTTTTAACGCGTGTCTTGTATTATACAGGGTGTTAACTAAAATGCATTACATACTTAAGGGAATATAATTCGGAGTGCGCTCCATACAAACGAAGTCTGGTGATATTTTCAATACTAACCAATTAAAGTCAATGAAATTTTTCAGAAACAATCTAGAAACTAATCTCTATGTTTGTATGAAGTCAGATTTTTGGTAAAATGTATAGTTTTAAAGTTACAGTGCTTCAAAGATTTCCATACAAATCTTAACTGAATCCTAGCACTAAAACTGTATATTTTAACGAAAATCTGACTTCTTACAAACATAGAGATTAGCTTCTAGATTGTTTCTGAAAATTGTCATTGACTTTAATGGGTTAGTATTGAAAATATCATCGGACTTCGTTTGTATCCAGCGCGCATTTACGCATTCAGAATAAACTTCTCTTACAGTATTTAATTTAACACCTTGATATTTTTTACCGTTCCGTAATTTTCAGGCGTATTTCAGACCATCAAACTCAACAACTTTCTCTACGGGACCAACCTCGAAATAGAGAAAAAAATCTGTCTTGTACAAATCTGCAATCCTAATGCTCGATCTAAATGATTTTTTTCCGCGATTTCTATGTTATGGTCCTGTAGAGAAAATTATTCAGTTTGATGGTCTGATCATCGTCTTAAAAACCGTTAGCATATTAAGTAGGACCCTGTGAACTTATATGTACAGTATACTTTAACCGGATCATAGCCGCGAAATACAAAAATGTTCACGGTCACGCGAAGGTAAAACACGCTCGTAAAAGTTGTTGTCGTTGCCGGATTAAAATGATAGAATAATTTTTCACTTAAGACAATTGGCTGGTGTGTAGGTATTAGGTCTATCCTATCCTATCCAGGTCCTATCTATCTCTTTTATCATATTATTAAAATCACAGAACATTATAAGAGGGGTTAGAAGTGCAAAGTAGGCGTGGAACGTGTCGCCACAGGTTATGCAATGATTTGCATAACACCATAAGGTGCGCGGCGTTGTGCGAGTGAGACGTCATGAGTAATTGTAGCAGCGTGAGCGGGAAGACAAGTGGTGACAGCCGTCTCTGGAGCAAAAGCGCTACTTTGCATTTCTAACACCTCTTATAATGTTCTGTGATTAAAATTTTCTTTTATATAGGGTCCTTCTTAACTGCTGATAGTTTTTTAAGGGGATGAACAGACCATCAAACTGAACAACTTTCTCTAAGGGACCAACATGGAAATCGCGGAAAAAAAATCTGCCGTCCCATACATTTGGCTCGAGTAGGTTTGCAATTTTGTATGGAAGAGATGATTTTTTTTCGCGATTTTGATGTTTAACGGTCTGATCGTGCCCTTAAAAAAGTGTCAGCATATTAAGAAGGATCCTGTATTAGTAGGTATAAGGAAGATTCGACAATCAAGAACATTGTATATTAACAACATTTTTGGATTATAATACAATACGATAGGTAACCTACCTATCGTATTGCATTATAATCCAAAAATGTTGTTAATAGTGTTGGTAAAAAAAAGAAAACTTTATGCATGATGCATGCATGCATGCTATTAATTTAAATCAAAATAATATTATTTTCATATGATAAAAAATTCAGTGATGGAATCGAAAGGACCGAAATAGATACTTCGGCTGTTCATTTTTTCACAAGGGCATTTAAATTTACTACGACCATCGGAACGTAGTTTTAAAATTTTCATGCTATTATTTTTGGTGTACCTAAATATAATTTACAACTAATACCTATAGCTTAAAATTATAAATGTACTCACATAATTTAATAGTTCTATCCACGCAAATCGTTTAAAGCTATCTATTCAACTGTTAAATAAAACAAATAATCTGCTGTTTAGAGACCCATCAACATTAAACGACGCTCAAACACTACTATCGCGAACACGCGTATTGTGTATGTATACCTACGTATACCTACTGTGGCGCCTCTCTACACTCTGTACATAATATTTTATAGATTTTTTTTATAAAAATTGTATTTTTCCACGAGCGACCACAGTAAACAACACAATTTGACTATTAGGTGAAGACTGGATTCTAAACGATAGACGCGTCGCTTAATCGAAGCAATATTTACATATCATTACCATAAATGAATAACATCATAGAGCTAAGTCGCTACGTTATCTTATTATTATTATCAGCTATTATTATCTTAATTAAATTGTCTATGGAAGAGCAATCGTCATTAAGGGTCACTTCACAGACATTATTACGCTCAAAGACACGAAAGAGAACCGAAAATTGAATTGCCAAGTTGGAATACTTAATTTAATGTTACAGATAATGTGACTAAGCGACGGGCTATATTATAAAAGCCAATCCCTTGAAATGGCGCCTTTTTTTCGCCTATTTTTTAGCGCGGTCATCTACTAAACTTAGTTCAGAATAACGTAACAATAACAAACAAAACTTGATATAATAAGTATATCTCTAAACTCAGTTCGATCGAAGATATAAAGGCTTGAAGTGAACATAATGAATATATTTTCAACTTCAAGCCTTTATATCTCCGTTCGGACTGAGTTTAGAGATATATGTGTAATAATCAGTATTGTTTGTTACTTTATTCTGAACTAAAATATTCAAGTTTGGTTGATGGCTGTGCCAAAAAAAAGGCGCCACCTTCCATACAAAAACCCGCATCGTCTTTTATAATTATAAGTGACGTTATATTTTGCAAAAGTTAGGTTCAGTGTGCTTGAAGTTTAAAGAAACTATAAATGTCAAGATAGATCTTCAATTAAATCATTTGTTTTCGCGTAGAAACCCTTTTTCGCGTTCATATTCTGAGATGTTGTTTCTGTTTTAGAATTTATCGATTTCTTTTCGCTTTATACAAATTAAATAAAACAAGACAATATATTGATGTGTACTTGAAAAACATGATCGCGGGACCACTGGGCGCGTGATGGCCGGTGATTGGCTCAATCGCATTACGACTCGCAAGATATTAATAGAGTTATCAGCTCAGAGCAACGTACTCTGTTGTGAGCACTCACCAAAATCTAACTATCTACGACAATTCACACGATACCAAATTCAAATAAATTCACTATTATCCGGTCACTGGCCCTGAGCATTGCAGAATTAGATTCTTTGAATATTTTTTGATGATTAGGTGTAATAAAAACGTAGCTTTGAAAAGATATTATTAAGAAGAAAGTAGGTAACTAAAAAATGTTATCTTCTTTAGGTAGTCAAGGCAAGGTAACTAGGTAGGTATTTGTGGTTATCATTGTTTTTGAGATATTGTTATCGTGTAATCGTACTTTGTATATTGTTTTTTGTTTAAAAGAAGTGTGTTGTAGAGTTTCTGGCCGCATCTTAATAATGGAACACCTTCCGACGCGGTAAGAGTCAAAAAATGACGTCAAATAAAAAGCGATAACCCAGTAAAATTAAGCAGAAAAATACCATTGAGGAGAAGTAATTCCTGGAGTATTGGAAACTTGGTTTAAACGTTCCTTTAGTACATAAGGTAGATGAAAAAATAAAGTCCTGGTGAGGGGGGTGAGCTCGAGGAAGGTAAAATATTCCTTTTATCACCTACCACTATCAAACTTATAGATTTCGAGAAATAAACGAAAAACTGAAAAGAGTCACCTTTAGAGCCCTCGAGCTTACCAATGTATGGAATTTGGCACTCACATATGATATATTCTGGATTAACACATAAGATACTTTTTAAGGTCCACGCAGACGGAGTCGCGGGCAGCAGCTCGTTTTTAGAAATTCCGAGTTCGCTACGCTCGCTTTAGATTTTAGCTCGTATCAATCTCAAGCTCGCTTCTGACCTAGACCTGGACATGGATCTGAAACTCCCTGGGAAATAATGATTGCTATCTACGTCCATGAAGGGAAGGGTCGAGTTTTTGCCACGGCTCGAAAACTCAATTTCTGGAAAGACCGGGCCTCATTTAGTTTTTCCCGGGCCTCCGACGGGCTTAGTCCACCTCTGGAGAAATCAACTATTTATGAAATAAACATCCCGACCTATTGTCAAACCATATAAAACCTAAAACGAGTGTGTAGATACCGAGGTAGGTACCGAACAAATGGATTACCGATTCTTTTTTTAACGGCCCGATAGCACAGTCGGTAGTGATCCTGCCTGCTGTGCTGAGGGTCGCATGTTCGTTTTTAGCCAGTAAGGGACAAATATTTGTATGACGAATATTAATACTTGTACTCTAGTCATGAATGTTTGTATCTATACATATATTATGTATTCTAAATTATTGTCTAGCCATCATACTAGGTACAAGTCCAGTCTAGATTCTGGTACTTTAAATGTGACTAGATAATTTGTGTGACAATGGAAAAGATATTTATTTATAAATCGAGTAAGTGATGTATAAGTATAAAGGTTGATCTCATTCAACAATAACATGACGATTTGAACAACAAACGTGTAATAAATAAAACAAAATATATTTAGTTTATTTTATATTAATATTAATAGGTCCTACTAGATTTTTCCAGCGACTTCGTCAGCACCGGCTCTCGTTATCGCAGCGACATAAATTGTATACCAGTTTTAAATTCTAATCGTAAGCTTTTCAACACAAGAAGTTTCACCAAAATCGGTCCAGTAATTTTGCGTATTGCCGAATAAACAAACAGACAGCAAAATCGGTGACCTTAGCACCATATCATAACTTTTTTTGTAGGCATTATTTTCTATGTACAGACAGACACTTCTGTCAGTGTTTAGTGTAGACAATAATCGTTACTAAGTATAATGTATCCCTTCTACTAATGAATGCGAATAGAAATTGAGTTTCTATGTTTGTTTATAACTCAATCATGACTGAACCGATTTTAATTAAACTTAGCATCGGGTTGGGTTTATTCGTTCCATGTTCATTACCACATTGTTATAAAGTTGTTAAGATGTCTGTGTAGCTGCTAATCGCCACACAAAAAGCGAAAAAGGTTTTGGTCTCATAATTAAGTGCACTATACAGGGTCTTTCTTAATATGCTGACACTATTTAAGGGGATGATCAGACCGTCAAACTGAACAACTTTCTCAATGGGACCAACATCGGAATCACAAAAAAAAATCTGCTCTTTCATACAAAACTGCAAATCAACTTGAGCCAAATGTATTTTTTAACGCGATTTCCCATATGGTCATATACGGGATGTTGGCCCCATAGAGAAAGTTGTTCAGTTTGACGGTCTGATCATCCCCTTAAAAAAGTGTCAGCATATTAAGAAGGACCCTGTATATATTATCTAGGTTTAATGGATTCGTATCTCGATATACAGGGTCCTTCTTAATATGCTGATACTCTTTTAAGGAGATTACTAGACCATCAAACTGAACAACTTTCACTATGGGACCAACATCGAAATCGCGAAATAAAAATCTGCTGTACCATACATTTGGCGCGAGTAAGTTTCCATTTTTGTATGGGACAGCAGATTTTTTTTTCGCGATTTCGATGTTGGTGCCATAGAAAAAGTTGTTCAGAATTCCGGTCTGATCAACCTATTAAAAAAGTGTTAATATATAAAGGACTCTATATGTACTTAGCTTAGGCAAGTACCTATCTACTTTAAAGTCATGTTGTGTTTATAAAATAATTGGTTTCGTCACAATAATGCTATAATTGAGATGTTAGCATCTACCTATACGTACAGGCCTATCATGAAATTCTAAAAATCTAAAGCTGTACCTGGTCGTTTTTAATAAATACCAAAACAATATTTCAAAAAGTCAGGTGTAAAAACATTTTTGCTTTTATATAGGAATTGCTTTTATACACAATCCTCTTAATGACAGGAAGAATTCGCACAAAATGCGTAATGTTTTTTTAATAACAGTCTGTTATCTGAAGTGTTATAACACAAATCTTATCATGGATTGTACCTACATTACGTCAAGCATTAATTAATTATTTGAGAGGCGGGTTATAATGAAATAGTATTGCCTGGCTAGACCGTAGGGCTTTAAGGGGATATAATTCGGAGCGCGCCCCATACAAACGTAAATCTTTAACGAAAATCTGACTTCATACAAGCATAGAGATTCGTTTCTAGATTGTTTCAGAAAAAAATCATTGACTTTAATTAGTTAGTTTTGAAAATATCACCAGACTTCGTTTGTATGGAGCGCGTTCCGAATTAAGGCGTATCCGCCCGGGAACACGATTCTCTATACTAATCGATGTGAACGAGCGCGTGGCTCCGCTCCGGTCAGAATTTAGCAGTTTTCTTTAAAGAATGAGATGTTTTTTTATGAATTTTCAAATAATAAGAAAATCCAAACCAAACCAAATCATTCTATGTGTATTATGAAGTAAATTTTCATTTTCTTCCAATCAACAATGTACGAGTAACTTAAGCTTCCTTTTTCTTCAGTTTTATTAATTAAAACAGATTTCGAGAATAACTAAATAACTTCTCGTGTCCTCTAGATTGTTCAGTTTTGTTTTCTGCTTAAAAAGTGCCATAGTTAATGTAGAAAATGGATACTAAGTTATCCAATTTTACGGCAAAATCGGGCGGTAGAGCCTTAAATAAAAAAAATATAATTTATTGCAAAATTAAAAAATATATATGTCTATAGACGGCCCGATAGCACAGTCGGTAGTGAACCTGCCTGCTGTGCCGAGGGTCGTGGGATCGAATCCCGCAAGGGACAAATATTTGTATGATGAATATGAAATTTGTACCCGAGTCATGGATGTTTGTATCTTAGTCATCATAATACAAGTCCAGACTAGATTCTGGTACCTATGTACTTTAAATGTGACTAGATAATTTGTATGACAATTTCCAAGATATTTATGTCCAATATTCAAGATACACATACATACATAAACTCACGCCCTTTTCCCAGAAGGGTAGGCAGAAACAATAGATCTCCACTTTGGGCGGTTCTGACACACCTCTCTTGCTTCCTCTAAGTCCATACATCTTGTCATACATTCCCTTCGATTTCAGCTACTTTTAACCTGGCAAGTTTATTCAAGATACTTCAAGATATCAATATCATATTAACAACAGAAAACTACACGTTTATTTTTAACTAGCTGTTGCCCGCGACTCCGTCTGCGTAGACCTTAAAAAAGTATCCTATGTGTTAATCCAGATCATATTCTATCTGTGTGCCAAATTTTATTAAAATCCATTCAGTAGTTTTTACGTGAAAGAGTAACAAACATCCATCCATACTTACAAACTTTCGCGTTTATAATTTTAGTAGGATGTCCTATCTGTCTGGTATTACCTAATTCTGTTTGTGTACAAATTTAAGACAAATAAAGATATTAATTTAATTTAGTTTAATTTAATTTTTATTAGGAATTATTTATTTATTTCGAAGTGGAAACAATTTCGTAGATGAATAGGTAAATAGGTAATCAAGTTTTTAACTTTGTAATATTTTTATCCACTACATGAATGTCAATGTCATTTATAAATCGGTTGGCGACCCCTGGTTCTTAGTTCTTGAACCGCTATCGGTCATTCACCAGCTGTACCAACAAACACGATTTTAAAACACACTGGCAGAGTAATAATATTACTTGGCAAGATCTCAACGCTCCATACATAGCCGACGATACAATATTCAAGAAGAAATTGACCTAATTTCTGTCACAGCGTAACCATATTAAAATAACGTTACACGTTATAACGTTATAACGTTACCCATGAAGCTGGCTGTAGGTGAAATTATGATAATGGATTCTGTGTCGATTTAAAGCTTAAGTAAAACCTGACCTGCACCTAACTAGTCTTGAAACCTTCAATTTGCTAAAAGTGGGGCTTGCAGCTGCCGCTGATCGCTTTTAAAGATTCACTGCTTGCACGTACGTTCATTACAGTTAATCTTCCATTAAATCTCTTGCTGTCACTTTTTGCCTTGTTGATGTAGTTAAAGCTAGCAAGAGATTTAATTGAGAAGTTTATTCCGAATGCGTAAATGCACGCTGCATACAAACGAAGTCTGGTGATATTTTCAATACTAACCAATTAAAGTCCATGGAATTTTTCAGAATCAATCTAGAAACAAATCTCTATGCTTGTATCTTGTCCGATTTTCGTTAAAATATACAGTTTCAATGCTACGATTAATTTAAGATTTGTATGGAAATCTTTGAGGCACTGTAACTTTAAAACTATAAATTTTAACGAAAATCTGACAAGATACAAGCATAGAGATTACTTTCTAGATTGTTTCTGAAAAACTTCACTGACTTCAATTGGTTAGTACTGAAAATATAACCGGACTTCGTTTGTATGGAGAGCGCCCACAGTAATACATATACCCTTAATGAATGTACGTTCAACTGGCAGATAGTTGATAGATATAGCAAAGTTTCTGAGCACCCCGTAAGAAATTACAGTTGTGAGTTTATGTTATTCTGGGTTTTTTTTTTGTGTAACTACCCGATTCAATCGGTATCAAATCGACACGGTGTTTTTAGGCAGTTCTTAGCAATATTTTTCATTTCTTCTTGATATTTTAGTTAATTTCAGACAATGGATATGATGATCACAGAAACAAAATATTACTTACTAAAAAACTTTTCCCGATTTAAATTTCGAACTTCCGTCACACAAAAAAGGTTGCGGATCAGAATATCAAAGCCAAAGAAATCAAAGGCCTCCCGTAAGAAGTTTCACTTCAAAAATAGGGGAGTTGACTACCTAGGTACATAAAATATATTTTAGTTTTAACTACTCAGTAAATAAACCGTTTGAAAATAACGATAAACTCACATTTTCAGTAATCAACAGCATTACTGGAAATGTGAGTTTAGCGTTATTTTCAAACGGTTTATTTAGTTGAATAGGTACTATTCTTAATATCTGGATAAACTATAAAAAGTATCAAAACGACGACGAAAAACAATTAAGTACCAAATTTCATACAAAGCACGCGTTTTGACATTTGATAAAGACTTGTTAATTTGACTAGTTGGAAACTCGCGGATTGTCTAATCTTAACTATTACAAAACTATAATAGTGTGTCTGTCTGTAAATTGAAGATATTTACAAAGAAAAGATGACGATATGGGTTTTAGGTGTCCCTAACCCCAAATCCACAGACAGACAAAAATTAAAAAAAAAAACATTTTTAGAATTTTTTTCTGTCTGTTTGTGGATTTGTTTGTGCGAGCATCACGAGAAAACGACAGAAGCGATTTTGATGAAACTTTTTTGTTTGATGGCTTATGATCTGACTTAAAATCTGGTATATAATTTGTGCGGACGAAGTCACGGGTTAACTCTAGAACAGTTATAATATGATACCTATCTTGTAAACGACATGTGTTGTGAACTAACAAAGACAGGCAGGCACATCTCGCTCTTTCTCGTTTTCTCCGCGGTACCGGTTGGTGGCATGCTAGGCCTTGTAGACCATTGTCGATGTTTACTCAAACTTGACAGCAGTGAATGAACCGCGAGTAGACCAAACTAAACGTCATCTATTTGCATCTCAATTTCCGATGTTTGTCTTTAGGGGAACCAGCCAAGTGCGAGTCAGAATAAGCACGTACCATCCTACATCAATATTACAAAAAAAGTAGTTTGAGTTTGAATGAGTTTTCACACAGGACCCTTAGCGCTAACCCGACACACACTTGACCGGTTTTTATTATATGCCGTTTTACCTTAGAATATGCACTATGATCACACCAAGTTTCACGCTTGTATGTATTGCCGTTTTTAAGATGAAGCAAAAACAAAAAACCTTGAAAAAACAATGAATGTCAAAGAGGCCCCGTTTTATTTTGTTTTTTGCTTACATCCCGAAATCTATGAGTCGTATTGTAAAGTTTTGTAGGTACCAATTAAACCTGACAAAATTTTCTACAAAACTAGTTATATGTACTTTTGTCATAGGACGTTGGATGGTTATGTACCTTTGAGAGCTACAGGGCCGAGAAAGTAACATCATTTTAAAAATTATGAATTTTATATGGCGACCCTCATGAAAGTCGAAGATAAAAGAATTCATATTCTTAATTTAGCGACCACAATCCCTCGGATACAAATTTTCAGTCGATTCGATGAACCTTTAAAAGCTGCATTGGCGTTTGAAATTTCCATGGCTGCCATCTTGGATTTCACTATTTTAGATTTTTATTACCGCCAACAAAATCTGACCGCTACCTCTATGACATTTGTTCGAGGTCCATAACCATATCTGTCATAGTTTCCGCGGACCGATGACCTCATCCGTCTGGAGTCGACCTTTTGAGGTAGTCGAAATATTCCTTTTATCACCCGGGCACCCATTATGATGATCCCTAAATGCCATCCTTATATCGTAGAGGCTACGCAGGGGATCCGACTATGAAACCACTAATCTACTGCGATCTGCAGAGTTAATTAGCTAGCTAGGTATTTGATTACATACAAAGTTATCCTCTCCACTCGTAGATCAATGATACGATAATAGCACGTAAATTGATCAAGCAATATACATCCCATTGAATATTACCCTAACTGCTACAAACAGTCATGATCACATTAATAGTTAACAAACGAAAATTGAGTTAAATAGAAATTGTTCCGAGCATTAGTTCTCGAGCAGAAATCACAATAGCTGTCTCATGCAAGTCAATTACGTCTATCTGATGCCTGGTTAACCATCTGAAGCCCCTGATACAATATGAATTTTCGTACCGAGTTACAGTTTAACCTTAACTATTAAACGAAATTATTTTACTCGAAATTATACTATCTCCATTCTATTCACTGTCTAGACAAGATGCACGTTCACCAGACGTGTCTATTAACTCGGATTATCAGTAAAACAAGGCGAGGGAGATTATTTCTATAACAAGACGCAATAACGTATGTAATTTAGTTATTTATTTCATCATCGACTTGTATTAAAAATTTTCAAAAGGAATTAAGTAAATAAGTAACTTTGTTATTATCAAAAACAACGTGAGGTAACCAATGTATTGTACCCAAACTGCCCATTTTAAGTGGCGACGGGCACACTCCCCGTCGCACTGGACAAAGTTTCAGTACTACTAGTGAAACGTGGATGTTCTGAGGTTACAGAATATCTCTGACTACCCCTTTGGGGAATAAATTCGTGAGCATATGCATGCATGTTAGTCTCAAATATGTTCGTTTCCAGAATGAATATTTGATTTCATAAATCATACCTATCAATAGAACCTTTTTGTCCCACATGTTTTATTAAGCCCATTTGAATTCATCCGAAATTGAGATTGCAAGATTTTACTCCGAATATTAGCGTTCCGATCCAATTTCTTCTTTAAACAACGAAGTAGAATATTGAATAGCCACTGCAACAATCCATTTTGAAAATGTAGAGTCTAGGGAGTTCTACGGGGAAGTAGTTGAATAAAATACGTAGTTTACGATGATGATTGTTGGTATGTAATCCCAGAGCTCTGCGCCTACTGCACTACTATGTTGCTACCTATTCAGTAGGACCCCATATAGGTATTCACAATATCTTGATTCTATCTAGATCTAGTTTTAGGTACAGATATTGATTTCTATACAAATATCATGTCAGTAGTACCTATGTAATGTAATGATTGATGAAAACAATAGAAAAGTGTGTGCTGTATATCGTCGATGATTTCAATGGGTCAGTGATCAACATTTTCTCGCACATATTATGATTGTCTAGCCTCTATCTAGTATTTTCATAAAAATACTTATTTTTATACGTAACAAACAATATTATCATCTTGTGATTTGCCATTTCAAAAACACATTTTTGGTAAAAATAAAATAATTTGGTAGGTAGATATCGCAAACGGGGACAAAGACAAATTAAAAAACCTACCTATTTGTTGGCCTGCAATACCTAGCTAATGACATTCAAATTACATTTGCACAAAGTTGGTATAGCTGATAAATAATTAAAGAGATTGTTTTTGTCTTTTCCGTTACTATTTTTTTCATGCAGTCGGGTTTTTTATTTTTCTTAATAATTAAGTTTATTTCAATTCAATTCAATTCAATTATACTTTATTGCACACCAAAACAGAACATACATTTGAATACAGATAAAGAATTAAAAGTAGATACAAATAAGGCGGTCTTATCGCTAAAAAGCGATTTCTTCCATACAACCTTAGGGTAGAGGAATTAACAATCGAAAAAATAGGTAGGCGGTGTAGCTCAAAATAAAGAAATGGCAATGAGTGTATAAATATACTTACAAATAATAAAATAAAATAATCTGTAATAAATAAATACATACATACATATCTCATTATTATTTCATACTTTTTACTGCCAAAATGGTGGCATAAAAGTACCATACCTACGTATGAAACATACGAGTAGAAATGGTTTGGCTTCGAAACCATTAACGAACAGCCGAAACCACAAGAGCTACAAATCTGATATTTTGCATGGAGCTTATACGCTCAGGGACTAAGTTTGCAATAAGCCGGGATTTTTCAAACCATTAGGAATTTTTCCCAGATGAAAGGACGCCTTTGGTTTATAGTATAGGTACTTATATTCTCATAGAATATGCCTGGGAAGGGAAGTTTGTATTGGGATACAGAAATGTATTTTGCAATAAACGAGTAACCATTATGTTAGGTCCATAAATTAGTAGAAATAGATAATTATTTTTAATTTGTCAACACACTTGCTCGTAAAGTGGCTCTTATTGCACGACTTTTATGTACTTCCATAACGACGCCTTAGAGTGAAGAACTCGTAAGTGCAAAAGAGAAAATTTTTCAGGAGGAAGAAAAAACGGCGTCCTATAACTTTTTTGAAAGTTCGGGAGTATTTGCAAAGTTCTTATTACACGCTATAGATGGCACTACGAATATCAGATTATTTTTTGAGTGAAATCAGGACACGGTTTGAGAGTTTTTTTTTCCAGAAACTTACTACTAAAAATACCATAATTTCATTCGCGAGCCCGAGGTCTTCACTCTAAGGCGACGATAATGCACCTTATAAAACACGCGAGTTTTTAATATTACATTACCGCAGTAGTGTGGTAATGTAACTTTATTTTAATAGTTTGATTTAAAATTTCAGCAAAGAGTTTTTAATTAAAAATAACACTAAAAATTTTATTCAAATATGATATTCATTTACTTTAACAATTAATTTTTATCAACAAATTAACATTAATTTGAGTTATCACGCATAATCGGCTTAACGGATTTCGACATAGGATACTTTTCTATATATTTCATTTCAAATAAGGACGAAAATTGTTTCGGATTACTATATTGCTTTCTGGCCAATTCTGATTTTTAAATATAATATATTTATCAGAAAGATATCCGACATATCTTGGACGATACTAAAGCTGTTCAATGAATAAGTGAGAGGAAGTGTTTCAAATCTCATTTGTTCTGTAATTCAAAGTAGACTTAAAATTTCGTTGCTATTTGAAATGGAGTATAGAGTCAAAGTAGACGAATTCGCGGGCAACCGCCCGTAAATACATAAATATTCAGTTTATTGTACTATTACCAAGATGTTTTCTATGTCGTTCAAAGTAGAATCTGCACAAATTTTAAGGGTATATTACTGTTGGCGCGCTTCATACAAACGAAATCTGGTGATATTTTTAATACTAACCAATTAAACTCAATGAAATTTTGCAGAAACATTCTAGAAACAAATCTCTACGCTTGTATCTTGTCAGATTTTCCTTAATGTGTACAGTTTTAAAGTTACAGTGCCTCAAAGATTTCTATACAAATCTTAAATTAATCCTAGCATTTAAACTGTATATTTTAACGAAAATCGGACACGATACAAGCATAGAGATTTGTTTCTAGATTGTTTCTGCAAAATTTCATTGAGTTTAATTGATTACTATTGAAAATATCACCAGACTTCGTTTGTATGCAGCGCGCATTACGCATTCGGAATAAATTTCTCTTAAGGTGTTACGTTCACTTGGTCTAGTAACTAGCTTTTGTGCGAAAACTCAATTTTCAATTTGTCATGGTGCTGGTGGCACGAAACTTCGCACTAGTTGCAAACAAGTACTTGGTGCGGTGCTCGTATGTACAACAAAGCGCCATGTTTTACTACTGCTGCAGGCGGGAAGGAATCTCTTGTGCGAATTGCACCGAACGAACCTATTCCAGTGCACCAGTGATAAAATGCCGAACAATGAATTCTATCGTATTTCTGTCGTCCAATACCTGTAACGAAAACTAAAAACGATAAAGTTATGGAATTTGTATTAAAATTTTGATCAGATTTTAGTATTCTTCAAATGCATTTTTGTCACTATACTTCATTCCATTTAAGGACGAAAAAAATTTCGATTCCTTAGCTTTATGGCTAAATCTAGCATAAGCATATGCTCACGACTATATTCCCCGAGGGGGTAGTCAGAGATATTCTGAAACCACAGAACATCCACGTTTCACCAGTAGTACCGAAACTCTGTCCAGTGTGACGGGGGTGAGCCCGTCGCCACTTATAATGGACAGTGGGTACAATACATGCCTCGAAATTGAAGCATGCAGGTTTCCTCGCGATGTTTTCCTTCACCGAAAAAAGTGTTACAAATCGTACATAAATGGCACAATGGCTAAATCTAATTAGCAAATATATTTTTTTTTGTTATGGGAACAAATCTGAAATCGCAAAAGAAAATCAGTTGTTTTATACAAAATTTGCCCACTCGACTCAAAGGTAAGGAACAGCAGATTTTTTTTGCGATTTCATGTTTTCTCCCATAGCAAAAGTTTTCAGTTAAATTTGTAATCTTCGTTTAAATCATTTCAATTTCACCTTCTTGTAGTCATTTATAAAAATAAAATGGCAATATTTACGGTGCACAATAAGTTTCAATAGGTAGAGAGTTTTAGAGAAAATGCATTTTTAAATTAAACAACAGAACATAAATTGGTGGTTTAAACAAATCACTTGCTAAGTGCATTTAAGCACATTAGTACAAAACTAGCGCAGTTTCAGGAAAGCTACGTACATAGCGACATAAATTGCAGCTTACTTTCAAAATAGGCCTATTAAGCAGGCGGCACTCGGAATTTTTATAATTTCAATCTTTTTGTTAAAATTTTAAAGCGTTTTTTGTTCGTACAAAAATTATTTGAAGATTCTTGTAGGTAGTAAGGAAGAGACTGAAAAACAGCAGCAATGCTGAGGCTCTGTCCTATTCTACTGCACTTTCAAAAATGTTTAACTTACTTATTAGTTATTTTATTAAAAAAATATTTTTGTAATTGTAAGTGTGGTTGAATAAACGTCTTTTATTATTTATTATTATTATTATAAAAACACGCAAAATTTGAATGTCTACTAAAATGGAGTAAATTAATCTGAATTCCCCTATAGTTGTAGCCCCGGGACTTTTTAATTACCAAAAAGATTACCAATTGCCGTTTAGATATTGTTGTAAGGTACAAAATTACTAATATAAAAACCTAAGTATTACACATCACAATCCGCCGTAAGAAAAAAAAATAGGGTCTGAAATTTTTTAATTTCAAGGTTACTGTTTTTTTTTCTATACTTTCATGTTCTTCACCTTAGTTCAATTCTCATACGTAATAGTAAGAATGTCTAAAGTTGCCATACAAAGCTATAAGACCGATCAACATTGACTTTTTCATGTGGTCTTATAGCTTTGTAATTAAACATTTTTGGTAATTTAAAAGTCTCGGGGCTACAGTGCTACTAAGGGCCTGTGCGATCCTAAGACGTTGTTTAAATCTCCCCTTAAGGGTATAATACTGTTGGCGCACTCGATACAAACGAAGTCTGGTGATATTTTCAATACTAACCAATTAAAGTCAGTGACATTTTTCAGAAACAGTCTAGAAAGTTATCTCTATGCTTGTATCTTGTCAGATTTTCATTAAAATTTAAAGTTTTAAAATTACAGTGCCTCCAAGATTTCTATACAAATCTTAAATTAATCCTGACATTGAAACTGTATATTTTAACGAAAATCTGCCAATATTCAAGCATAGAGATTTGTTTCTAGAATGTTTCTGCAAAATTGCATTCACTTTAATTGGTTAGTATTGAAAATATCACCAGACTTCGTTTGAATGCAGCGCGCATTTACGTATTAGGAATAAACTTATCTTAAACCAGGAACTAAATCGTTAATAATCAGAAAAGTTAAAATGTAGTTGTACTTTTAGGATCGCACTAATATTTGTCCGAACTCGTAGGTGTATACGACAATGTAACCCCTGGGAGCTTCCTAAACAGAGAGGTAATAAAATGTCGCAAATGGCACTACGGAGCCGGATTTTTCTATTGTTTCCTTAATTTTATTGTAGTTAAATTCAGTAACAATGGTCTGGCTGGGCGTGTTTCGTATTGTTTACAGTGTTTACTCGGTACGGTTTCCAAACTAAACTTGAAACTGTTGTAAATTCCAAAAGTGTTAATCATAAAAATAATCATAGAGTAGACCAAGATAGAAGGTACCTACAAGACTAACCACAGGCATTAGTGATCCTATGGAATTTATAATAATTATCAGTATATTAAATTGACGGCCCGATAGTACAGTCGGTAGTGAACCTGCCTGCTGTGCCGAGGGTCGCGGGTTCGAATCCGAAGGGACAAATATTTGTATGATGAATATGAATATTTGTACCCGAGTCATGGATGTTTGTATCTATACAACGTGTTAATGAATTAACGCAAAACTAGAAAGTAGTTTGTTTAAAATCGAGAGCAGAATCGAATTATCATGTTTTCAACATAGGTAATTTTTTTCAAAATATTAAATAATTCGTTTGAAAATTTTTAAATTTACCAAACTCAATCTCAACCCACCGCTTGGCCACTCTCACCCTACTTACTACCAAAACAAGTTAAAATGTATCCATGAGCACACTAGCTCATTCATTCATTTCTGAAATGATAACAAATCATTTTTGCCTGAAAACTTAAAATGCGAATAACTTTAAATTTTTACTATAAAATAATTAAATAATTGATGCAATCTAATTATTTTGTTATAAATCAGTTGGGGTGTATGAGGTTTTGCGCTTATTCATTAACACGTTGTATATTGTATTCTATATCGTTGTCTAGTCATCATAATACAAGTCCAGGCTAGATTCTGGTACTTTAAATGTGACTAGATAATTTTTGTGACAGTGTCCAAGATATTTATTTATTAAATACAAAAAAAAAACAAAACAAAATGTTTATTGAACCAACGTGTAATACAGGTTTTCAGGACTCTTTATGATTATGATTAACAACCTTAGATTACCTATACCTAGCACATTGTATAGATAATACAATAAAAGTTTTAAGCAGTGATCCCTCACTAGACTCAGGGCCTGGTCGGAGAGGATCAGCATTAGTATTAACATGATGAAATACTTTAAGTACTAAAACGGTCTCCCGTTCAAGATCGTGCACCGGTCAGATTAAAAGAACCGGAAAGTAATTTAATGCATGTAGTACATTGGTGTTACTTTTGGGATATACACTGAGAAAAAAATGCTACGTATACGTAGCCCCACGTAGCTTACGATTACGACGCGATAGTGATTACGAGTGTTGCAACAGTATTTAAGTTGTCTCGTACTTCACAATGAAGCTTGAAGCAATGAAGTACGAGACAACTTAAATACTGAAGCAACACTCGTAATCAGTACCGCGTCGTAAGCTACGTGGTACGTTAGCTGCGACGGGCTACGTATACGTAGCATTTTTTTCTCAGTGTAGAGTAAGAAATTGTGTGATTAGAGAAAGGTAATTAGAAAGAAGATGTTGTAACAAGAATTGAGAAAGGTATGCTCCTTTGGTTTGCTCATGTGGAGAGGATGAACGACAGCAGATGAACAAAACAGATTTATTGTGTCAATTTGGATGGCAGTGTCGTAAGATGGGAGCCCTAGTAGGACGTAGGTAATCTGATCAAATCGGTTAGATCCTACAGAAAGGTGGGGCCTGAGTACTCGAATACTGTATGGATGTGAATGAGGCCAAAGAGGTATGTAAAGACATAAAAAGTGGCACACCTTGGTCTCTGCGTACCCCCATATAGGAAAGACGCCTAACGGTATAGGAAGATACAGTAATATAATTTGCATGACTTCCTTATGATTTCCTAAAGCCCTATGTTATAGTTTCCGAAACCAGTGAGTAAATAGCTTAGTTCACGCTATTCAAATTTATTTAATACCAGGTTAAATCCCGTGTACAAGCAAAACAATATTGCACGAAACCAATGGATTGTCTGCGCTGCGAATCTGTGTACCTACAATACCGGGGGAACCGAGGTATATAAGGCTGCGTCTGTAAACAACAGCGAAATTACTAGCCTTATGTCAACAGGAGAATGTTTACGTGGATTTGTATATTCGGAATTGTTATGTTCCGTGCGTCTGGGCCGCGTGCGGTGCTGGCCGTTAAGCCCCACTATACCTGCGAAGAATTCGAAACTGGCGCTCGATTCGACCCCTATGAAACTCTCGATTATATGTGGAAAATTGTTTACTTCTGGGGTAATACTACTGAAGTTTATCCTATATCTTTTTCTTTACCAGGGAAAGAGGTAAGTGCTTTTTATTAATAAAATTGGTAAACTTACATCCTATTTTCCCTGTGAGGTCTAGGGCTAGACTAGCCTAGGTACTTATATACGATTTTACCATGGGACCAATTGTGAAATCGCGAAAACATTTTCTACATTTTCTATGAAACGAAAGATTTTTCATTTCCGCTTTTTCAATGTTGGTCCCATATAGTGAAAGTGGTTCAGTTTGATGGTCTGAACCACCCTGTTCGACATGTATAACGCATTTAATTTTACAACCTGCATAAGAAAAGGACGTCGCGGGACGCCCAGCAGATGTGAAACAACTTCAATACCGCACTCTCCTCCGAATTCGGGCACTTTTTTCGATCGCAGCTGTCAATACCCCACTCCGCGATTGCGCGCGCTTTTTTCAAAAATTTCGAACTTCCGCAGCTGTCAAATGAGCGTGAGATCCATTTCCGTCACGGTATACGACTATACGACTCCGTTTTAGCCAAGGCGCGTCAATAGATGTTTCACATCAAAAGGTTCGCCATCCCTGGTTTTAAGAGAGTTTATTTCGAATGAGCGCTGCATACAAACGAAGTCTGGTGATATTTTCAATACTAACCAATTAAAGTCAATGAAATTTTTCAGAAACAATCTAGAAACGAATCTCTATGGTTTTATAAAGTCAGATTTTCGTTCAAGTATACAGTTTTAGTGCTAGGATTATTTAAGATTTGTATGGAAATCTTTGAGGCACTGTAACTTTAAAACACATTTTAACGAAAATCTGACTTCATTCAGACATAGAGATTAGTTTCTCGATTGTTTCTGAAAAATTTCAGTGACTTTAATCAGATTGTATTGAAAATATCACCAGACTCCCCGGATCCAAGCAGGAAGACAAAAACTACCATACGATATGATGATGAACAGACTTCGTTTGACTCCGAATTATATTAAGAGCTGGTCGACTTGATAAACTTTGTTATATTGCAGAGGATAGATACATTTAGACAGGTGGTGGATGCTATGGAACCGGACCTAGGGGTGGAATGGCACAGAGCTGCACTTATAATGGAGCCGCGACCTCACGTGCAAGTGCTCATGTTGTACGCTGGCACCCCTGGCGCCTTCCGAGGAGTCGTCAGAATAGAGCAGAGAGACAAAGGTGAGCTCCACGGACCGCTAGAAAAAACAGGTCAAGTGCGCATAATATCGCATATTCTGTGAAAATTTCAGCCGTATTGTGGTTCAAAAGATACGGCCCTTCAGGGTTGAACCTCCTACCTGTTCCTAGTTTCCTGCACCACTATCTTAAATGTGTCGTTTGTAAGTAAGAACCTACATGATTTATTATTTAGTGAATGTAATTGATGGTTTTGCTGAACTTTAAAAACTTTTAGAGCCGAGCGTAAAAGGTACGAAGAAAAAACTCAGGTGTACAACACTGGAAGTTAAGATTTTCCTACAGTAGTCCAAAGTAGAATAGCGCGCTGAATTACTGTGGAGAAGCCGTATCATATTTAATGGCAACAAAATCCGACAAAGTACTAGCACAGTAAAGACAAATACAGTATTCCGACTTCATACATGCACCCGAATCGAATCTGCTAATCCAACCGGAACGCTCATAGACATTTTAAACACTGTCGACCAAGGATTTCACCACAGACACACGCACACAGACGAGCGCGAAGTACACAGTCCGTTGTAGACCTAGCATGCCACTCCAGAGAAAACGACAAAAATCTAGACGTGCCTCCGTCTTTGTTACTTTTCGTAAGCGAAGGCGCATGCCAGTTTTGTCGTTATGTCGCTTTGTCGTCCGTGTCATGCTAGCCCTACTGGTATACTTCTGTGGGCAATAGTACCGAGTGACACGGCCGCAGCCCCGCGGGCAAAGTGCTGCGTACTGAATTTTAAAAGGGCGATCGATACTTCGACTATAGGATAGTAGATTGATAGTTCAACTTTAGACACCTAATTACTCATACCAGGCCTTTGCGATCTTAAAACCCACCAGTGGCAACCATAGCACTCTGACCGAGAGTATAGGCATTAATTTCAAGGACACGACCTAGTTCTCTTACTGTTTCCCTATCTCTACTGTGGTACTATAGCCTAGTAATTTTACGGTTTGACCTGGATCTAATTAAGAATTGATTTTTTTGACGGTATAATTATCATTTAAGAGCTAATTTGAGCATAGAAATATAACAAAATTAAAAAAAAATCACATCGGTGAAAACCAAAAATTTAACTTATCATTTATCTCGTTCTAAAAAACCTGATGGTAAACGTTTTTTTTGCACATTTAAGTCTAAATCATTATACATACTTGTAAATATTTTTGTCTACTGAGAAAGCTTTGAAAAATAAATGAGTAAGTATTATCTAATAACTCATTTTTTTAATTTTATTGGCAATTTCATTGCTCAAAAGTCATGTATATTGTTAAATCGAATTAAAATGCGTGCATCAGTATTATTATTATTAAGTTATAAGCCTTCCGGGAGCTGAGACTTTGATTTTTATGTTGCGTCCTGAGGACTTGATTGAGGTCAAGAGCAAATCCATCTGTAATAAAAAAAAAGTTGCGATTCGTTTAAAATTGATTTTCAGATAGGTGCCAAGTCTTTTAGTCAATAAATGGTGCCGATTACAGTTTAAAAGTCCTATACATAATTACTTCCAAAAGCTTGTAAATTGACTGGGCTACTAGGCTCCATTCTTTAAACGGCGACCTTGTACCTCAGTTTATTGTGTGCTTGTGCCCGAGCGCTCCATCTTCTGCACACCTTTGCAGCTCATCAAGAGGCAGCATGCAATAAAGGTGCGACAATATTACTCCCCGGACATTTACCCTCTCTTGCTCCATTTCCGCCTCTAACTTTCCTCGCCCGACTTGACTCATAATGACAAAAAACAGGACGTGTTGCAAACAATTTTTTTTCTTTTCACGTTTCTTCGCTAATGACCATAACAGTTCTTCAAAAACATCTTGTACATTTTAATTTGTGGTCCGTACCAAAATTTGGCAAAACGGAACGCTTTTGGAATCAGCTCGGTGTATGTGCGTCATACATACATAGGACACTTAGGAAGCTGAAACTTGGCACAGATACACCTATAGTATGGTCCAATATAATAAATGAAGTCACCAAAAAATTATATGAAAATTGGGGAGCAATTTTTGGAGTTAGATAGGGTAAACAAAAAAAATGTTTTTAAATTATCGTGTGGAGAATGGTGTGGAGTATACATTGAAAGCTTATGAAAATGCGAGTCAAAAAATATTGTTTTAAAATTTTTAATTAAAACTTTGTTCAACTATTTTTTCAATTAACTCAGAGAAACTGCAGACTCTATTTAAAAAAACATAGCTATATTGAAATCTGAAACAAATCACGAACATTAGAAATAACGTGTAGATTTCGGTAAAATTATCAGGCTAGCAGTAACTTGGCACTACATTTTATTTCTATACCCAAAAAATTACTCACCAGTGTAAAATTATCTTGAATATAATTATGTTACTACTTAGTAAGTTTCAGTTTATAGTGGTTGTTATCAACTATGTTAAACAACTGGTAGTACGTGCCCGAATCCCGACTCGCACTTGGCGGGTTTTATTTTTTAAACTCAGAATGCATTTTTCAGTGAGGCCACAACCAATGCCGCTGATCAAATTTGCAGACATCCGTATGAAGATAGTAGACAGAGTGATGGGCATGATGTGCTGCGAGGATCTAACTAAATATGCCCTGAAGAGGTTGTATGAGGTGCCGGAGACGGAGGCCGAGTGTGAGGCCGCGGCCGCCCTGCTGGGGTTCACCGAGCCCGGGGGTCGCTCGCATCTGTACGTCACTAACTTAACTAGGAGAGTCGAAGATGAGCTCTAAATAGACACGACTTGGGTCCATGCTCGTGTTTCACGCTGACTTGGCTTGAACGCTGAGCACAGAGGGCCCGTAATTCACGCTGACTTGGCTTGAACACTGAGCACAGAGGGCCCGTGATTCACGCTGACTTGGCTTGAACACTGAGCACAGGGGGCCGATCGCGCTAAATAAATCTCCACTGAAACGTCATTGGACCGCATGCCAATCGCAACTTTTTACACGTTTTACACAACATTTGACAGCACATGACTGCCGTTTGAATGATCGCTCAGACGTTTCAGGCTGTCAATCACATAGTAAATAAGTCAGGTTTAGCGATACGGAATTTAGCGCATTTGAATAGTAAATGGATTGCAATTTGTTACAACTGAAATTGAATAAGATAGAACTTCGATGTTTTAAATTGGCGCAATCAGCCTCCTGGAATTCGGTTTTTGAATCAATAGATTAATGCATATTCGTAAAATGTTTGTGTTATTTTGGGGTTCGAATTTTCGAATACGATAATGACAAAAAACATGCTGTAGAGAGTTTATGCTACGAGTTAAGAGGACAGTCCCTAGCATCGCACTCCATACAAACGAAGTTTGATTTTAGGTAATTTCAATACTAACCCCGACTCTACCTTAATTGAAGGTGGGTTTAATTGTCCGATCACTGCAATGGCATCTTAACTTCGCTTCCATTCTGTCTGCCGACCATTTGTCCTGTTTTCCATTGGTGCTTTCAATCTTTGTTCGACACAATTTGTTTAAGAAGACAATAACTGATACTAACCAACTAAAGTCAATGAATTTTTTTATTTTTTTGTTGGGTTTCCGTTAAAAATATACAATTTCAATACCAGTAAGTATTAATATACAGGGTGTAAGTGACAACCTAGCAAATACTGAAACGGTGAACTAAGACCAGAAAAATAATCAGATGTTCCATATAAACTTGCTGTACCTACGCGAGTCAAAAATGTATGGGACAGCAGATTTTTTTCCGCGTTTCCTGCGGTAGGCTCCATAGTGAAAGTTGTTCAGTTTGATGGTCCGAGTTCATCGTTTCAGTATTTGCTAGGTTGTCACTTACACCCTGTATAAGATTTTTATGGAAATATTAGCAGCACGTAACTTTGAAACTACTTATATATTTTAACGAACACCTGACAAGCCACAGGCAAATAAATAAAATTGCATTGACTTTAATTGATTAGTATTGAAAATATAACAAACCTTTGGAACGAGTCATGTTGCAGGTTCTGACCCGTCTCACGTGTTGTCCGCGCGTCGCGTCTTTGCCTGCCACGAGGCTCCGCATTCCTTAATCTCTTCTTGTTCTTTATCAAAAACAATCCCTGAGATTGGGATAGATACTCTCACAAACTACTTGACATTGGCGGAAATGCGGTGCTAACGCACAAGCAAAAAGTCCATTAATTATAAATTAAAAAAAAACCTATGGAACGTGGTGTAAGGACTATCCTCTTAATGCCATTAAAAATGGAATAAATATATGAACACTAAAAATTTTCTATTTGAAACTGGCTACTGTAACTACATTATAGTTATTAAGGATAATGAAAGTCCATCAACAATTTGTTTTTCTTTACAAACAATTTTTTGACATTGTCACGAAAATTATCTCGTCAAATTTAGCCCCACTTGCTTCAACCTGGGCTAGCAATAAACTCCAGGTTAAGATGGTATTTTGACCCATGATTTTTTGTATAGAAAATCAATTGAGAGAGCTATTTTAACCGGAGTTAATTGCTAAGCTTCTGCATACCCAGGTTGACGCAAGTGGGGCTTAAAGTACCAGAATCTAGCCTGGACTTGTATTATGATGAATATACAATGATGTAGAAATTATACAACGTGTTAATGAATAAGCGCAAAACCTCATACACCCCAACTAATTTATAAAAAAATAATTATATTGAAACAATAGTTTCATTATTATGATACTTAAATTTAAAGTTATTCGTTTTTTAAGTTTTGAGGCAAAAATGATTTGTTATAATTTCAGCAATGAATGAAAGCGCTAACGTGCTGGTGGATACATTTTAAGAATCTTGTTTTGTTAGTAAGTAGGGTGAGAGTGCCCGAGCGGTGGGTTGAGATCGAGTTCAGTAAATTTTAAATTTTCAAACATATTATTTAATATTTTGAAAAAAAATACCTATGTTGAAACCGTGACAATTCGATTCTGCTCTCGATTCTAAACAAACTACTTTCTAGTTTTGCGTTAATTCATTAACACGTTGTATAGATACAAACATCCACGACTCAGGTACAGATATTAATATTCATCATATAAATATTTGTCCCTTAACCCGCGACCCTCAACACAGCAGGCAGGATCACTACCCTGCTATGCTATCCATAATAATACCATTAGTAGCATAAATCTAAGAAACACAATAATTCAATTCAAACATAAGTTCTATAAATGCGTTTTAGATCTACAATAAAATTGTACGATTTACTAGAAAAATGTCGTACACTTTTACAAATTAATTTTATCAGTATCTTTCCTTCCTTTGTTAAATTTCTTAAAAGTTTAGAAATGGGTTAAACGGAATCAAATCCTTAAGGGGGTTAATGGGTGAAGCCGCTGGGTCCACTTATAATTAAAAGACGCAGTAAAGAAAAATACTAAGGGTGTATAAATTTTAATGCGTTACATATTTCAGGGACTTCAGAACATCGAAACTGAAATGAACAACTTTCACTATGGCGCCAACATCGAAATCGCAAAAAAAAAATCTGCTGTTCTATACAAAACTGCAAACTTACTCGAGCCAAATGTATGGGACAGCTGATTTTTTTTTCGCGATTTCCATGTTGGTCCCATAGAGAAAGTTGTTAAGTTTGATAGTCTGATCATCCTACTAAAAAACTGTCAGCATATTAAGTTGGACCCTGTATTACCGTTGGCGCGCTCCATACAAACCAAGTCTGGTTATATTTTCAATACTAACCAATTAAAGTCAATTAAATTTATCGGAAACAATCTAGAAACTATTGTCTATGCTTGTATTGTGTTAGGTTTTCGTTAAAATGTACAGTTTTAAAGTTACAGTGCCTCGAAGATTTCCATACAAATCTTAAATTAATCCTAGCATTGAAACTGTATATACAACATACAAGCATAGAAATTTGTTTCTAGATTGTTTCTGCAACATTTAATTTACTTTAATTGGTTAGTGATGAAAATATCACCAGACTTTGTTTGTATGCTGCGCGCGTTCGGAATAAACTTCTCTTAAATGCGTAACATATTTCAGGGACTTCAGAACATCGAAACTGAAATGAACAACTTTCACTATGAAGCTAACATCGAAATAGCGAAAAAATACCATTGGTTCGTAGTGAATACAAATATGTCCCTGATGATATATAAATACCTATAGATGTAGTATAAATAAATCGATAAACTGCGTATATATAAACACCTCGCACATAGATTTTCATTTCCTCTCAACGTCGCGGCCTCCCGCGGCGGCCGTATGATGTTTTTAGTGAATATGTGCGGGGCGGGATATCACACCTCCCGATCTACCTATAAATCATCACGCAACACCTTATTTACATAAGACATTGGCTTATGAAATGCGTTTTAATTATTCCTGTACCTATAAGGATATGTTTACCTACCTACCTACTTTATTAATAATAGGTACCTACTACCTAATAATCAATACACAACTTTTACCCGCACAACTTCGTCTGTCGATAAATAATGATGATCGATGTAATATCGGACAATGTTTTAAATGGATTATTGAAATTATCATACAAATACTAATATGAAGATTTTATTAGACTAAGGGCCTGTTTCACCACTTCTGAATAAGTTCTTATTAGCTTATTTGACATTTTGGTCATACAAAATATGTCATATGACCTGTCCGGATAAGCTAACAAGAACTTATCCAAAAAGGGTGAAACAGGCCCTAATTGTTATTTAAATATCCACTACAAGGTTTAAAAGGTAAATGCCCACTAATACACAATTTTTATGCTATTGATTAGAACCTGAAGTCGGAAAAATCTGATATTCGCATTTGTGCGATAATTCCTATAATCCAAGAAATTTGGTCGTGATAATGTTAGGGTGCATAGAAGACGTCTTTAGTACCTAACCACATGGTGAAAAAATCGTTTCCTAATACGGCGGATTATTCAAGAAAATAAATAAAAACAGAAAAAAAAACATATCGTAACTAATGAACTTAGGTGTTTGTTGATTTGATGATTATTTTCACATTTTAGATTATTTTTATATTTCTCCGGAAAAAAGGTAAAGTTTCAACAATTATCTACAAGGCTATCGAATCATCGACACTACCTACCGCCGGCCGTCGCCATCAAGTATAGCCTCACCTATAAACAAACTAAACTATTTAATTCTCTCTGCATTCCATGCTAATACCTACGAATGTCAAATGAAAGCAGGTTAGTCGGAAATTTATGTCAGTTAAAGGAGCGAGTGCCTTCTACTCTAGCAAATATTCGAGAATACCATTCGCTATGTAACTTTACGAGAAAATGCGCCCGAACATACTGCAGCGAAATCTGCAAAATGAATTAGCAGTGCCGTAAATAGGGCGGTGCCGGCGGTGCCAGCGGTGCTCAGGCACAGGGCTCAGACCCTGGAGGGGCGCAGAAATGACCAGAACTATGTTTTGGGTTAACGCATACCTATAATAGTTTTATCACGACACGTATACGGGTGTAGACGCGCCCTACTGGAACTATGTGACATTTGTCAACTACACAGCACTTGCAACATTACACAAACAAAATTATATAGTAAAATCAGAAATAGAGTTTAAAAAATTATTGCGAAATTTCGAGCTCGCTTCGCTCGCTCTATTTATTTGTTCTTTTGTATACCTATTTTTGACGGGATTGTCCTTCATTATGGCTCTGTGGTGCCATTTAATCCAAGGAAATCAAATTCGAAAATCATAAGAATTCGCAGCAAATTTTGAATTTATCTAATTAACTCATTAAATATAGGTCTTAAAAAGATTACTTCAATACATTTTTAGATCTTATTATTTGTTTACACAATGGTGTGTGTCGCAAGTAAAAGTGACTTTAACTTATAAAGTAGATGCACATAAGCCTTTTTTCAATATTAAAGCTTTCCTTTGAATACAGTTATCATATGTATTTTATAGAAAAATAAGAAATATACTTCATAGCAAATAAAGCCCAGATGTTTTAGATCATTGAGATATTTTTTATTAATTAGTATGTCTTTCAAACCAGCCAAATATGGCCCGACCCTGAGTTTACCTATGGGGAGCGTCTTTACGAGTCACTATCCCTAATACGTCACTTTCCAAAACTAGTCAGTTAAATATCTGGTCTTATTAGACCTCATCTATTTCCCAACTCGTCCGAAATACACGACGGTCCGATAGCTCAGACTGAGCTATTGAACCTGCCTGCTGTGCCGAGCGTCAGGGGTTCAAATCCTGCACAGGGCAAATATTTGTTTTAGCATATGCTCACGACTATATTCCCCGAGGGGGAAGTCAGAGATATTCTGAAACTACAGAACATCCACGTTTCACTAGTAGTACCGAAACTCTGTCCAGTGTGACGGGGAGTGAGCCCGTCGCCACTTGTAATGGACAATATATGCCTCGAAATTGAAGCATACATGTTTCCTCACGATGTTTTCCTTCACCGAAAAGCCAGTGGTGCTACAAATCGTACATAAATTTCGAAAAACTCATTTACCAACTCACTCACGAACCATCGCCTCTTGCACTGTAGGCAGGGTTACTTGCCACTGGACCACCACGGTTTTTTTATGAATACGAATATTGATTTGTATCATGGACATACGTAGGTACCTATTCTATACCGTTGTATTTAAATGAATACAATAATCTGTGTGACAGTATCTACGATAATTTATTTATTACTAGCTCTTGCCCGCGACTACGCCTGCGCGAACCTTTAAAGTATCCTATGCCTTAATCGAGAACATATTCTATCTGCGTACCAAATTTCATCTAAATCCGTTCAACCGTTTATGCGTGATTGCGCCAGAAACATACATCCTTAGAATGTCACAAATTTTCACATTTATAATATTAGAGAAATTTATTTACATTTTTCTGAAGCTACAAGTCTTCAAAATACCACATAACAATGATATAATTTATACCATCCATGACCAAACTCTGAATCTTTGATCTAGCAGTCCCGAGTCATAACCACACTAAAGGGGTTGATGTCTTAAATGCTACATGCTGGAATCCCATGCTTCGCTACGTTGATTATCATAAAATCGTCCCCAGCCCCATTTTCTCTTTCAGTTGAAAAGTGAAGAAACCGGTCAAGTGCATATCGGGCCACGCACAGGGTAGGGTTTCGTAGTTGCCCGTCACAGGGGCTTTTTGTTTTATACTACGGTTTAACGGCTAATAAAGTCTAAAAAGTACATTTTACAAGTTGATCGACTATTACTCGTCAACTTGTAAAGCTTACTGAGCGGTGATAGTTTTCCTTTTAAATTCGTTTTATACACTACTGCCGTGAATTTTTTCACATATCTAGAAACAATCGTTTAGCTGTCAGGGAGGGGGGGGACACTCGACTCTAACAAAAATGTTCACTTTAAAGCTTAGTATTTCCCTAACAGATCCCTAAATCGAAAAATGGTTTTCCCACACCTACAATATTTTTAAAAGACTTATCCAACAATACCCCACACAATGGGATAGACGAGAAAAAGAAATTGCATACTACTTAGTCGGCGTGATTAATAATATGTATACCAATGTTAAATTACAGCTTTCTAGTACTAAGCTTCTCTGAGCTAAGCCGCGGACAGACGGACGGACATGGCGAAACTATAAGGGTTCCTTGTTGACTACGGAACCCTAAAAATTAGGACTTTTGTAAGGATCTTAAATGCCAAAATATAAGTAGGATAAGTGCCAAATATCAAGTGTGTAGGTGATATAGTTCTGGAGTATTTTATGATGAATCAGTAAATGGTTTTATACGATAAATAGCTTGTGCGTAAAATTTCATCCAAATGCGTTATTGGATCACAAAAATCCAAACACACTTACATGGGATATTAGTAGGGAGTAGGATACCAAGGTATTATTAAAAGTCAAGATTGCGAGGATAAAAGGCTTTAATTACTTGGTTCGTATCGTATGCGTGTATGCAGGCCGGCAGGCAAGGTCAGAAGAGAGTGACATTGACAGAACCGTTTTCGTTCATGAATATAGACATCTGTCAAGATATCTATACGTTCAAAAACAACGTATTCATTTATGATTTAGAAACCTTTAAATCTTATAATTACTAACACTTCCCCTTAAGATTTCAAAGTTTCAATTCAAACTTTACATGCCAGCATACCCACACAAAGTACAGTGAAGAACTACATAAGTACACTAGCAATACATATAACATAAACACATTCACAAATTATTTTTCAACAATGTTTAGCCTATTAACAAATTGCTTATGTTTATTTGTACCAAGAGACTTTGTTAAAATGTCGGCTACCATCTCTCCAGTTGGCATATATTTTACAGTCATAAAACCTTTATGTGCCAAATCTTTTACAAAATGATAACGCAAATCTATATGTTTAGTGCGTTTATGTGACAGCTCTTTTGATTCCAAAATCTTATGCGCACTTTGATTATCATTATACAAAGTAATTTTAAAATCTCTACACAAAATTTCCGACATGAAATTTTTTATAAAACAAAGATCTTTACATACATCACCTATGGAGAGATACTCTGCCTCGGTACTGGATAACGCAACGCATCGTTGTTTACGCGATTCCCAGTTTATCATATTTCGACCAAGCTTCACTACAAAACCTGTATATGACTTTCTATCGACAACGTCGTTTGCCCAATCCGCGTCAGAGTATGCAGTTAAATCTAAATTACCAGTTCTATAAAAAGTTAGACGATAATCTAGTGTCCCTGACAAATATCTCAGGACGCGCTTTGCTGCTTGCCAATGTGTCTTGTCAAAAGCATGGCTAAACTGGCTTAGTTGACTGCATGCAAATGCTATGTCAGGCCTAGTACAAACCGACAAATACATTAAACTACCCAAAAGTTCTCTATATTTATAAGTATTATCATCTAGGCACTCAGAACTAGCCTTCTCTAATTTACAATTAGTTATCATTGGAGTAGATACCGGTTTACAATTCTCCATACCGAATCTAATTAACAATCTCTTGATATAATCTGACTGGTCAAGTTTTATAAAATGTTTGTTTCTATCTCTGTATACATTTATTCCTAAACAACTCTTTAGAGTTCCTAGGTTTTTAACATTAAAATTATTCTCAAGCAAGGACAGTAATTCACTATTATCTTTTGAATAGAAAACATAGAAATCATCTACATAGAGTCCTATAATAACAAGGTTTTCACCAGTTTTCTTTGTGTAAACACAAGGTTCACATTTACTCTGCTTATAGCCGTTTTTACTTAACAAATCATGAACCTTTATATTCCAAAGTCTGCTCGCTTGCTTGAGACCGTAAATACCTTTTAATAATAGACAAACTTTATCACAGTTATCTTTAAAGCCTGGAGGCTGCTCCATATAAATCTGTTCTTGAAGCTCTCCATTTAAGAAGGCAGTAGTTACATCTATATGCTCAATATTTAAATCGAGCTCTGCCGCTAATGAAAACAAAATTCTTAATGTGGAGTGTCTTATAACAGGCGAAAAAGTATCGTTATAGTCAACCCCATAAACTTGAGTAAAACCTCTGGCAACCAGACGAGCTTTATACTTATCGAACTTACCAGAAGCATCATGTTTCCTCTTGAATACCCACTTGCACTTAACAATATTCTTGGTCTGTGGGCGATCGACTAATTTCCATACCTTATTAGCAATAAGCGAATCATATTCACTTTGCATAGCAGCTTTCCACTGTTGACTGTCAGAGCATGACACGGCATCCTCATATGATTGAGGATCACCTGATGATACAGCAACGTCTTGGGTCAGGAGAGAAAAATCAGTATCAACAAAATCTTTGTACCTGGACGGCAATTGATTGCGGGTGCTACGAATAGGTCTGTGAGCAGGTAAGGACGGCACAGGATTATTTACTTCCCCTCCAACTGGCACCTCGGGCGATGAAGTCACATGCTCAACATGCGCGTCAGCGACCGGCGACGAAGTGGAGTCCGTCTCGTTCTCACTACCAGAGTAGTAGTACTCGCTGTTGTTGTCTCCTGAAAAAGAACAGCTGTTATTATTCTCTAAAGTGAAATCTGGATTCAGTTCAACAGTATGACTAGAACTCGCCTTACTATTATTTGAGCTCGAGCTCAGTTCAATATTGGGACTAGAATTATTAGATTCTACAATTTGACGAGAATTTACATCACATGACACAGAATTAATTAAATTATCATTATATTCAAAATTCAAAATGTCATTATAAAATATAAAATCATTATTTAAGTCATTAAAATTGTTTAGACTTTTATCATAAAATTTATTTTCAATAAAAGCGACGTTCCGTGAAATTATAACATTTTTAGGGTTCAAAGGGTCTGCTAGTCTGAATCCCTTAGAGGTTTCGCTATATCCGACAAAAATATACATCTTACTTTTAGCATCTAATTTACACCTTTTGTGTTCAGGTAACAATGAATATGAAATGCACCCAAACACATGTAAGTGACGAAGGTCCGGTTTGGACCCGGTCCACTTTTCTTCAGGAGTAAGGCCGGACAAAGCTGATGTGGGTGATCTATTTTTTAAATATATCGCAGTCATAACTGCTTCCCCCCAAAAACGCTTGTCTAGGCCAGCCCCTTGCAACATACATCTAGCCTTCTCTAGAACAGTTCTATTGAGACGTTCAGAGACACCATTTTGTTGTGCACAATAGGGAACAGATGTTTGATGTATAATACCCTCTTTTTTTAAAAATTCAGATAAACGATGACTGCAATATTCCCCCCCATTATCGGAACGTAACACTTTGATTGGCAACCCCAGCTGTTTTTCTACCAAGCTTTTAAAATCAATAAAAGTTTTAAATACCTCACTCTTTTTCTTGAGCAGATATCCGAAGGACTTCCTGGTGTAGTCGTCGGTGTAAGTAACCAGGTATCGTGAGCCACCCCAGCTCTCTACGGGCATGGGGCCGCAAACATCACTGTGTATCAGCTCTAGAGGTCCAGCTGCACGGCGAGCTTCACCAACAGGATAAGGCCTCGCTGCCATTTTACCTTCCAAGCATGGCACGCAGTCCTTTATTTCTTTATTCTGAAAAATAACCCCATTAGCAGCACCACCCTTAAGAGCTAACATACCTGCAGTACCTAGATGGCCTAGCCTCCTGTGCCAGATATCCATTGGCACCTCAACCAAGTTAGCACTCTGTGCGTCTTGCATATGCAAAACAGCCGAAGAATGCGCCACCTCACACAAAGACGACTTACCTTTTATTCGGAATGTACCTTTAATATGTGTAGCTTTACACACTGGTTTGCCAGAAATTGTACATTTGTCGTATATAAAACAACCTTCCCTGCCAAAAGTTACTCTATATCCCTTGTTAACAAGACAACTTACCGATAGCAAATTTACCGAGAGCTCAGGGACATATAGAACATCCTCAACTAGCTTAGTAGTGTTTCCAATACATAGTTGAACATTTCCCTTACCAATAGTCTTTAACATACTATTATTAGCTATTAAAACATCACTTTTAAATTGTTTAAAGTCTGAAAATAAAGTTCTGTCGTTACACATGTGCTGTGTGCAGCCACTGTCCACGAACCACTCTTTATTATCTTCTACAAAGAACGCTGAAGCAAGAAAACTTGTATTTTCATTTTCATTCTTGGATTTATCCTTTTTCAGCTTGTAGCATCTATTCTTCAAGTGTCCAGACTTCTTGCAATAGCTACAGGTAATTTTCTTTTGCTTGGAAATAAAAGCCGCATTGTTTTTCAATTCAGATCCGTTCAAATTGTTCTTGCGGAATTCTTCTTGTAAAAGACGGGCTCTCACTACTTCACTCGATAAGCTATTGGTCATACAAGCCGTTTCTAGGTTAGAAACAAGCGTGTCGTACTCCTGTGGCAATCCAGAAAGAAGAATCTCAGCGACCTCTTGGTCATAAATTTTTCTTTTAATGTCGGCCAGCTGTTGTACTAGCATCATAATATGTTCGATGTATTCTGACATAGAAGCGAAGCTGGTAAACTCAATTCTGTGTAGTTTTCGAAGCAACAGTACTCGCCTGCATAGGCCGGTATCTTCAAAAACGTTGCTGAGACATTTCCATGCGGCTTTACTAGTCTCAGCATCTCGTACATATTGATAGCAGCACGGTTTCACGGCGAGACAAATCCGCGCCAAAGCACGCTGATCCCTCTGTTTGTCCGTATCTTCTCCAATTACGCAACTCCAAAGACCTTCGAGGGTAAGTAGCATGCGTATGGAGAACTTCCAGGAATTCCAGTTCTGGTTGCCTTCAAGGCGTTCGACGAAAATGTTGCCAGGGATATTGGCACCTGCATGGCCGCCATTATTACCTCGTGGTGTTTCATCACCATTGGGCATTTCGAAAAAAATTACGTTTAGTAAGTAATTACCTTTGTGGATTTTTGTAGGAAAGCAATGCTGGTCCCAAAACCTATTAAAAGTCAAGATTGCGAGGATAAAAGGCTTTAATTACTTGGTTCGTATCGTATGCGTGTATGCAGGCCGGCAGGCAAGGTCAGAAGAGAGTGACATTGACAGAACCGTTTTCGTTCATGAATATAGACATCTGTCAAGATATCTATACGTTCAAAAACAACGTATTCATTTATGATTTAGAAACCTTTAAATCTTATAATTACTAACAGGTATCACTGTCATATCTGATTCCTCACAAAAGGATGAATGATATAGGTAAGTACATATAACGCGTTACCTCAAATAAAGCATATGCTCATGACTATATTCCCCGAGGGGGTAGTCTGAGATATTCTGAAACCACAGAACATCCACGTTTCACTAGTTGACTACCGAAACACTCAGATCATGTACCTAAACTCTGTCCAGTGTGACGGGGAGCGAGCCCGTCGCCTCTTGTAATGGACAGAGGGTACAATACATGACTCGAGATTTAAGCATGCAGGTTTCCTCTCGATTTTTATTCCTTCCTTCACCGAAAAGCCAGTGGTGTAATCGTACATAAATTCCGAAAAAATCGAGACGACCTGGACAGGGGTCGAACCATCGCCTCCTGCACGGCAGGCAAGGTTACTCGCCACTGGACCACCTCAAATAAAGACGCAGGCAAAAGCTACAACCCAAAATGTAAAAGAAAACACAAGCCTGCAATGAAACACGACAAATTATCTATGTCTTTTTAATTAAACTGATGCTCTCCAGCTGCCTAATGAACATTTCGTTGACCTCTCACGGACCATCAACTCTATTATACTTTTACAGGAAAACTCCTAGCTTTAGGGACATCCGAGGCAAATATAACTTTTTGCTCTGTTCCACATTTTGCTTAAGGGTATATTACCGTTGGTGCGTTCCATAAAAACAAGGTCTGGATGTATTTTCAAATTGGAAACTAATTTCTATGCTTGTATGTTGTTAGATTTTCGATAAAATGTAAAGTTTTAAAGTTTCCAAAGATTTTCATACAAATCTAAAATTAATCCTAGGATTGAAACAGTATATTTAACGAAAATCTGATAAGATACAAGCATAGAGATTAGTTTCTAGATTGTTTCTGAAAAAAAATTCGGTGAAGGAAAACATCGTGAGGAAACCTGCATGCTTCAATTTCGAGGCATGTATTGTACCCACTGTCCATTATGTGGCGAGGGGCTCACCCCCGTCACACTGGACAGAGTTTCGGTACTACTGGTGAAACGTGGATATTCTGAGGTTTCAGAATATCTCTGACTACCCCCTCGGGAATATAGTCGTGATCATATGCATGCATGCATGTATGCATACAAGCATAGAGATTAGTTTCTAAATTGTTTCTGAAAAAATTCATTGACTTTAATTGGTTAGTACTGAAAATATAACCAGATTTCGTTTTCATGGAGCGCGCTCCGAATTTTATCCCCTTAACTTAATTAAAATAAAAACAATGTTGTCTATCAACATCATGTGTACTCGTAGGTATTTAACCCACTTGAATATTCAAAGCAATATTACAACAAAGAGTTTCCCGTAAATAATGCTGAGCAAGCCCAGAATAATAATGACTTGTTACGTTTCGGACAAACTGACAACCAGTACAATAGCGGTGTGTGAACTCTGAGATTCTCTCAATATACAGAGTAGTTGGCGAGAGCCCCGGGGCTTACATATCCACAGAACAAATTTATTTTCCTCCATAGCGTCCTAGACGTCAACAAATAAGGTTATTTTTCAATAGAGAGGTTTTATTCATTCTTTTACGGATGCTGTGAGAGCTGAGTCAACAAAAGAGGCTTCGGTTTCCTTTAGCGCCTTCTTATTGATCGATAGCTTGTTGATTCATTAGATACCCTGACTTTCCTATTCAGAGTGCTCATGAATCAGCAATGAAGGTAAATAAGATCTTTATAGATATTACGCGTAATAAATACCTACAGTTAACTATTAGGCCGGATTCGACCAAACTTTGATTTATCCAAGAGTAAGGGTTGAGAAACATTACCCGAAGGCGACTGACGGCGGCGAACCCATACAAAAATGACATTTAGTATGGGAAGCCGTCCGCCATTCACGCGGCGACGACGGCGGACGGCTTCCCATACTAATGCCGGAGTCGACCAAACTTTGATTTATAGAAGAGTAACTATACAAGAAATAATTGTACTCTTAGTATTTATTCCGAAATAACTTTATTTGAATACACCCAAACGAAAGGAACGAATGTATAATCCACCTAAAGAAAGAGGTCGTTGTATCCCTACTTATTGCAATGTGAGGTTATACATTTTTAATTTGTTAAGTTTTAACGTCACTTGTGGTAAGTCAACACAAGTGACATGACAAAGGGCAGACTTAATCTAAAAATCAAATTAACTCGCGTTGGTTCGAATTCGGCCACAAAGAGCGTCGGTGGCGCGTTGCGAAGAGCTATGGAAACTCAATCTTGAGGTCCAGGTTCAAATCCGCACGGATGACATGCTATGTACCAATGAGATTTTCTAACTTAAGTTCTTAATACCGACTGCTCTCGAACGGTGATGGAAAACGTCGTAAGGAAACCAACATTCGCTGAAGAAGAAATTCTGATGCGTATGTGCAATCTACCCATTCGCATTGGGCAGGCGTGGTGGACTAACGCCCATGCCACCTTCCTGAGGGTAGGCCTGTGCCCTGCAGTGGGAGATATACAGGCTCCTTCTTAATATACTGACACTTTTTAAGGGAATGATCAGATTGTCAAACTGAACAACTTTCCCTATGGGACCAATATTGAAATCGTGAAAAAAAATCTGCTGTCCCATACATTTAGCTCGAGTAGATTTGCAGTTTTGTATCGAACAGTACTTTTTTTACGCGATTTCGATGCTGGTGCTATAGAGAAAGTCGTTCCGTTTGACGGTCTAATCATCCCCTTAAAAAGTGTCAGCATATTCAGAAGGACCCTATTTAGGCTGTGATGATAAAAGTAAAACAATATCTGAATGCATTGAAAAGAAATTAATGATTCATAAAACTTCAGCGAAACTTTTTGTCTCTCCTATTTTTTGATAATAATGCAATATCCACAGAGATTCAATGTAATATGCTTATTGAATCTCAAAGCCACCTTATCTAAAACTCACATAAAAACAGGTTTTGTGCTAAAGCCCCAGAGTCCGAAGCTGAGAAGAAAATATGAGTAAGATAACAAAGTTACCCCTCACGTCCTCCCATTTACAGTATTCCGAAGGAATTCCTATTAGTGAAGGTTCTTTTCTGTCTGACGGAACCATAAAAAAGTTCTCCGTTAAATGAATGTTTCTGTACCCTCGAAAACAAAACTGTTAGCTTAAACCGTTTGAAAAGACTATAAAAACAAACGTTGCATTTATTGTTATTACACGGCTACGAAAAATTAACTTTTACCTTTGGCAGTAAATTACATTGTTCAATTTACAGTTTCACCTTTAAAGTTACTATGTATTTTATTATTGAACGAGTTATTGGTTACCCAAATATGCAATCACATAAGAATTTATTGAAAATCGGTTATCGAATAAGTGTAAAAAGGTTTCAATAAGACGGTCTTACAAACTAACAGCATTTCCTGTTCCTATACTGCAAAATGTTAAACTATTGAAAGAGTAAAATATACACCTATTATATAACTAGAACCGTCTGATTCAACTGGTATAGGATATAAACACAGATACGTTTACATCAATTCGGTATTTCAAGTTTATTTTGGAGGGCTGAATCGAAAACTATTTCGAGATAATTGTCTCAATCATAATATTTTCTATTTCCGAGATTTTAAAATGAAAGGATCACTGATTTTTAAATAAAATAACGTCGTTTTTCGGTTCGTCCAGTGACGTCACTGGAAAACCTGTGAACACCTTGGTAAACTTAAAATCAACTTAAAATAACTGGCCATTATGAAAAAAAACCCGACTGCATAAAAAACCTATTAACTGAAAAGAGAAAAACAAGCTCTATAATCACTAATCAGCTATAACAACTTTGTTTGAGCAAATATAATTTGATTTTTATTAGGTAGGAATCGCAAACGGGGACAAAGAAAATTTTTGGTTGGTTATTGATTGGTTTGTAATGCAATACCTACCTAATAACAATCAAATTATATTTGCTCAAACAAAGTTGTTATAGCTGATTAGTGATTTTAGAGCTTGTTTTTCTCTTTTCAGTTAATAGGTTTTTTATGCAGTCGGGTTTTTTGTTTATCTTAATAATTTAGTTTATTTCATACTTTTTAGTCTTGCTTCGAAACGGTAACATAAAAGTACTATAATATTTATATATTTGGAATCGTCTGATTACTAGCTTTCATTTGATACCCATATTATAATTTTTAACAAAAATAAATTGTATATTCCCCCTCTCTTTTTTAATTCGTAGACGCCATCTTGAAATAATATACCCTATGTCACTCTCACGATTTTTACGAATCCAATGACACCTCAAACGTTAAAATCCATCAAGTCGTTTAGGCTGTAGCCCGTGCCAAAGAAATAGACATACTAATATACATACATACATACATACGCTCGAAAAAACTAACTCTCCTTCTGGCGCAGTCGGGTAAAAAAATACATTCACAATGTCAGAATTTGACATTTTATTTTGCCGTTTCTGTTTCCAGCATAGAGTTAGAAAGAGAAGGCAGGTTTTTTTTGTAATACAGCATTAAGTAGGTTTTTTCCACGGAATTACCTCAAATTATTTTCTCTTTACCACTTTTGCATTTAGAGATTACAGATCAAAGTCATTTTAAATTAAATTTAAATTGATAAACTCGATGAATCGCAATAAAAATTAAATTGGTTTCTTAAAATTATGTCTTCTATCCGTAAAAAATATAAAATGAAGACCAAAAAAAACTTGACATACCGAATTAGTAACAGTTTGATTTAGAAATAGAGGTATAACACAGTAGGAAAATATTCACCTCATCCCAGGTTTATGTTAATCATATTATCCATTCATGTACCACTTAGGAAGAACCTCAAACCTCTATTTAACTATCAGCACTAAAGTAGGTAGTACCTAACAGTGTTAACTGGATCAACGCTTTAATAAACCTCTACTGTAACAATATCATAACATTCCGTCACTAAATTTACAGGCAGGCTTACAGTGGATTAAGGATTAGTAAACCCGATTAATGTTACCAATGGAGAGGCACGATATGTTCGGAAATAACGGAACAAAGCTATAATGTCGAATAGATGTGGTAAATAGTTATTTGTTATACAAGTGTGCAAAGTTGATTTTTAACCGCGTGCTTAATTTTGATGACCGAGCAAGCGAAGGATTCTAACACAAAAATAGAATCAAAAGAGCACAAGGTGAAAAATCTTTGCAACACGTAACTTTTCATCCCACCTCAGCGAGGAAATGACTAAATGCAAAAAAAAAGGTTGTTTAAAAAATTCGGCACCATGGAGGGAGAAGTAAATAGGTTTAATGATGTTTTGAGTTCACAAACTTAGTGCACACGATGTTCTAAATTAAATTTACTTTATCCTCTAACGGATACAAACGGCTTTGGCACTCAGATATCGAAGAGCAAAAATACTCTTTCCGAGATAAAAAAATTCATTTAATATGCTCATGACTGTATTGTCATTCACTTACTTAGACTATTCATACATGGTCCTTCTTAATATGCTGACACTTTTAAGGAAAGATCAGACCGTCAAACTGAACAACTTTATATATGACTCCAAAATTTATATCGTGAAAAAAAAATCTGCTGTTCCATACTAAACTGCAAATCTACTCGAGCTAAATGTATGGGAGAGCGATTTTTTTTTCACGATTTCAATGTTGGTCCCATAGAGAGAGTTGTTCAGTTTGACGGTCTGATCATCCCCTTAGAAAAAAAGGGTCAGCATATTAAGATGGACCCTGTATATGGATAAGTTACGCGTGTAATTCTACTAACAAACTTTTCTGCCACTTTTTGCGGGGTGCGAAGTAGCATGAAATCCGCAACTTTTGACTTTATTCCATTACTTTAGATTCTAATTTTGAATGTTAAAAATCATGAAAAACAGTGTCGTGTAAACCCCAAAGATGATAAGTCGAAGTTATTGTTCCGCAATTATAGGCTGTCGTATTTAGTGATAACACGGAGAAAAAAATGCTACGTATACGTAGCCCGTCGCAGCTTACGTACCACGTAGCTTACGACGCGATACTGATTACGAGTGTTGCATCAGTATTTAAGTTCAGTATTAATGAAGATCATTAGCTTTTCAAGCTACGTATATTATAGCATTTTTTTCTCAGAGAGGTATAAAATTGTATGTAAATGCGTAAGATTTCTTGATATTGTACGTTGGCAGAGAGGAAATGCTCACGCGAGGCGGGTACAGTTCCCGTAGGACAATCAGAGATATAGATAGGTGCACGATATTCTGTATAACCAATAACTGTGCGTGCGTTATTTGTACTACCTACACTAACGACCCGCCCCTGCTTTGTCCGGGTGGGATCTATAATATATGTAAATATAATATAAGCATAAACCTTCCGGAAGAAATTCTCTAAATTACAGTGAAAACCGTATCAAAATCCGTTGCGTCCGAAGTAAGCGGAGAAACAGAAATGATGAGAACAGACGCGGATGTAATATAGCGAATTATACCATTTATAGAGATTAACACTCAGTTGCAGAAACGCTCATTAAAGTCCTCCATTAAATCTCTTGCTGTCACTTTTTGTCTTGTTGACGTAGTACAAGCTAGCAAGAGATTTACTGTAGGAGTCGCGTTGCAATTCTGGCGGAGTACGGACGCTTGCGTATCGACGCGTCGGGATTGCACGTGGCTCCACCATTTTGTGAACTCTTTTGTGTTTTAACCTTAAAACAATCACTTGAGATTATAACCTACTTACATTGGCAAAACTGCCACTCTAGACTTAATAAATACCACTGATCATTTTCCTTCATATAATATCCACATAACGAGACATTGGCTGAATTGTGATAACGCATCGGATGCCACTAAACAAAAATTGAATTGAATTGAGATTTACTGTAGGATTATAACTTTAATGAGCGTTTCTGCAACTGACAGTTAGACAGCAAACTATTTTATGAGAAACGCCTTTTATCTCGGTACAAATTTTAATTAATAACCAATTTTACATAATGTGAAGTTCGTTATTAATTTTTAAAAAGTTTCGATCAACCCAAAGTTTCTGTTTGTGATATGAGGCGATAATTTTTACCCGACTGCCCCAGAAGGAGGGTAATGTTTTTCTCAACATTTCATTTGGTTATTTTGTCTAAAATCTTAACTATCTCACTCCACATTTCAGGTACGCTTGACGGCTGATCCCCACTGAGGGGTGAATTTCAATATGTTAGGTATGCCGTGTAAACTTCTTGGTCAAATCTCATTAGACTAGTCGCCATTTTGTGAGTAGTCAATGCGAGACTTGAATACCCTAACGATGTCACGCTGTCAGCACGTGAAAGAATGAAAGAGGGAGGCTATCAAAAGGAAGCTTTCATGTCTAGTAACTCGGTTCATTTTTGTTTGCACGCACGCCGTTGTGACGGTTGGTAGGTTATTCGCGAATTGTACGATAGTACGGACGCGAATAACTTTGCACAAGCAGAGAGAATCTCTATTTATTTAAATCTGTTTCCGAAGGGATTCTTCTGTACGGGTAGTACTATTATTTATTCTGTGCTTAGGAGCCACTTACGGCCACTCAAATAACAGAATCGTGTAGCTTGAAAAGCTAACTTAAATATCGGGGAAATAATGCCTACGAATCTCTCGGGAACTTTTATACGTAATTCCATGAAAAATAACATTTCTCCCTGAACCATTGTGAATCATAGATTCATGGAACCGCGTTCAGCTGTTTCGGCGAAATGCATCAGTACAAAACGAACACAATATAATTACAAACTAAGTGTGCGTTTCCATTGAAACGGAACAGCCAAACCGGAACTGATTGACCAGATGTGGAATTGAAACAATCAGATCGGTATATCCCTACATACCTCATCGCCGATCCGCTTCAGTGAACACTTACCTTAAAATAGTTGCAGCTAAGTTCTCCTTTAACACATTTAAGGTTCTATGGTGTTACGAATCCCAGCTGCGGCCGTAGTATGGCAACTTTATCTCTCTCTTTCTATTTGCACGCGAACGAACGAGATTAAAGGTGTATCACGCGCATCATGACACAGCCGATAGTGATTAGCTAGAACCACACCTAAACATAGTTTATAGTTGTTGCACATTTTCCGACCGAAGCGAAAGGAAATACGGTCGTAGGTTCATTACAGTAATAAACTACTAGTAGCTATACAGGGTGTAAGGAAAAGTATCATTAACCTTTTAACCTCATACTCTACCCATCAAACTGAACAATTTTTACTATGGGAGCAAACCTGTCAGAACAAAAGAACTGTCAGCTGTCCCATACGTTTGAATCGAGTAGGTATTGCACTTTTACTATGGGAAAAGTTGTTCAGTTTGATGGGTAGAGTACGAGGTTTAAAGGTTAATGTTACTTTTCCTTACAACCTGTATATGTACCTACTGTTAACTGATTCATAAGTAGGTACTTAAAGATAACTTATTTTGTTGAGTGAACGATAAGAAAATCACTGAATCAATCACCCGAATCTTGAAATGGATGAAAGTATACCGTAACGTTATAAACAGAATAAGTATTACATAATTTATCGAAATAGGTACAGTTACATTGATTTGACACAACATTAAAATAAAACCGGTCAAGTGCGAGTCGGGCTACTCGCGAACCGAGGTTCCGTGCCACGCCACCACACAACATATTGACTTACAAATAAGTTTTGTTTTCTCCGGGACCTTTAGCGCGAGAGCGACTCACACTTGGCCGGATTTTATTATTTGTTGTTACACTGTAGAGTTTGCTCTATAATCACACCAAGTTTAACACTTGTATGTATGACCGTTTGTACGATAGAGCGAGAAGAAAAACTTTGATAAAAACTAGTTTCTTGTATGAGGACCCCCCTTAATTTAATACTTTTTGACATTTTTATTGTTTGTTAACAAATGCGCCATAATAACACACATTCTATAAAAGTTTCTGTTTCTGTCTAGCTATTACAGTTCAAAAGTTACAGCCCTAAATAGGTAAGACGGACGGACAACGTAGGCTTAGTAATAAAGAGTTCCGTTTTCACTCTTACTGTACGCATAGCATATACTCACGTCTATATTCCCCGAAGGGGTAGTCAGAGATATTCTGAAACCTCAGAACACCCACCTTTCACCAGTAGTATCGTAACTCTGTCCAGTGTGACGGATGGGGGTGAGCCCGTCGCAACTTATAATGGACAGTGGGTACAATACATGCCTCGAAATTAAAGCATGCAGCGCCCGCGGCATGATGGCGCAATAAAACTCTATCGCGCCTTAGCTTCCTTTCTTTTTGCGCGCGAACGAACGAGTTAGCAGGCGCGATAAAACGTTTATCGAGGCACCATGCCGCGGGCGCAGGTTTCCTCACGATGTTTTCCTTCACCGCAAAAGCCAGTGGCGTTACAAATCGTACATAAATTCCGAAAAACTCATTGGTATGAGTCGGCCTGGACTATCGCCTCCTGCACGGCAGGCAAGGTTACTCGCAACTGGACCACCACGGCTATACGAAACTGTACGGAACCCTAAAAATACAATAGGCATCTAACGTTACCTACCTGTCACAAAAAATAACAAAAAGAAAAATATAGATATTACAATAGCCTTTGTATCTAGTTACTGAAAGAGTGGCGGGTATATAAAATCTTTACTTTTACTGAAGAGGGTACGATGCTTTCATAAATGTACACGTCAGTTGACGCGACCCAAACATCTTTTACTTTGCTCTCTAGAGGTGAGGCTGCCCATCTTCTCATCCACTTTACTCTTTACCTTTCCGCCCTTTCGCCGAAATGTCGTTACAGTCACATATTTCTTTCAATATTTTCATACCCGCAATAAAAGTTTAAGTTTGATATGTTTACGACGTATTTCGTTTTATCATTGCAAAAGTTTTGTGATTGATCACAATATTTTATGCAGGGCCCTTCTTAATATGCTGACACTTTTTAAGGCGATAATCAGACGATCAAACTGAACAACTTTCTCTATGGGACCAACATCGAAATCGCGAAAAAAAATAGTTTGCAGTTTTGAATTGAACAGCTAATTATTTTTCGCGATTTTAATGTTGGTGCCTTAGAGAAAGTTGATCAGTTTGACGGTCTGATCATCCCCTTAAAAAAGTGTTGGCATATTAAGAAAGACCAAGTGTTAGCTGTACTTTTTAAAGATAGGTAATTAGTACAGTTGTAAAACCCATGTCGTAAAACCACTTTTATGTAAAATTTTGAATAAAAATGTAAGCATGCGGGATCCCGAATGCACGTGGACATTAAATCATTCCCAAAAGCCATTTAAACACAAAGGATATGGTCAATAAACAAACAGAGGCTCACACAGATAACTGCGTTCGGAGTGGAGTAACTTATGGCCGGGAAATTTATGTTTTCTGCTCTTCGGTGGCATATTTTTTTAAGGTCGCATTAAGAGCGCTTTATCTGCAAATACGCGTCCGAAATCAGAAATCTCGTTTTCCTCTGAGAACACACCTACCTAATTCAACGACTAATAAACTGGTCACGTCAACGTTATTTATTGTTATCGCAACAACACAGAACAAGAAATCTACCACCAGTCTTATTTTATTGCCTCGCTCGCTCAAACCCTTTGGAAATGGCGTAAAATTTTGACCCGAAAACATTTCTCGGTACGATAGCAAACAAGCTATTAATTACTTCCCTTTACTTCATTTCGACTGGAGCAAAGTAAATGTTGCGTTGATTGATTTTCATTAAAACAATCGAAATTACTACAATAGGCATACGATACGACTGAACTGAATTCGCGTGCCTCTGATTGATTTACGAGTAAATGCAGTCACAGTAAAAACATTTTAAATACTTGCCTACCAAATTATTAACCCACGCCTGACTTTCTCAATGTGAAAATATTCTACGGGTTCAAAACAAAACTATTGAAATCAAATCTAATGTTACCCTTCCGTTTATGCTAAAGTGATTTATGGTATTTGTGTTAGAGAACTTTTGTTTATTAACTACAGAGGTAGCGAACAGACTTTCCCAAACAAGATAGATATGAGGCAATTTATCTCAGGATAAAGGCGTATAGTTAACGATGTGTTTGTGCGGCGAGCGTGATGTATGCAGATTCTGAAATAACGTGACATTATTTGAAATTGTGTCAACATGAAGGATCTCAGGGCGCGCGGTGCAGCGGCAGGCGAGCAGTCGGGGTGGGCTTGCCCTGCGGTCCGGTAAATACAGCCTCTCGGTATGGATTATTCGGAGCGAGCAACGAACGGAGCCGGAGCCAGTGCGACCCACGCGCTCTTTGCGGCCGCTCGCCTCGTAGCAACGCTACGCCGTAGCATCTAAACTCGTAGCTCGCCTCCCTCGCTCGCGCCAGGCTTAGCTTGCACGTAACCTTTCACCGCATGCTATTAAAGGCATGCCATTAATACAGCCTCATTGTGTTCTAATGACGAGACTAATGTCACATTAAAATATCATGGAAAGCACCTGTGGAACCATTAATTTCTGTGTAATTCCTATGTGATATTTTAGTGTTCATTTTAATGTTACGATTGTGTAAGTATGACATTGTTTCGTTTAATTTAGAATTTAAATAAATACTTTTAACTGTTTACTGCAAATTATAACAGCTCTAGGAGTTTAGTTTTGTTTGGTTTTGGGTTTTATATTTAGAAAAATCAAGTTTAATAACTAAGGAAAATGTTAAGAAAGTATTTTTTTTTAGAACAAATTTAAATAAAAGTCGCCTAAATAAATCCGTTTAACACCTAATTTCAAGAACAAACAATTTGAATCAGTCTCCAGTTAATTAAACCTTTCGTTTAATTAAATTTCGCTCGGAACGTAAAAATTTAAATTTTCAGCACGTGGCTTCAATATGATTAACAATGTTACATTGTTCACGTTATTTTCCGTTCACGATTAATAGCGCATGATAATGATCTATATCCTCCGATAATGTACTCTTTTGTATTTTGTTCCAACAATACAGGGTGTTGCATTTACTTTAAGGGGTGATTGTACCCATGATACTGAACAACTTTCCCTGAGAAACCTATAAGATAATCGCAAATTTGTTTGCTAAATGCAATCTGCTTATTGAAAGTTAGTATGAAAAAACGTAAAATTTTTTTGCTTATTTCCTATAGGTTTCTTAGGGAAAGTTGTTCAGTATCATAGGTACGTCCACCACTTAAAGTAATGCAACTGTTTACCCTAACGCCCTGTAAAAGTACCTAGCGCAATATACAGTATGTAAAAAACCCTGTTGGAGCCTTTAGGGGATGTTTTTACGTTTTTTTTTTAAGTAAGGTTGTTTAGACCATCGAACTTTAACCATGGAGAACAGATAAATAAAATCTGCTGTCCTATACATTTGAGTCGAGTAGGTACGGCAGTTTTGAATGAAACAACAGACTTTTTCTCGATGTTGGAATCATCTATCGTGAAAGTTGTTCAGTTAACCACCCCTTTCAATATTACTAGGGTCTTTTTTTTTACACCCTATGTGGAACATTTTTGCAAAATAAAAGAATTAGTGAATAAAAATATAGGTTTTTTAATTTCGAATATTCAACATTTTGTACTTTTGTAAGCAGATGTGTGATTGCTAATGGCAGTAACTTGGTTATAACATAATACCTAACAACAATGTTTCACTACCATCCCAAAGCCCCTGAGCTGTGCCCAGCCCCAACAGTGGAACTAAGCGTAAACCAACTAAACCTTACAATAATATCAATACCTACGATACATACATCTTCATGGTGGCAATTAAGATCATATTCATGAACCGTTTCTATGTAAAATTTTCATCTAAACCGTTTCAGTCTTTTCTGTTGATGGAGTGACAAACGTGCACCCAACAAACCTACAAACAAAACATGCTGATAATTGTATGTACCATTTCATCCATTGGGGTAAGCAAAGACTATAAATAATTAATATTTGATACAATGAACTCCATAATATAAAAAACATAATGTGTTGATGATATAATTTTGTAATCTTATATAATTATTATTATATTTATAAAATTAATTAAATTTTACTTGATATAAAGAGGATAAATTGCATGGTATACCTAAAGACGATACATTATCATAATAGACAATTTAACAAATGAACCAAAAGTCGATCTTAAAACTATTTGAACGAATGAAATATTGAAAAATTACGTCTCTGACGGGACTATTTTTGAACAAAATCGATAAACATAAAGAATACTTCATGTGTAAAAATTACAGAAAATTTTCAGAATCAATCTAAAAACAAATGTCTATGCTTGTGTAGAGTCAGATTTTCGTTAAAATGTATAGTTTTAAAGTTACAGTGCCTCAAAGATTTGGGGGGGGGGGGGGGGGGGATTTTAAATAATGATTCAATACCACATAAATAATAAATGTTTCAAAATTAGCTGGTTATGATGCATTTTGTATCTAATATGTTTTCGTCTTGGGCTAGCTTGAACCCCTCGCTTCACTCAGGATTCTAGTCTTAACTTTAGTCTTAAAGTTAACCGTAGAAGCCCCTCGTTGCGTTCGGGATTCAATATGGCGCCCGTGACGAAAAACACTGCTTTATACCCTTGGTGCATCATCTACTATATTATCTACTACAGGGTTGGCCAAGACGTCGACCGACGTCAACTTTTACAGAAGCCCGCAAAGAGTTCAATATTTATTAAAAAACAAAAAACAAATATTTTTAAATCTGAGGTTGGGCTACTATCCTTAAGGTTCGCTGTTGGGCTGTTTATAAGTGTTGTGCGGTTCTGTACTGGGTAGACGAGAAAATATTAAATGTCAGATACATTCGAAATATTTTGAAAGGAGGTTTTTGGAAACTGTCGCATGTTTCCATACCTACGAAAAGTAGCTTTATATTTTCTACAATGAATGCGATAAGAATGAAACATTGATCTCCACACCACACCGGCCAAATATAAAATTATTGTAGACCGCCTAATTGAAAAGTTTGGTCGCCCCTGATCTACTACCTGATGCCTGCGACTCAAAAACGTATTCTGTGTCAATTCAGATCATATTCTATCTGTGTGCCAAATTTCATCCAAGTCCGTTCAGTCATTTGTCATTGGGCCACAAACATCCAAACATCGTCACAAACTTTCGCATTTATAATATAAGTGAGAATGTTCATCTATTTAGAAACATTCTAAAATATGAATTTATGAACATAACATCGATATAATCGTAATAATATTGACATCGATTCATTATCAGCATTAACACGGTCCGATGCTTCGAGCAATACATCGGAGGCGGTCGCTTCGAATTAATTACCATGTATTTGTCACAACATAATTTGCATTATTCACCAGCTGGACAAATGTATGAGTATTTGTGTTGTTTATTGTGGTTATTCGACATTAAGCTTAACTTTCTGACCACTTGAAATGGATTACGGTCATGAGTTTATGTACAATATTGAAAGACGATTTTTAGTCTATGCGGTGCTATAAGTTGATAATTGATATGAATAAAAAGCGAAAACATTTTATACTCCTAAATCAGAGGTCATTCATAACGCACTTAAGCAGATATTTCAATTCACGATTTTTGAAATACAGTTTGTTATGGTAAACAGTTGTACTACTTTAAGGGATGATTATACCCATGATACTCATCATCTTTCCATATGAAACATATAGGAAATTCGCAAAATTTCTTATCGTTCGAAAATCGTTCGATCAGCTGGTTGCAATTAGTGTGGAAAGTAAAAAACAAAAATTTTTAGAATTTCTTTTAGGTTTCTTAGGGAACATTGATCAGTATCATGGGTGCAATCACCCCTTAAAGTAATGCAATTGTTTACCCTAACGCCCTGTATACAGGGTACACCCCTGCACCGCGCCAGTGGTTTTGGTGCGCATTACTGCTTAGCCCCTAAATCCTAAATCTAAAAGACTCACAATCCGTTGCGACAGCAGGAGATTTAATGGGGGATTAACTTTAATGAGCGTTTCTGCAACCGATTGTTAGGTACCTAAGTAGTTTTTGTCTGCTACAATTGCATATTTCGTAGCGTATATTCTACAAAATTTTGCTGTGTAAGTTCATTAAATATGGTATCTGAGAAAGAGAAGTACCTAGTCTAATTCAACAAACTGTTTAGCACCTACTTTATGCACCGTACGCTTCGCACTTTATATGTGTTTTTCCCTTTTACTTGGTCTATAAAACAGTCTAAGGTTTCTTCCATAATTTGTAGGGTTCCGTAGTCAAAAGGAACCCTTATAGTTTCGCCATGTCCGTCCGTCCGCGGCTTAGCTCTAGAAACGCCTAGTACTTGAAAACTGTAATTTGACATGGGTACAATATTAATCACGCCAACAAATTGGCAAATAGAATCTTGAAAAAAAAATTATAAGCTTTAAAGTGAAGATTTTTGTTAGAGTCAAGTCGCCGTCGTCGTCGTCCCCTGACAGTTTATCGGTTGTTTCTGGATACGTGAAAAAATTCACGGCATCGGCAGTAGTGTAAAGTTAAAAGGAAAACTATCACCGCTTACAAGTAAACGAATAATAGTCGACCAACTTGTAAAATGTACTTTTTACACTTTATTAGCCGTTTAACCGTAGTATAAAACAAAAAGCCCCCTTCTAAGTCCGTATACAGGGTCCTTCTTAATATGCTGACACTTTTTTAAGGGGATGATCAGACCATAAAACAACTTTCTATATTGGATCAACATCGAAATCTCGAAAAAAAGAAATTGCTGTCCCGTACATTTGGATTGAGTAAGTATGCAGTTTTGTATGGAAGAGCAGATTTTTTTTCGTTATTTCAATGTTGGTGCCATAGAAAAAGTTGTTCAGTTTGACGGTTTAATCATGCCCTTAAAAAGTGTCAGCATTAATATGCTAATATTAAGAAGGACCCTATATTGTGACGGGCAGCTACGGAACCCTAACTTGCGCGAGGCCGAACATGCACTTGGCCGGTTTTTCCTTTTCTGAAAGGTCTTAAAAAGGTGTCGTGTAATACCAAGTGTCCTATCACATCAACCCTTATCAATGTCGAGTCGTATTGAGACACGCAAAAAATTATTGAGGTGATGACTTTGATCAACATTTCATTTTCTTTTTCATACTATTAAAAACATATTTCAATTTCAACTAAAAAAAGAAATTGTATGTAATTTTATTCATTTTTAATGTATTGCCTTTATAAAATATCACTAGACTTCGTTTGTATGGAGCGCGCACCAAATTATATTCCCTTAATGCCTATCGAGCGATCGCGGTCACATTCGTTCACAATCAATACTAGCCTAAGTCGGCATACAGGCACCTTTAGAGACATAGAAAACAAAATTTGTACGAATTTAAAAAAAATTGTACGAACCTTATCACAGTGTCTACATTTTAATTGATTAAATCAACGCATAGAAGAGGACCGCATGAAAAAGGAGTGACTCATACAACGTGTTAATGAATAAGCGCAAAACCTTATAAACCCCAACTGATTTATAACGAAATAATTCGATTGAAACAATAATTTCATTATTTTGATAGTTACAATTTAAAGTATTCGCATTTTAAGTTTTGAGGCAAAAATGATTTGTTATCATTTCATGAATCAATGAAAGCGCTAACGTGCTATACATTTTAAGAATCTTGTTTTGGTAGTAAATAGGGTGAGAGTGCCCGAGCGGTGGGTTGAGATCGAGTTCGGTAAATTTTAAATTTTACAAACATTATTTAATATTAAAAAAAAATGTAACCTATGTTGAAACAATGATAATTTGTGAGATTGTTCTCTCGATTCTAAACCAACTATTTTCTAGTGTTGCGTTTATTCATTAACACGTTGTATAAACTGATAAACAATGCCCCCTAAAGCTCATTTCATAGCCATAATAACACCTATCATAACTATCTACACTAAACACTATCCCAAATGGATTTAATCGACGAAATTTCTCAGAATTGAAAGTGGGTAATAATTGATATACCCGGTCTCAAATCTCAGAGGTCTCACCCTCCGCGGTCACTGTTCAAACACTCCCGTACATAAAACAGGGAGCTCCAGGAAAGATCGTATAACTTTAGATCTCCCACGGGCCCTCAGCGTTTCATCGAGATAAAAAATGTAATCTAATTGTATTTTAATCTCAACCCTTCTCCACGTAAAAAATTATGTGTACTTTCGTTTTAAATAAATAATTTATTTCAGCTTTTTTTTTTATTTCTCCATGACAGATATAAAATTAGGTATGTTATAGGAGATAGACGTACTTTTTGCTATCATCAGCTGCAAGGCTGATAGGGTGAAGAGCATATCTGTGATGAGGATTCACTGCCAGCATAACTCCAGTCGTTTTAGGAGATAACAGCCGTTCAAAGGTCCGATCTTTTATCAGCCTGTATCTCCTAAACCGACTGTTAGATCATGTCAGTTTTTTACTTTTCACATATCTACAGTGCATTATTACAATAACCAACGCATATTATAATAATACCTGCATATTCATGCATATTTTTTTTTTGCAACCATAACTGACCTTTGAACGGCTGTAACTCCTAAACCGACTGGAGTTATGCAAGCAGACCTGTTCGATCCCCATCACAGAGATGCTCTTCACCCTATGAATACTGAATCAGCCGTGCAGCTGATGATAATAGAAAGTACATCTATCTCTTATACTAATAGCATTTGGTCCAATAAGGCATTATAATACGTAGATACGAGTAGTTCGTCCATGCGCATTTCTTCCAAATAAGAACAGGGACAACAAATTTCAACATTATTTTAACCGACTTCGAAAAAGAGGAGATTGTCAATTCGTCGCGTGTACACACAGCGATATATCAAGCTACGCAAAACCAAAATAAGCTGGCCGCCCGTAGGTAGAGTAATGTATAACGTCGCGCTGCCAGCTTATATTGGTTTTCATAGCTTGATGTGTCGCCGTGTGTACGTATGTTTTTAGGGCTCCGTACTCAAAGGGTGCCAACGTGACCCTATTACTAAGTATTTCCGTCCGTCCGTCCATCCTAACTCTAATGATTTGTATCTTTTGAACCGTAATAGGTAATAGAGAGTTGAAATATTTACAGAATACTTTGTTATTATACGAATAATATTATAGTTAAATTATACTGAACTAAAGAAATATATCAAGAAACGTGTTTTTTTAAGGTTTTTTGTTTTTGCTCTATTTAGTTTCAAAATGTCCCTTTCCCAGAATGTCCCTTCACCAGAATGTCCCTTCCTAGGTATTTAACGATATCTTTGGATGTGAGTGTGTGTGAAATAAGGAAGTGAGGATGCGAGCAATAAATTAAGATCATTGATCTCCATTACTTTCGCATATTCCCGTATCGGGCAACTTCCGTTCGTTGTTATAGGATACAACATTAAGCAGCTACTGGCTACCCTCATTTAGGTAAACTACCCTACAGTCGCCGGGTCTCTAATTAAGTACAGAGAGGCCCAGGATACGACAATGGTACTATGTTGTTATGTGAATTGTTCAACATAAAGAACGGGTACAATGATGTGATCGAATGTTTTAGATAGACACGCTGACTAAATAAACGTTGAGGCGGTTACTTGCGATTAAAAAGTAAGTTAAAAACCTGTAGGATCCTACGGTAGGGCAAATAATTCACGGATAACTTACGAACTTGTGATTATTAAAACAAAAATTATTTACCGAGATTTTGGCTTAGAATTATCCAACCCATTTCTTTTGCCGTGTTTTTGAAAGGATACCTGATACGTCATTCCGTCCTGAAGTATTAAAAAATAAAACCGGTCAAGTGCGAGTCGGGCTATTCGCGCACGGAGGGTACCACACCACCACACAACATAATAACTAAAAAAAAGTTTATTTCCTGGACCTTTAACACGGGACCGACTCACACTTGGCCGGTTTTCATTAGTAGTTGTTATACTGTAGAGTTTGCTCTATAATCATATCAAGTTTGACGCTTGAATGTATTAGTTTTTACGATAGAGCGAGAAGACAAAACGACAAAATAATTTCTTGTATGAGGGAGCCCCCTTAATTTTTTACATTTTTATTATTTTTTTGAAAATCTGCCGTAATAATGCACATTCTGTGAAAATTTCAATTGTCTAGCTATTACGGTTCAAAAGTTACAGTCCTAAATACGTAATACATGATAACGGTGTAGGAAAACGTTATGAGGAAACCTGCAAACGCTGCAGAAGAAATTCTGATGCGTATGTGTAGTCTATCAATCCGCATTGGGCATGCGTGTTGGACTAACGCCCATACAACCTCCCTGAGGGTAGGCCTGTGCCCTGCAGTGGAACGTATAGGCTGATGATGATGATTCACCATTAACGTTAAATCATTATTGTATCAAAAATTATCCGATTAAACCTTAAAAACCCCAATAATAATGACTAAGTAAAGATAAGCAAATTGAAGCCCACTTAACTTTTAAAACGGTTACCGTATCCGGTTAAATCGCTTTAGAGGTCTTAATCACCACAACCCTTTCACGTTATAACGTCCATTTTAACCTCAGGGTGTTCGTAAAATCGGATAACACAAAGTAAGTTATACAGAATGTCCGTGTCGGATAATCAATTCCCATAAAGCTCACGTACTTTGCCTGACTGGACCGAGCATGGCCTATCGTAATGTAGTAATAGGAGATTGTATCGGACGCGCCACAATTCGGTAGGTAGGTACGTCATGTTTTTTTTTGGTATCGATTTTATATTTTTTACGGATAATAAATCAAAACAAATTTAATTTTAATTTTATTTGTAATCCCTAAACGCGAAAGTGGTCACGAGAAAATAATTTGAACTGCAGAAAAACCTATGCTTATCTAATTTGAAAAAATAAAAATAACCTGCCGTCTCTTTCTAACTCTATGCTGGAAACAGAAACGGTAACATCAAATGTAAATAAAATAGGGGAGTTGACTACATAAAATATATTTTAGTTTTAACCGCTCAGTAAATAAACCGTTTGAAAATAACGCTAAACTCACATTTTCAGTAATACTGTTGCTTGAATATCTGGATAAACTATAAAAAGTATCAAAACGACGACGTACAACATTTCATACAAAGCACGCGTTTTGACGTTTGATAAAGAGTTGTTAATTTGACTAGTTGGAAACTCGCGGATTCTGACATTGTGAATATCTTTTTTTTCTTAATAGTCAGTTCTTTTAAGCTGATTTTACGATTACCAAGTAGGTTACTTACAGGTCCGACGAGTGACGTAACTCGTCGGAACGAAAAACAATGTTATTTTACTAAAAATATCTGTAATCCTTTAATTTTTATCTCGTAATGGTTTTCGATTCAGCACTCCAAAAAAAATCTTGACGCACCGAATTGACAAGGAAATGTTATTTTATTACAATAAGTAATTATTTTCCTTAAGGCGAGATAAATCAGGGGTCAGACTTAACAATATTACAGAAAAGGGTTACACACGCTTTTATTACGGTTCTGGTATCATAAAAGAGGAAATGTGTTACATAAACGCTAACACTTAACAGTAATCTGAGTTTAAAAGTTACAGTTAATAAAGAGTATTTTCGTTAACTGCAGTTGTATAATAATAGTCTGGAGACTAACATAGATCTAATAATTAATCTGGGATTATGCCATAATTGTATTTCCATACATCGCGTACACTAGTTATATGACATTATGATACAAGTGAGCAAAGTTGGTCGTTACAGCCGGGGCGGGATTGCAGCACGAGCCACCAGGCGAGAGTTGTTATGCTTGCCGAGGCTGTAATGACCAATACGTCGTTTTTCAACATACTTGCGAGGAAAAGTAATAAAATTTCATAAAATACAACAATTTTAGACAAATATTTGTGTAAAATGGCGCTGGGCTTCTTTTTTTTTCGAGATAGCTATGCGCGCGTAGGTCAAAGAATACCTAGGCAATGACTTAACCGACATTCAACCGACGACATTTTGTTGCAAACAACCTAATATCAAAAACGTTATAAATTTATAACACAAATTAATGTTAATTTGTTAACTGTAATAAATTGATGAAATGAAGCGTTTATTTATCACATTTAAACTAAAACAAATTAATTTATTCAGAAAAAAAAATGTTTACATAAAAACTCTTTCCTGCGACTTAAAAACAAACTATAGAAAAAAGTAACATTACCGCACTAGAGCATTTTTATTTTTGAACATATTCGCTCTCGTGTTTTATAAGCTGCATTATGTACCTAAAAGCGGTGCAATAAGACCCACATTACGAGCAAGTATGTTGAAAAGAGTATTTTCGCTAACTGTAGACTAACATAAATCTAATAATTAATCTGGGATTATGACATAATTATAGTAGGTATTTCGATACATTGCGCACACTAGTAGGTACATTAAGCCGTTTCATTCATCTACTTAGATTAGTTTCATCTGTATTTTCTAAGGCTTTTCGTCTTATTATGAGAAGTTTATTCCGAATGCGTAAATGCGCGCTGCATACAAAAGAAGTCTGGTGATATTTTTAATACTAAGTTACTAACCAATTAAAGTCAATTAAATTTTGCAGAAACAATCTAGAATCAAATCTCTACGCTTGTATCTTGTCCGATTTTCGTTAAACCTACAGTTTCAATGCTAGGATTCATTGAAGATTTGTATGGAAATCTTTGAGGCACTGTATAATTTAAACTATATATTATAACGAAAATCTGACAAGATGCAAGTATAGAGATTACTTTCGAGATTGTTTCTGAAAAATTTCACTGACTTTAATTAGTTAGTATTGAAAATATAACCAGACTTCGTTTGTATGGAGCGCGCCAACAGTAATATACCCTTAAATCGTGAATTTTCCAGAGCGTACAGAAGGGACAAATTTGGACTAACAAAAAACCCTACGCTTAATTAATGAGGGCATTTCCCTTAATTCAAGAACTAAAGTCATCATGACCAACTCAAACAAAAGGGATATAAAAGACAAGTGAGTGATAACTAGGTTAAATAGACGTGAAATTAGTTTGGGAGCTTCAATTAGTTGAGCTTTAAAAAGTAATGTTTCGTCATACAGTGGACTCGAGCCGCGTCGGGACCGCTCTCGATTATTTTTTCTAGACGAGTGAGCATTTTTCTCGGCCGCTTACAAATGACCGCTTAGGTTCTGAGAAATCTTTTCCCCACATTTTTATTTTCCCTCCTGTAGATACTTCCATTATTCCGTTAATGGAACGGTGTTCAGAGATGCCCAAACAATGTAATCATCTACAACAAGACGGAATGTGTATCGTATTGTCTAGGCACAGGTTTTATGTTTACATAAATACCTTACCTATTATACAACGTTTTAATGAATTAACGCAAAACTAGAAAGTAGTTTGTTTAGAATCGAGAGCAGAATCGAATTATCATGGTTTCAACATAGGTAATTTGTTTCAAAATATTAAATTATTAGTTTGTAAAATTTAAAATTTACTGAAATCGATCTCAACCCACAGCTCGGGCACTCTCACCCTACTAACTACCAAAACAAGATTAAAATGTATCCATGAGCATGTTAGCGCTTTCATTCATTGCTGAAATGATAACAAATAATTTTTGCCTCAAAATTTAAAATGTGAATAACTTTATATCTTTACTATCAAAATAATGAAATTATTGTTTCAATCGAATTATTTTGTTATAAATCAGTTGGGGTGTATGAGGTTTTGCGCTTATTCATTAACACGTTGTATATTGCTAACAAATTGCAAACGATTATGTCACTATTATAATCTAAGCCGGGTTCTCTGTTCTGTGATTATAATATTATTATATCAGTATTGTATACGCAGTAGGTATGAAACATGAGATTGGCAGCTATCAATTTAACATTCAGTGAACCTTAAACCGAATTCAGATAATTTAGTGAGCCATTTTATTTTCCAATCTATTTTATATTATATTTCGTTTGATAGCATGGCATTATTTTTATTATTTTGATGCTGAAATCATATACTTACTTACCATAAATCAGATCACAGTGGTTCATACATTCGTTTTACTTTTTAGGGTTCCATACCCATAGGGTGAAAACGTGACCCTACTGACTGACTGAGGCCGAGATTCAGAGACGATTTTTTTTATCTTAGCTCGAGCTAAGCGTGGCGAAAATGTTTGGATTTTGACATACGGGAGTCCGAACTATGACTTTCAAATCGTCTCTGAATCTCGGCCTAAGCCTACGTTGTTCGTCCGTCCGTCCGTCCTACCTATTTAGGGCTGTAACTTTTGAACCGTAATAGCTAGACAGTTGAAATTTTCACAGAATGTGCGTTATATCGGCGAATTTGTGAACAAATAATAAAAATATTAGAAGTTAAAATTAAAGGGGGGGTCCTCATACAAGAAACTAGTTTAGATCAACTTTTTTCTTCTTGCTCTATCGTAAAAGTAAAAACGGTAATACATACAAGCGTTAAACTTGGTGTGATTATAGAGCAAACTCTACAATATAATATAAATATGAGAAATAAAAACCGGCCAAGTGTGAGTCGGTCTCATCTTAAAGGTCCAGAACAACAAAAAATTGTTTCAATTATTATGTTGTGTGGTTACACACTCGGTTACCGACTCGCACTTGACCGGTTTTATTTAATATGAATTAGCAAGCAAAGTAAGAAATATCCTTGACGAGCATTGCTACCTATTTATTTTACAGATGCAAATGTTTTAAGAGGTCGCTTTAGATCAGATCGGGAACGTGGGGTCCACATAACATATAATTTTTGATTACTTTACGTTTTATAAAAAGTTATGTATTTTAGGTATTATGGGTGGTGTTACGATTTACATATAATATGAAGGCAATAACGTCACAGCTGCTTCAGCAACCCCTAAAATGAGTAAACCCTTAAAATTGTTATTCAAAACAATTTATTCAAAAAATTTTCATGTCTAAAACATAACAAAATTATTCATTTGAGTAAGTACTGAGAGTACTTCACCTTCTAGAACGGCTGGGTCTCTCATTTGCACCTGTTTACTACATTAATTATTAATTTTATTTTCGCACCTTGCGCTGTGAAAAATCTTTTGTAAGTAGAAATTTTGCTAAAATGTAATTACAAGTTCCAATAATATTAGAAGGCTTTACAAAAGGTCTACGTAAAGTCGTTTAGTGAAATGATTAAGGCGGTCCAATAACTAATTTGTCTCGGCCATTGAACCTCCCCGAGCTGTGTCGACCCGTTTTTACATAGTTTGTATAGCCGACCGATCCCTAGCTTTATTAAAAAGATTTTTTGTTCTTCTCCCAGCCCAATAGGTAGAATTACTAACAAAAAGCTTTCTTTACTCACCGAACGTATAATCTGATGGTAATGAATGCTGAAATGAACATTCAACACAAAAGCTGTATTGTCATCCGAGAGCGGTAAAACAAATATAAAACAAAAATGGCTTAATCTGGTGCTGTCCCGACTTTCAGTGGAGTCGAGATCTTTCATTCGACATCGACACGTCGCCGCCGAGACCACGCGCCCTATCATATCACGACACAGCGTAAACATATAGAATTATTCATAGGACGTCAAAGAGGAAAACATTCATCCAAGATCACGTTAGTGTGAAAATCATGTCAACCCTTTTCGCCTTTCACAGTTTCAGGAAGTCACTGAAGTTGCAAAGATTTCATTATTTTGTTTGGGGTAACAAAAACAATTTCGTCTTGTTAGGAAGTCACTAGATAGGAAAATATTGAATAGACAGGTGTAAACAAAAATAAGTCCGAAGTGTTAATGTCCTTACCCGGGTGGATGGCATAATTTATCTACACTAAAAGCCCATATCGTCGTCAGTATCGCCTCTTCCCCGAACATAAAGCTAATAATTTATGACTTCAAATGAAAGAGCCGAGCGTGAACCTAGTTAGGTACCTAAATTCAAAATAATTTCTCTTGCTTTTGCGTTTACTATAAAACTCTAGCAACTGATGTTAACTGAAGGCTTAACTTATAGTTTTTATCAAGTTTTTATCTTATTAAAGGCTTGAATAATCCTCAATGATCTCGTTTCAAAAATCTTTTAATTCTCTCCAAATAGTTTTAATACTTATTTTGTTATCATCATCATCTTATTTAAGAGCTACGCTCTTGTCGGTGGAGTATTCGCCAATCCTATCTCTTTTCCGCTAGTGTCTTGAGTTCTTGATACGACTCGACATCAACCTTTTCCTTCACGTATCCATCACTTTTCCTTCTTATTTTCCTTATTTTGAGATCCTTAATTTAAAATTCTTTTTGTTTTAAAGTTTAATAATAATATTATCTATCTTAATTTGTAAAATCCTAGAATTTTATTAAAACAATTTTAGGTACACACGGCAATTTTACTTTGATCTAAGTACACGGTGACACATCAAGCTACGCAAAACCAAAATAAGATGGCCGCACGTAGATAGAGTAATGTATAACGTCGCGCGGCCAGCTTATGTTTTTTTTGCGTAGCTTGATGTGTCGCCGTGTGTACGAAGCAAGTACCTACTTTAAAATTTGAGTGCACTATGGGTTCCCGTTTTTATGTGGTACACTTAGATCTAATTTATTATATCTCAGCTTGATCGCTAATATCCATTGTTGGAGCTCAACAACAACTAAGAATAAAATTTCAAGAATGATCAATAAAGTATTTTAAGTATCTTCATATCTTGTTATTTTCACTAGATTTCACTTACAAGTAAGTATAATAGAAACAGCCGGAGCAAACTGAGCCTCGCGATAACCGTCGTATATCTCGCTCGAGCCTATCTGAGACCGTGATCTACGTGTTTGATATCAATCTAGCAGTTAACAAGTTGCTAAGTTTGGAGTTGAACCGACGCGACGTGATCTGTTATTATTGTAATATCCTACGTGCTGGTTAGCTGATAGTTTTAATTAGCGGTTTTAGCAGCATTTTTAAACAATTACCTAACGTTTAATATGATAAACGAATGAATTTACTTAGTCATTAAAGACAACTGTGTCATAAATTCAGATTATTGTGTCACTTTTTTTTTGGAACATTACTAAACAATTTATTATTTTGTACTGTTAACTACTGATATATTCCTGCTTATCGTGATATAAAAAACCTTTTTCCATATTAATATTCATCGACGGTTTCGACCCAAGTAACTGCAGACATATTTTCGAAAATATATTGATGAGATTTATGTAAATATGGGTAAAACATCATGTCGATTGACCGAAAGTGGAAGCGGTAAAAATCGGCAATAGAATTTACGGTTCATTTCTTCCTTTGTAAATCCGATAACAATTCACATCACGCCCCATGCCAAAAAGTATCTTACGTATATAGGTACCTATAAAACGTTGCGGTTAAAAGTCAGCTTCGCTCTACTTTTGTTAAGGAAGGTTGATTCATTTATTGCTACCTATTTGTAAGTAAAACGTTCCGCACAATGTATATCTTACAAGCTACTAGACAGTCAGTAATCCATTCCCATAAGTGCTCGTAGGTAGCTTGTGTACTTTCGTAGCATACGAGTTCATCAAATAGAACCGAATGGACTTCCATATCATAACATTATCTTTTTGTTTCAGAGCATGGCGGTTTCCGGAATAAGAGGATTCGTTTGAAAGCTCAAACATGATTCAAGTGGACAGTTTCAAGCGACCCTCGCCGTCACCATCTCGGAGCTCAGTGCGGAGTGACAGCCGCGTGCTGCGGCAGCCGCGCGTCATCCAGGTGAACCGGGATGCGTCCACGATGGTGGACGGGGAGGCGAGCGAGGCGGGCGGGCTGGGCGCGCCGGACTGGCAGCACGCCGCGCACTTCCGCTCGCGAACCTTCAGCGACGGCTTCATCAGGAACACCAGCCTCGAACTACTGCTCGGCGTCGACTGCGAGGCCTGCCTCGCCCTCGCCGCACAAAGACAGTGCCACGACAAAAACATATCAGAACAAGAATTCGACTTAGTCTGTAACTGTAATGTTCAACAAAATAATTATTTAAACTGCCACCGGGATGTCGGGGACCATCGGGGTCATACCCTTAGCATTTACGATTTGGAGAGGATCAAGAGAGACGTCGGCAGGAGGCATCTCACGGTCGGGTCGCATCGTAGCCTCGACAGAAAGCATCATAAAAGTAAAACCGTTGGTGTTTCTAATTACATTTCCAAACAGTTAATATCTTACGATCCTACGAATACACTCGTGCAGAAGATAAAACGGAAACTATCTAATTTAAAAAAGATGGGCGGCGATGCCATCTCTAAGAAGCATCAAAATGCGGTCCAACTAGCGGAGATAACATCGGGTTCGGCGAGCTCTCTGAAGAAACTATCTATGTTGTCGCTAGTAGACAAGTCGCAGAGGCGAGTCAACAGCCAGAGTTGCATTTTCACTTCGTCTGGATTTCAGGCGAAAGACGAAATGAAGAATAACGCTTCTACCTACGCAAACTTTTCTGGAAATGTCGACCAGTGCTTCGATAGACTAAGAGACTGTAGCGTCAGTTCAGATATGAATAGACGGACGAATCAAAAACTGATAAAAATGAGAAGTTTCGACAATAACGATGAACTCGTGAGCAGAAACTCATCTACTTTAGATACAATGAAATTTTCCACTCTAGATAATCGTAGCCGATGTCGGAGCATAAGAAGGCAAATGTCATACAACGATTTTCCAAGCGAACGATTTAGGGATAATAGAATATCGGAGACGTGGGCGAGGGATGACAACACGCTCGAGTCGAGAAGTACTCACACGGATTTGGTGGATGACGAGGCACAAACGTTCGTGGATGCTGACGTCATGATGCTAGGCGGGCCGCGGGCTAGCCACGCTCGCTGCACCTGTGACCCGGGGCGGGACACTCGCATTCCTTCTATTTTCTATGACACGCAGGTAAAAATCTAAAACCTTTAAATAAATAATCCTTAATTTTCATTATTAGCATATGATTAAAGGTAGTTAATTTGAATAAACGTGAAAAGTTTAGTAAAAACGGACGGCTCATAAATAAAACACAACCTTCGCTTATTTACAATTTGTTTTCCAAGAGTTTGTGGCAACATAAACCGGGTTTCCCTGTTTCAATAGAACCTTTTATCAGAGCTTTTGGTTGCCTTATTTTTCTTTATTAAATGTTTATCCCAATCTTGTGATTTCTTCTATTAATTCTCTGAGTACATTTTTAATTGGCAGTCTTAATCGAAGCACATTGCTGCACTGAAGGCTTTATTAGCTTTAATTTTAAAAACTGTCAATAAAGCTGCCTGTCCACTGAAGCGGAGCGAGGCTGCGGAGCGGAGAAGGGAGAGAATTTTGGTCAATGGGATTGCATAAAATCTCCGTTCCGAGATTTTATGCAATCCTGTAGGTTGATATTACTTCGTTTCTCCGCTCCGCAGCCTCGCTCCGCTTCAGTGGACACACACTCGACGCTTAGACTAGTGATTCCATTCTCTTTGGCTTAAACCAAATGACTATGGACAAGTTACGTGTGCAATTCTAATAACCAACTTTTCTGCTCCTTTTTGCGGGGGACGAAGTAGCATGAAATACGCAACTTTATATTTTATTCCATTACTTTAGATTCTAATTTTGATTGTTAAAAAGTCTCGAGTGAACTCCAATCGAGACTAGTTTGAAGTTATTGTTCCGCAATTCGGTATGTCAAGTTTTTTTTGGTATTTATTTCGGATGCGATTTATCATATTTAATAATATAAATTTTATTTTAAATTAATTTGATTTGTAATCGAGAAAATCATTCGAACTCCATGGAGAAAAGCTAAGCTTAATTTAAAAAAAAAACATTACCTGGCTTGTCTTTCTAACTCTATGCTGGGAGTTTTTGGTGGGAATTTGTCAGCTACGTTTGGAGTCGTCATATTTCATCGAATTTTTATTGTTTATAGTGAGTTTTGGTTCGTAATATTGGTGTTGTTTTGCGTAACAAAGTGTCGTGCAAGTGAACAATATACAGTTCTGTGAAATATGATGGTGTATGGGTCGTAAACAGGAAAAGTGTTCCGTCATTTGTAGCGAGCAAAGCGATCGGTTCACCTCTTTCCTGTGGACTTCTCTGCGTTTCCATCGTCTTTCGGGTGTCTCCAAAAACTCCAAAGAAGCGTCAAAACGTCGAACATCAACGTTTTAATTGCTATAAATAAGAGAATTTTATTAAAGACATCGGCTGTATGGGAAATTTAACCCTTTGCCTTGAATTGAACCAAAAAAAAAAAAAACTCTATGCTGGAAACAGAAACGGCAACATTAAATGTCAAATTCGGACATTGTGAATATTTTTTTTCTTAATGGCCAGTTATTTTTAAGTTGAATTTAAGTTTACCAAGGAGTTTACAGTTCTTCGAGTGACGTCACTCGCCGGACCGAAAAACGACGTTATTTTATTAAAAATATCTGTAATCGTTTCATTTTAAAATCTCTGACATTAAAAATATTGTTATTGAGACAATTATCTCGAAATGGTTTTCGATTCACCCCTCCAAAAAAAAACTTGACATACCGAATTGTAGATCTTTGTAAAAATAGGGCAAGAAGCGAGCCGCGCCCGCACCGGACGTTACGGAGCGCGGGCAGAGCGCGCACGTCGTGCCCTGCAGCGCGTGCAGTGTGTGCAAGGGCCAGCAGTGGCTGCCCACCGGCACCACGTCTACCACCAGCCACAGTTCCACCACTACTGGCAATTCCTCACGTAAGCAAACCCTTTAAAGAAAATTGAAACTATAGATGACACGACAAACAAACGTCATAAGCCGCATGGGTGTAGGAGCGCGTGCGGGCGAAAGAGATAGCGATATACCAATTTACAAACTTAGGTATGTTGATATCGCCATATAGAATGAGACAGCGTAAGGAATTGCAGTGTATTTTCTAGAACGTAGTACATATTAACCATAATCGTATCTCATGTAGATGTAGAGCCAAGCTTCTAACTCTACACGCCCTAACTCTACAATCCCTAACTTCACAAACTCTACACCTTGGTCAAAATTTGTGGCTTGGCCGTTTCGTTACTACAAGAACTATTGTATAACAGAAACTTTTCTGTTATACAATAGTGGATACAATAATGAACAGGGAATAAATTTTTCACCTTACGCCCATGTGTTAGTAACGAAATGGCCAAGCCACATATTTTGACTAAAGTGTAGAGTTTGTGAAGTTAGGGATTGTAGAGTTAAGGCGTGTAGAGTTAGAAGCATGGCTCTACGTGAGATCTGATAACTTTTTGACAATGCGAGCTCACTATATAGAAGATATGGTATAGGTCTCGTGTTCGCAACATTTTACATGAAAATATTTATGGTGGGATTAACTTCTTCGACAAGGACACGTGAGTGAGACTCAAATATCTAGGTACCGACCTGTCAGTCGGTGAAAATGCTTGAAAATAATGTTGGTGGATAAACCAAGAGGGGTTTTGAATCGAGTCGGTTCTGCAGTTTTGTATAAAATAGCCAATGACGTTCAAACAGCAAAGTGTTCATTTTTTCTCGATTTTGGCTTCATAGTAAAAGTTGTTCAGTTTGATGTTTTAAAACACCCCTTTAAATATTACTATGGTGGATGGTGTAACACCATGTATAAGAGTTCAAATGTTGGAGGACATGTTACCTACCTACCTAATTAATAAGTCGGGTAGGTTTTAATATGATTCTCATTAGGAAATAACCCTCATTCTGGCGCAGTCGGGTAATAAACTAAAAGCGGAAGATGGTCTTATCTAAGAAATAAATTGACAATATTGAAAGAACCGATAAAGTAAATAAAAACATGGAAAAGTACTCGAAGTTATAACTTTACTTCTTTTATTCAATCTCCAGATGCTACCACATTTAGCAATTTTATTTTATTTATTTATTTTAACTCTTTATTGTACACGGAAATATATATGAAAACAGCATAATAGACAATAACAAAGGGCGAGCTTATCTCTAAAGAGATTTCTTCCAGCAAACCCGTGACAGAGAGAGAGTATACAAAGTGAGGCAGGCATAGTGTGCACATTTAACTAATAAATCAGTATTGAACACTAATAAATACATATTAAATAAAGATACAGGTATATACTTACATACATACATACAAAAATATCCAGTACGATAAATAATAAATAAATATACTAGTTTATTGAAGAGAGATAGTGATCTTTGGCTTATAATGAATAAATTTACTAACACAAAAACTTGTACTTGCTAGTTTAAAGTGATGTTTCATAAGAAATAATTCGGTAAACCTTATGAACCCGTAAGCTCCTAAAGTCCGCGTATCCAGTACGGTGATAGAGTTTGCGTTTGACAGCAAGATTATTGGAAACCTCGTGACGACCGATCGGTGACCTAAATTGGTTTTGATGTTACTCTACTAATGCGAATATTAACTATTAGATAAGTAAAAATCCCTCCAGTACAGTTCCGAAATAGTCCTACATTTTCTTTATAACTTACAATTGAGCACGGAGTAACAAACAAACCCATAAACTGACAAACTTTCACAATAAGGACAGTTCGAAGAAAGTGGATATCCGATTCAGAATCGAACTCAGTTTGTTTCGTAGACCGCTAACCTAAATCAGACCGAAATCTGCTTGCTGGTTTTGAAGCAATCTATACAGAACCAATTTTATTTCAAACCTTCCGATCCACTGCATGGCAAAGGAAACGAATTGCATACTTTCATAAATCCATAGTCATCGGAAAAATAGATTGAACCAAATCGTTGACCGGCTACAGAAACTGCTACGCCGTAGCTTTAAATTAAGGCTTCGGCGTAGGAACTTAGGCTTTCAATAGTACAGTAAAACATGTTAAATTATTGAGTAACGTTTTATTAATCTTTGTTGAACCAGTGTTGGCAGCAACACAGATCGTGTTCAGAATACAGAGTAGACTAGTTTTCCAGCGGCTCAAGTAGTCGCTGTACCGAGTCCGCCGCACGAGACGTTAACTAAGGCGAAAACTTCTCTCCAACTTATATCAATTACTAAAGCTGCCGCAGCTTTGCGCATTTACGACACTCAAATGCTCTTTGCACTTGCAAATTTTCGATACATTGTTACCAAATTCGTCGTTGCACTTGCAAATACTGGTAAGTGCATTTGTTGTACTTTTCAAGAGAGCAAGAAACTGTTTTTTAACAAATTTCTCTGAAATTAGATAAACTATAGAATTAGAGTATTTGATTAACAATTTTCGAAAAAAAAACCTATACGAATAGGAAAATGTTTATCATTTGCTGCAAACCGCACCGCATAAGTTTACTTTTATATGATGCAGGTTTATCAGTATGGCACCGCCGCTGGTGTTGTGTGGCGGTGCTAGTCCTGGTGGCAGGGACGGCCTGCGTGGCGGGTCCCCTGGCCCTCAGGGCCCCGCCCGGGGCCCCTCTGCACGAGCGACTGAGGCTCGCGGAGCGGCTGCTTCACGACACACCTCTCGTCGATGGCCACAACGATCTACCTTGGAATATAAGGAAATTTTTACACAATAGAATTAAGGATTTTAGGTATGTTATGCTTTTGGAATCTCTTTGCAGGATTTTGACCATTAGTTGTGGTTCGTGGCTTCTACAGCCGCGATTTGTTTCTAGATTGTTTCTTTCATTGACTTTAAGTGGTTAGTATTGAAAATATAACCAGACTTCGTTTGTATGGAGTGCACCAACGGTAATATCCCCTTAATTAGACCAGCGCATCGGCTACATCTAGCGCCTCAGCCTTTTCTTTCATTCGTAACTTAAACAAACCTTAGTGTCATAGTGCTAAACTGTGAAAACCGCATCATAATCCCTCCAGCAGTTCCTCTTCCCTAGTTATAAGCCAACATTATACAGACAAGAATAAGTTTGGACTCATTTAGATTTGTTCTTTCGTACCTTTTGACACGTTATTCTTGAAACAAAGTTGAGCACAATTCAAAAGGGAATACAGTCGTAACTTAATTCGTGTCATTTAACAAACAAGCAGTATAGGTAATTCTTATAATTTTCTGATTGGTACATCGAAACGATTTTATTCTTCTGAAGAAGTATTTATCGTGAAAAAGGTATTCTCACGGGCCGTAGCCCCGACCTTTGGAAGGCTTGCGTGTGAACACAGGTCCAACACGTAGACGCCCCTTTGAGACACTTTTATTTGAAATGCGATGGGATGCACCAACCGTGGTCTATCTCTGAATGCATTATGCAAATGCACCAGAAGACATACCACGTTCGGTGCAGAGACTATTGTAGAAAGGATAATTATTATTTTGAAATCATATGTGGCGAGTAACCTTGCCTGCCGTGCAGGAGGCGATGGTTCGATCCCCGTCCAGGCCGACTCGTACCAATGAGTTTTTTCGGATTTGTAACACTACTGGCTTTGCGGTGAAGGAAAACATCGTGAGGAAACCTGCATGCTTTAATTTCGAGGCAATGTATTGTACCACTGTTAATTACAAGTGGCGACGGGTTCACTCCCCGTCACACCGGACAGAGTTTCGGTACTATTAGAGAAACGTGGGTTTTCTGAGTTTCCAGAATATCTCTGACTACCCTCTCGGGGAATATAGTCGTAAGCATATGCTTATGTTATTAATTATCATGATAAATTATTTCTTTGTCGTCATTATCAGCCTGTTAATGTCCCACTGATGGGTACAGACCTACCATCAAGGAGTTAGTACGGCCCTTGTCCACAAAGCATGCCCAATGCGTTTTATAGTGACATGATAGTTACAAGCAGCGCTGTTCAGAATGTTTTATCACTTTACCAGCAAACGCTGAAGCCTAGTCCTTTTGTCATGTCATAAATCTGTTTCTTTTCATTTCAATTACAAACCTAAATCTGAAGTAGCGCGCTCAAAGAAAACGCATAAATATGTTAGGATTTCTACACGTTACAAATCAAAAATAGCAATTTTAGTTTCTAGCCGTTTCTTTCTGTTACACCGAAAGAGATTACCACGGTTGTGAGTTGATGTAGGTAGGTATGTATGTAGGTACATGTCGAATGTTGCCCAGTTATCGATTCTCGACAAACGGCTTACAGGTTTTGCGTTCATTTGCTAACAGGTCGGATATCCCCAGGCAATGAATCGGTCAGGTATATTTCGGTGACAATATTTTGATAAAAAAACATTCTCATTGTAAAGAAATTCTGATGCGTATGTGAAGTCTACCAATTCACATTAAGCACGCGTGGTGAACTGACGCCCATACGATCTCTTCATGGGTAGGTCTATGCCCTGCAGTGGGATGTTTATCGGTAGATTTTAATTATTGTTTTGTTATAGATTCGATGAGGACTTACGGACGATATCGCCGTGGGCTACAAGTTCATGGAGTCACACAGACTTGCCGAGATTGAAGCAAGGAAGAGTCGCGGCCCAGGTGAGTACCTACTATTATTGTGTACTCGAGACATCATCAACATGGATGTCCACTGCTGGACATAGGCCGCCCCCAAGGATCACCACAACAAGTCCTGCGTTGTACTCGAGTACATTCAGATTGTTATCCAAATAAATGTTCGAATGTAGTGGTTTTTAGGGTTCCGTACCCAAAGGGTGAAAATGTGACCCTATTCATAAGCCTACGCTGTCCGTCCGTCCTTCAATCTGTCTGCCCTACCTATTTAGGGCTGTTCCTTTTGAACCGTAATAGCTAGACAGTTGAAATTTTCACATAATGTGCGTTATTATGGCGGATTTGATAAATAATAATAATAATAATAATAAAGCCTCTTTATTCCTTAATTTCAATTACAATAAATTCAGAATACAAAATAATCATCTTATTAAATTCATTAAGCATGCATTAATTAAATTATTATTTCAATCTCGTTATAAGTTCTATTACAATACATTTCATTTAATTAAATAATTTACACACATTACACTTAAAAAAATTATTGAATATTATTCAATTAAGGACCCCTCTTTGGGTAAAGGCCTCCTCCTTTTGGATCCAATTTCCTCTTTGTTGAGCTTTATCTATCCAATTTTCGCCGGCTAGTTTGGAAATTTCGTCTTTCCATCGTTCCTGTGGTCTTCCTACGGATCTCGTTCCTGTCGGACCGTGCCAAGTAGTTGAGAGCTTGGTCCACCTCTGGTCTGAAAGGCGCGCTACGTGTCCAGCCCATTTCCACTTTAGTCTATGAGTGTGTTGCAGAGCATCAATAACCTTGGTTCTGTGGCGGATGTCTTCGTTTCTTTGTCTATCATTCAGTTTTAGGTTTAGGATGCTTCTTTCCATAGCGCGTTGGCACGTTTGTATTTTGTTTCGTACGGTCTTGTTCAGCGTCCATGTTTGGCAAGCATAGGTCAGGCAGGGAAGTATGCATGAGTCCATTACCTTTTTCTTTTGTTTCAGTGGCAGTTTTGATTTTAGGACCTCTTTGTGGCACCAAAATTTTTGCCATGACGTGCATATTCTTCTGTTTACCTCATCTTCGTTTCTGGACCGTTTGAAGGAAATTTCTTTCCCCAAGTATATATAGCTTTCAACGTATTCTAGCTTTGTACCACTTACTGTTACTGGGGTTTGGGCACTGTTTGTGAGAATTTTAGTTTTTGATGCGTTCATTTCTAGTCCAATGCTGTTGCTTACTGTCATTAATTCGTTGATCATCTCCTCGAGCTGTTTGCGAGATTCGGAAAAGATAACTATATCATCAGCGAACCTTAGATTGCTTAGGTACCTGTCCTTTATCCGAATTCCCTTTCGTTCCCAATTGAGGTTTTTCATTATGGACTGTAATACCGCTATGAACAGTTTAGGTGATAAAGGATCTCCCTGTTTGACTCCCCGGCGTATGCTTATTGCTGGGCCTAATTGGTCTAGTTTAACTCTACTTGTGCTATTGTCGTAAATGTTTTTTAATATTTGTATATAAGAGTTGGGGACACTCTGATCTGATAGAGCCTTCCAGATGCTCGCATGTGATACTGAATCGAAGGCTTTTTTATAGTCTACAAAAGCCAAGTAGAGGGTGCGGTTGAACTCTACATACTTCTCTATTATTTGTGTCAGAGTGTGGATGTGATCCGTTGTACAGAAACCTTGTCTGAAGCCGGCCTGTTCTATGGGTTGATGTTCTTCAATTGCTGGTTCTATTCTTTTTAATAGACAGGATGCAAATAGTTTGTACAAAGAAGATAATAAGCTTATAGGGCGGTAATTACCAACATCTGATGGGTTTCCCTTTTTGTAGAGAAGTATGATTCTGGATTCTGTCCATTTCTTTGGAACTCTTTTCTCTTGTAATATTTTGTTGAATAGTGTGGTTAGTGGATGAGCTAGTAACATTTTTCCATTTTTTATAGCTTCGTTTGTAATATTATCCGGACCCGGACTTTTGCCACTTTTTAATTTTTCTATATTTCGGATAATCTCACTCTCTTCAAACAGTTTGGGTTCTAAAGGCGTCCCTGTCTCTTTCTCGGGCTCTGTCTCTATACATGACGATCGAGTGTCTACTCTATTTCTGGCTTCAGATGGATCATAGAGTTCTCTGTAGAAATTTGTTGCCAAGTTTACAATTTCAGATCTTGTTTGTACCTTGTTTGGTTGACTATAATTTGAACCTGGGTTTAAGTGGGGTATCCAGATTTTGCTCGTGTTCAGTTGTTTATTGCCTTTCTTTAGACTGCCAGATTCTGTAAGATACTTATTCATTATTTCCAGTCTATGATTCACATAATCTTTTCTAAGATTTTTATTGGTGGCCTTGTACAGCATCGATAAATCTTTCTTTTGTTTGGCGGAAAGAGGACCGCTTTTCTGTAAATCAGAGCGACATTTAATTAAGTTTCTTGTGTCTTCTGATATAAAGCTCTGTTTGGTATTAGATTTTGGTACAACCGAATTTAAGCTTTGCAATATGGTGGTTTCCAACCTTTCATAATAAGGCTCTATATCCTCGTTTGTATGTGTTTTTAGCTGTTTTACTTTTTGTTCTAGATTTTTTAAGAATACCAACTTGTTCGAAGGTTCTTCTAGGGATTTAGGTGCGTTGGAAAATGTTGCTCTACTTTTCTTTTGTTGTTTCAGAGTGAATGTTCCTCTTACCATATTGTGATCGCTGGAAAATACTTTGTTTTTTAGGACTTCTATGTTAGTGAATCTTTTTGGAATATTTGTTGATATGAAATCGATTTGGTTCTTCTCCTTTCCGTTGGGTGAAAGCCACGTCCACAATTTTTTTGGATTTTTCTTGAATAGGGTATTAATAATTGCTAGTTTATTTTCCATTGCGTATTGAAGAAATAATTCGCCTCTAGTGTTTCTTATACCGTAGCAGTACGGTCCAAGTACCATATCTTCGCCGCGTTTTCTTTGGCCGATTTTTGCGTTGAAGTCGCCCATCAAAATGCATTTTCTTTTTGCCAACTTTTGTGCTTCTCGTAGGGTGGCGTAAAAGGAGTCGATTTCATCGTTAGACGCTTCTTTTGTTGGGGCATAAGCCTGAATGATAGAAAATTCTTCTTTATCGAATTTAAGATGTAGTAAACATACTCTTTCTGATAGGCCCGTATAGCTTAATATGTTATTTTTTAGGTTCTTGTTTATCAGAAAGCCTACACCATGATGACCTTGAGTTTCACCAGTGTGGCAGAAAATATGGCTCTCATCTTCTATAATGTTATTGCCGATTCTTCTAACTTCAGACAATCCAATAATATCATATTTCACATTATTCAGCGATTCTTTTAGTAGCAGTAGTCTTTCTGGTTTTAGGATACTTCTGACATTATAGGTACATAAATACAGTTTTTGGAGTTGTTTCGGAGGGTTGTAGTCATTCGTTCTCGCGGTGACAAGCCGTGTTGAGAAACGTGTTGGGAGAGGGGCCTTTTGCTGATGCTATTCTGTAATAACTTTTGGTGACATGTAATCTTTGATGCCAGTTTTACTTTTCTTCGCCTTTGGGAATGGAGGGGGGGTCGTTTTATTCGTGGGTTCCCTTTGAATGTTTTCTGGAGATCTAGACATGTTCCTTTTATTTTTGTTTTGGTATGTGTTCGTGGAGTTTTTATTTTTATTTTCCGTAATAATTAGTTTATCGTACTTTATTATAGCTCTCTTGCCCTCGTCTCTAGCTTTTTGCAGTTCAGGTTGGAGTTCTTTGCGTTTTTCCAGGACCTTCGGGGGGAAGTCTTCTTTGATGTAGTAGTTGGTTTTTTCTAATTTTTTCTTTCCTTTCAGCAATAAAATTTTCTTCCCCGTTGTCGTAAGCGTTAGCACTATAGGTCTTGTCTTTCCATCATTTCTTCCTAGTCTTCTGACTGTTTCTATCTCCGCTCTTAGCAAGGGTATGCCGATATCAGTATTTATAATTTGAAGTATTATATTTTCCAAATCAACGTAGCTATTTTCTGTTTCTTCGACGCCGAATATCATTATGTTTCTCTTGCGAATGTGTTTTTCAAGTCCGTCTATGCGTATTTCTTGTTTATTTAGTATTTTTTCGAAATTGTTATATTTATTTTCTACAGCTGAAAATTTATCGTTCATGTTGTTTAATATCTTTTCTTCCATTTCTTTTATTTCTTTTTTCTGTTCCTGCATGTCTTCATGGATTTTGAGCAACATTGACTTTATTTCTTCCATAATAGAACTTGTGTAACAAATCCTTGTGGCAAAAAAAAAAAAAAAAAAAAAAAAAAAAAAAAAAAATCCTTGTGGCGCCCTCTAATTTTTATATGCGTAGGTTCCTCAACTGCTCGGTAGGCTAGGCGTCGATATTGCTGAGAAATCGATCGAAGTCTTTATACTCGATGGGTAGGGAGATGGTTCTTCTGCTTCACGTTAGATGGCGTTGCATGTACATGGGTTCTGTCTGGCTGGATGATGTTTTGCTAATTTAACGGTTTCTTTTTAGGTTATGTGATTTATTTACCTTGTAAATTTATCAAATTATTCTCTGTTTGCTTCAATATAATGATTTCAATAGTGGTTCTGGCCGAGGTGTTGTCGTTAGCGGCCGGCTGCAGTCGAAAACATACGCTAATCTTGAAGTAAAGTTGATCGTTTAATGACGCGTATTTGGCTTGTAGTTTTCTGTGTTTTATGATATTCTGGACTGATGTTTCTTCGTATTTCTTGCAGGAGTGGTAATCCTTTGGTGTAGTCACTATTATACACTTTATAACTAGCGTTTACTATTTTTAATGAGTTATTTTAGCAGAGATAACGTAAATAGGTGTTGACAGGTGCAGGTGGAAATTTTTTTTTTTTTGATAAATACAGGGTCCTTATTAATATGCTGACACTTTTTAAGGATATGACCAGACCGTCAAACTGAACAACTTTCTCCATGGCAGCAATAGCGAAATCGCGAAAAAAAAATCAGCTCTTCTATACAAAACTGCAAACCTACTTGAGCCAAATGTATGGGACAACAGATTTTTTTTTCGCGATTTCGATGTTGGTCCCATAGAGAAAGTTGTTCAGTTTGATAGTCTGATCATCACCTTCAAATGACCCTATATGTCAAAAGTTAAAAATTAAATGGAGTCCTCATACAGGAAACTAGTTTTTATCAAAGTTTTTTCTTCTCGCTCTCTCGTAAAAACGGTAATACACACAAGCGTCAAACTTGGTGTGATTATAGAGCAAACACTTTAGTATAACAACAAATAATAAAAACCGGCCAAGTGTAAGTCGTATCTTCTCGCACTAAAGGTCCCGGAGAAAACAAAACTTTTTTGTAAGTTAATTATGTTGCGTGGTTCTGTGGTAGGGAAACCCTCAGTGTGCGAGTAGCCCGACTCGCACTTAAACGGTTTTTTATCCAAAAAAAATGTTAGAATGTAGTGGTTTTTAAAAGTACCTATCGTATCAAAAATATTTTTGGCAGTAGGTAAGAATGTAAAACTAAAATTGTATAGGTACTAACTTTTAGATTTTTCCCCAAATTATTTGGGATTATCCAATGAGACAATGAGGCTAAAATTTCAACCAGATATACTTTAGGTAAGTATATCAAATATACAATAGGTATCATCAAATTGGCGGCCCCTTTGTGTCTATCTTTTTCGCATAAAGGTTCCATACACTTCTTGATCGGGAAAATAATACTTATAAATGTGTAATATGTATTTCGTCAAGCAATAGAATTTAAATTCATTTCTAACTAAACTGAATACCTTTCAGTTTAAATGCAGCAATAACCTACGTTTAACCGGCGCCGCCCGCCTTTACAAAATATTTCAATTTTCTTCTCAAATGTATGCTCTTTCTGCGTTTGATACACCTCCCGCTACCAAGTCGTGCGTGATATTCAATCATTCCTTACAAGAATCCCTCGACATAACTCTTACGTCAAAGGAACAAGTATGAAAATGGATTATTTCGTGGAACTTCGTATAAGGAATGAGGGATGTCAAAAGGAGACGTAGTCCAGTAAAAATATGGGTTGAAAGGAATTAATTTATAACACGAAATCTTTTGTGATAGATCGTTAAACAAATGATATTAAGATACTTTATTATCGAATCCAACTAAATTGTAATTTATTTATAGTGTCAGTTTTCTTTCTTTTTTAATTTGTATTGTTTTGTTTTAGGTTATGAGTTTATACAGGTTGTAACAAAACACCCCAGTAATACTTAAGGGGTGTGCTCGGGCCATCAAACTGAACAACTTTCACTACGGAGTCAACTTCGAAATCGCGAAAAAATCAGTCTGTCCCATACGTTTTAGTCGAGTCTGTACTGCAGTTTGGTTTGGGACAGCTGATTTTTTTTCGCGTTTTCGAATTTGGCTCCGTAGTGACGATTGTTTAGTTTGATGGCCTGAAACACCCCCTTCAGTATTAGTAGGGTGTTTTGTTACACCCTGTATACACTTCATTAAATTTGTGCCTACTAAAATTGAGTATTTCTGAAAATAGTTCGTAATTTCTTCTCAGTTAAAAACAAACGTCCCGTGCAGTATTTTCTTTGGACAGTAACTTCTATAATGTTTTAAACTTTATTTATTTATTTTCATAATTAATAAGACAATTTTTAGTTTGATTCTATCTCTAAATTATAACTTTAATTATTAAATTATTTCCTTTCGCCATACTAGCATAGCGTATTTTACTGGACTATCCGATGTACGGATATAATGTGTTGAGATGTTCTGACAGTTCTGGGCCGCGTACGTGCCGTGCGACGCGCAGCACAGAGACGCGGTTCAGCTCACCTTCGAGCAAATAGACCTGATACAGCGTCTCACTGACAAGTACCAACCCCAGCTGACTCTATGCACGTCTGCAGACGGTAAGTTTTGAAATGAATTATACAGGTCACGGTATGATTTTCGATTACGCTACGAAGATTCCGCAGCTACAAGTTTTGCTACGAGATACTACGAGCGTAGCAACCTCTGTTGTGATTGTGATCGTAAAATATTTGGGCTTGTAGTAAACTTTACCTGTGTGTTGTCACATTTTGATATTATAAACCCTAGATAGGATTAGGGACTGTGAGGGCAGGCATTTGCCCAACTGTGGGATGCTGAACGGGCTAGGTAAAAAACCTTAATACGCCAAGAGAGTGAACTATTACTTACAATAAACATATCACGTTCATATCCACTCTTAACATAAACAAGTAATTTGGTGGTCTTTAGGTATAAGTATAAGGTCTACAAAATTAGCTGAAACTTTTTTAAGGAGCGTATCAGACCATCAAACTGAACAACTTTCTTTATGGGACCAATATCGAAATCACGAAAAAAAATCTGCTGTCCCATAAAAAACTGCCAACCAAACTCGACCCGAATGTATTGGATAACTGGTTTTTTCGCCACTTTGATATTGGTCCCATAGAGAAAGTCCGATAGAAAAACTTGGTCGAGTAAGTTAGCAGTTTTGTATAGAACAGCTGATTTTTTTTTGGATCTTCGTCTCATCGAGAAAGTTGTTCATTTTGGTGGTCTGATCATCCCCTGGAAAAACTGTCAGTATATTTAAGAAGATGTGTGTAAACCTTAGACGATTTATATACGGACCCGCCTCGCCTTAGCATTTCCCCTCTGCCAACGTGCAAGACCAAAAGATAAATAAATAAATATCTTGGACACATCATTCTTTGGTTCATTATTTTTAACATTCAAAATTAGAATCTAAACTAATAGAATAAAATTCAAAGTTGCGTATTTCGTGCTACCTCGCCCCCCGCAAAAAGTACCAGAAAAGTTTGTTTGTAGAATTACACGCGTAATTTGTACTCATACAAGTAGTCTAAGGTGTAAACATGAATTAATATAAAACCTCATAAAACTTACTGGATATGGAAATCCTACAAAGACGGCATTCTGGCAGTTAAAAAAAACACGTGTTTTTTTTATTGTACTCAAATCTGATAAACTGGCGCTTTGTTTTGGTATGGTCATTTGCATTTTTATACGGATAAATATATCATAATACGGCCACGAAGCGGCAGGCAGCAGTTAATTTTATTTTTTGTAATCTACTAAAGAGTAGATGCAAAACCATCCCAGTTATTTGCATGAAAAACTCATTGTCTTGATTCTGCTACATTTAAAAAACCTTAAAATGGTTAAAATTAATTTCCATTTGCGAGTTTCCTCTTACGTCGTTGTTTTTTTAAAACAGCTTGATTTAAATGAATGATCTGTCTGTATTTACTTTGCTCTTATCTTAATTTCTTTTCTAATTAATCAGGAAGCTGGAGAAGGTGTATGTATTTCTTAATCCTTGTAATTAATTTAATTAATGATTAAAATTCAACTGAAAATATTTTTTCGGAATTTAAAAGACAATTTATTGTTGGTTTAACACACATCTTTCCGTGAGTAGTAACTATTAATTAATCTGTGCCGTGAATGTCATAAGAGGTGACTAACGGCTAAAAGAGAGGGTAAATTTTTTTTGGCCGTATCTTATGTCGTTCCATCTTGAAATGCACAAGCCTTAGACCATATAACTACGGACGTGCTACTAACAAACTTTTCTGTCACTTTTTGCGGAGGACGAGGTATCATAAAATCCGCAGCTTTGGATTTTATTCCATTACTTTAGATTCTTATTTTGATTGTTATAAAAATGGTCACGTGAGAACCCCAAACAAAACTATTTCGTTTGAAATTAGTACGTCTAGATTTTTTTTTGGAGAGCTGAATCGAAAACCATTTCGAGATAATTATCTCAATAACAATATTTTCTATGTCAGAGATTTTAAAATGAAAGGATTACAGATATTTTTATTAAAATAACGTTGTTTTTCGGTCCGACGACTGACGTCACACGAAGCACTGTAAACTCGTTGGTAAACTTAAAAAACGGGTCATTAAGAAAAAAAATATATATTCACAATGTCAGAATTTCACATCTACTTAATGTTGCCGTTTCTGTTTCCAGCATAGAGTTTTATTTTTTTTAACTAAGCATAGGTTTTTCTACATGGAGTTCGAATGATTTTCTCGCTACCACTTTTTCGTTTAAAAATTACAAATCGAATTAATAAAAAAATGTATTGACAAACTCGATTAATCGCACTAAAATGGAATCAGTTTCTTAAAATGATGTCTACTATCCGTAAATAATATAAAATCGATACCTAACAAAAACTTGACATAGGTACCGAATTATAGGCTGTATTGTTTAGTGATAAGGTATAAAATTGGTCATGTAACTTCGCAGAGGGGAATTATAGTAACCCGAGGCAGGTCCCTAGTTGCATAGTCTGAGGCACAAGTACATACTTTATAAGGTACCTAGTAGGTAGGTGTAGCAATAGCAAGTTATTGACCACTCTGAATAGTAGGAAGTACCTTCATATAGGTACCTACACCCGGATACAGATGACTATTTATCTAATGCATAAAGGGTGAGATTAGTTACCATTTGTAAAATGAAAACGCAGTTGCATTACTTTAAAGGGTGACTGTACTCATGATACTGAACAACTTTTTATTAGGAACTGTTACGGGGTGGGTCGATTCTTTAAAAAAAAAGGTTTTTTAGTTGAAATGAGTTTATTGAAAAAACTAAATTAGATACAAATTTATAGTGTCCTTCGCGAGGTTCACATAAATTAATTTAGAAATATCGAAAACAGATGTTAATGCAATAAAACCCCGTTGCACGCTAGGTCAGCAGTCTGTACCGCATACAAGCGTAGTAGACAGAATATTATAACACATCCTAAGCGAAATTAGGAAAAATAAATTTCGATTATACAGCATTTGCTATGTATGTACTAGGCCACCGCGAATTCGGACGCGTAAACCGCGCGTTTGAATCAGTGAACTGATTGCGATGAAATAAATCCTAAATATTAATCCAAACTAAGCCATTGTGCTTTGTAAGCTATTGTGAAAATCCTATTCAAATCGGTTGATTAGTTTTTAAGGGTGCAACAGACAAACAGAGAAACCGATTTTTTTGTTTACTAGCCCATTTCATCCCACTGCTGGGCAAAGGCCTACGAAACATTGAAGACTTTGGGCCAATTTGTGGTATTGGCCGAAACAGATAAACATACAAAAATTATTTAAAAAAATAATGCTCATTTTCTAAAAGTTCCTCAGGATAAGATGTTCATGATAAGTACAATCAGCCTATAAAGTTATGCAAGTAGGTATATATCTACCCTGTACAATTAATGTCTTATATCAATGCATAGATTTTAGTATAGGTATCTGCTAGATATAGCAATGTACCTTATTCATGTCGTTAACACAATACACGAGAATATTCACGCGTTATAATTTCCATATATGCAAATGCTGCGCACAAATTGCCCATTTTAAATATTAAAACACCATTATCGGCACCATGGAAAAGTTGAAATTGATGTTAGGTAGACAATAACTCAAAAATGTACAGGAAAAAGGGAGCTTGTTTTTAAAATCAAGCTCCAAATTACTAACGTAACTTTCCACACTGGCGTTGACGTTGAAAAATTATTATGGCACAATAACTTTACACTTCAATCCATTAACAATACAACCATTTTCGCAATGTTCCACAAGATTCTCCTTTATAATAGGTAGGTACTTATATAAATACGTTTCATTCCTCATACTCTGAAAGTAGGCCATTGTTTATCTAAGAAGCAAGTGGAAAGTGATGCATTTCCTCCCTAGGGCGGAAATGTAGATTACACACCTAGGGAAGGAAAGTAAAAAAGGTCTCAAGCCCAGGTCAATGATGTGTATATTATTTTTCTCCTCGATGGAGGCGAAAAGCGGCAACTTCGTTTACAGCGCGACGAAAGTTGACGCGTTCCGCCCGGAGAGGAAAACATATTTTTCATTCCTCATCCTCTGAAAGTATAGGCCATTGTTTTTCTAAGAAGTGGATGGAAAGTGATGCATTTCCTCCCTAGGACGGAAAAGTAATTTTAAAAAAATCCATGTCTATACTGAGTAAAGTCGTAAACATTATACAGCCACACTTCGATAAGATTGGATTAATTCTTAATTTTTATGATTACTATCCGCGTAATATATTTCAATTTTAATAGTAGTTAATTTAAATAACAATAACATTAGTAATTTGGAGACTTGTGTAAAAATTATAAAGCAGACAGAAAAAAGTGATCCCGATTAAAACCGCCTAAAAACCACTTAAAAACCTGGCTGACTTAAAAAATTAAGCCATATAGTTGCACGAAAAAGAAAAAAGGGCGGGAAAGCGAGATGTTGCTAATTTTTCAGAAGTAAATAAGGACCCGTTCTAAATCGTTTTTAAATCACTCGGGAAGTCTATCCGACTCATTCAAGCATCCATAATCATCGTATGCTTTTTCTCCTTCGTATCGGCACCCCGAATGGTTTCCAAACGTTTTGAAGCGTAGCCTAAAATAAATTCATCGAGCGATTCAGAAATTATATCTGCATATATCTGGTTTGGTCGTCTAAGTTGGTCTAAGAATGGATGAGGTTAGTGTCAAGTGCCTCTTGTACGCTGACGACCAGGTCATACTTGCGCCGTCGGTGACGGAGTTACAAGACATGTTGAATGTGATGAATGAGTCGTTGAAGAAGAAAGAAATGAAAGTCAATGTATGCAAGACGAAGGTAATGGTTTTGGAACGTGAAGACGATGTTACAGAATGTAACATTGTTATGGAAGGAGACAGAGTGGAACAGGTGAATGAATTTGTATATTTGGGAAGTTTGTTTAAGAGAGATGGAAAGTGTGATGGGGATATAGAGCGAAGAGTGACTGCGGGAAATAAGGTAAATGGTGCCCTGCACGCCGTGGTGAGTAGCCGGTCTGTGTCAAAAAGTGCACGTCTGGCTATTCACAACGGTGTGTTGGTGCCTACTCTGATGTATGGGAGTGAATGTTGGGTATGGAATAAAAGAAACGAAAGCAGAGTGAATGCAGTTGAAATGCGCTCCTTACGAAGTATGTGTGGTATTACTTTGGTTGATCGAATCAAGAACAGTGTGATAAGGGATTGGTGTAAGTTGAAGGATGATATAGTAACAAGGATTGAGAGGGGTATGCTTAGATGGTTCGGTCACGTAGAGAGAATGAATGAAAGAAGACTTACGAATGAAATATACCAAGCAAAGGTGAGCGGAAGTGTTGGGAGAGGCCGTCCGAGGAAAACATACCATGATCAAATCAATGATCTTTTCCGAAAAGGACAAGTGCGTAGCACCCTCAATCGACGGAAGTGCATGAAAAGATGTATGAATGTGAATGAGGCTAAAGAGGTGTGCCAGAGTCGTAGCGTGTGGCGGTCCGTGGTCTCTGCCTACCCCCATGGGACAATGGCGTGAGCTTATGTATGTATGTATGTATGTATATCTGGTTTCGAGAGATTCAGAAATTGATTTTGCATATATCTGGCTTTTGTTTACTTTCCTCGTAGTCGAAATGAAAAGCAGAGTGTTTAACTCGGGTGAAAGTCACCCATTTCACACTCGAACTATTGGCGCCCCTCACTGCGTCCGTGGCGCCATAACATCTCGTGTGGAATGGGTAACTTTCATCCCTTGGTTAACAATCTACTATAGGCGTGTACATATACTTAATTTACATAATGAAAACGTTGTAATTTGTAGACACTCTGTCTAGGACACAATTTAAAACTTTTTAAACTACTTTTAGTGGTTTTGCCACGTAGAACCTACTTATTGTGAATGTGTAAGTTTGTGACGATGTTTGGATGTATTTTTGTGACGACCAGAGCAGGACTGGCGACAAGGGACTACGGGGACTACGGATACAGTTTTACATGGGTCTTTGACGATAGGAGGCCCTATGTATTATGTATTCACTAGGTACAGGAATTGATACTGTTTTTCCTAACATTATTTTTTTTAATTCCTAGATTCTAGGTCTTACCACCAGGTGGACAAACACCAGTCTCCAAATAAAAAACTGTATCTTAACTATTATAAAACTGTAACACAAGTGTATCTGTACATTGAAGATATTTACATGAAAAAGATTACGATATGGTTTTTAGGTATCCCGGACTCAGAATCAAGGTTTTTTAGTATTTTTGGCCGTCTGTTTGTTTGTATGTTTGTAACAGACCGATTTTGATGAAACTTTTTTTGTTTGATAGCTTATGATCTGACTTAAAATCTGGTATATAATTTGTGCGGACGTAGTCGCGGGTAAAATCTAGTCTATTCTACAACGTGTTAATGAATAAGCGAAAAACCTCATACACCCCAATTGGTTTATAACATAATAATTAGATTGAACCAATAATTTCATTATTTTGATAGTTAACTTTTAAAGTTATTCGTATTTTAAGTTATGAGGCAAAAATGATTTGTTATCATTTCAGCAATGAATGAAAGCGCTAACGTCCACATGGATACATTTTAAGAATCTTGTTTTGGTCGTAAGTAGGGTGAGAGTGCCTGAGCGGTGGGTTGAGATCGAGTTCAGTAAATTTTCAAATAAATTATTTAATATTTTGTAAAGTATTACCTGTGTTGAAACCATGATAATTCGATTCTGCTCTCGATTCTAAACAAACTACTTTCTAGTTTTGCCTTAATTCATTAAAACGTTGTTTATGTTTTTTTGCGATTTTTCTATGTTTTTTAGGTAAGTTGTTCAGTATCATGAGTACAATCACCCTTTTACCGTTTACCCTAACACCCTAATATTAAGTAGAGCATTATGGATGAGGAACACGAAGATATCTTTACTGTTAACAGATATATTATCGGCACACGCCAACCACCGCATGTGCTCCCTGGTGGGGGTAGAAGGTGGACACGCCATCGGGGGGTCCCTGGGCGTGCTGCGGACCCTGTTCCAAGTGGGGGTCCGTTATCTTACGCTCACCTCCACCTGTGACACCCCCTGGGCTGAGTGCGCCTCCGCCACCGACAGGACGGAACCCTCGCCGCGCGGAGGGCTAACCCCCTTCGGAAAGGTACTTCTATCTTCGTGACTAGCCCAGTCATTTTACGGTATGACCCGAGATTAATTAAGAATGTTTTTTTTCGGTAGGTATATCATTAAATAGCCAATTTGAGCCTAGAAATTAAAATACCAAAATAAAAAAAAAAACTTCCCATTCCCATATTAAAAATTTTACTCGTTCTAAATATCGTTACGGTATCTTTTTTTTTCAAATTATATATAGCCTTATAAACATGAAGTACCTATAATATTTTTGCCTACTTAGTATTTTCTAATGAATACCTAAGTCATTTTTTAAATGTCAATATCTACTTTATTGCTCAAAGTCATTTATATTGTTAAATCAAATTAAAATGAATGCATTGGGTATTACTATTAAGTTAAAACCCTTCCCGGAGATACCTTTTGATTTATATGATGAGTAGCGAAATTTTTGAAATAAATTTTCTGATAGTCTTTTTGTCACTAAATGGTGCTGTTTACAGTTTAAAAGTCCCATACATAATTACTTCCGACCCATCCTTACAAAACTCCGTAAAATAACTAGGCTAAAGCACATCCCGAACGTGTAAAAACAACCGTACTCCTATCGAGTGTTTGTTGACACCATTCAGAGCAAATTCACTCAGCTATGAGACGCCTTTAACAAACATAAATTCACTTCAAAAGAAACTTCTTTATTATCGCTGACCCTCGTGAAGTTATCAGTGCAAAAAATACAAATAAAACGGAAATTAAACCTTCCGAAGTTTATTTACGCCATTATTGGGCGGGAGTTGTGACTTCTCTTTCCTCGTTTTAATTCTTTCTTGAGTCCCGAGATTACGAAGAATTGTAATCTCTTTTATACTTACAGATTATATTAAAGGTAGGTCGTTAAGGGTGGATTTATTATCTTACTTATTAAAGTCCCCTCTTATTAAAGATTTAGTCTGAATAAGTCAACCGATATCTAGAAAAACCGGCCAAGTGCGTGTCGGGCCACGCGCAGGGTAGGGTTCCGTAGTTGCCCGTTACAATATACGGACTTAGAAGGGGGCTTTTTATTTTATACTACGGGCTAATAAAGTCTAAAAAGTACATTTTATAAGTTACTCGACTATTACTCGTTAACTTGTAAAGCCTACTTAGCGGTGATAATTTTCCTTTTAACTTCGTTATATACTCTACAACCGTGAATTTTTTCACGTATCCAGAAACAACCTATTAGCTCGCAAGGGGAGGGGGGGAGGGGGACACTTGACTCTAACCACAATTTTCACTTTAAAGCTTATTATTTCCCTAACGGATCCCTAAATTGAAAAATGGTTTTCCCATACCCACAATATTTTTAAAAGACCTATCCAACGGTACCCCACACCATGGGATAGACGAGAAATAAAAATTTCATCCCCGCTTTGCGTATAGGGGATGCGATTTTATTTTACCACTTTGTCGGCTTGATAAATATGTATACTCATGTCAAATTACAGCTTTCTAGTACTAAACGTCTCTGAGCTAAGCCACGGACAGACGGACAGACGGACAGACGGACAGACGGACAGACGGACAGACGGACAGACGGACAGACGGACAGACGGACAGACGGACAGACGGACAGACGGACAGACGGACAGACGGACAGACGGACAGACGGACAGACGGACAGACGGACAGACGGACAGACGGACAGACGGACAGACGGACAGACGGACAGACGGACAGACGGACAGACGGACAGAAGGACAGACGGACAGACGGACAGACGGACAGACGGACAGACGGACAGACGGACAGACGGACAGACGGACGGACATAGCGAAACTATAAGGGTTCCTTGTTGACTTCGGAACCCTAAAAAGTTACTATAATCTACGTTTCTCGCAAGGTAAAAGCTTCCGAATAAACAGTCTCGTGTTCGAAATACTCGTAATATTGAAACAGGTACTCAAGACGAAACCGTAAAGATTGAGACGGCGGGTAGAGTGAGTGTGCCATAATCATAAACATCCTGCTGCTTCGCAATATTTCGCTTTGTATGAACTCCGGGTGCTTGCGAAGCAGTTCTTTGTTTTCCTTGCAACAATACTTTCGGAATATTTCCTTTTGTTGAAACCACTCACTGCATGCACGGTAACATACTCTCGTATCATACTGCTTTTAGCTTACCCATCAACGATTTTTACTCAATAAAATTCTTACAATTTATAGAAGGTTTCATTTATAAATCTGGGGCCTATTTCACAAACATGACAATAGGCTACTTGACAACTAGTAAAATCAGCTACTCTTTATCAGACGTCAAAACGTGCACTTTGTGTGAAATTTGTACTCAATTCTGAGTTGTGACGTCATCAACATTTCATTACTTTTTAAAGTTTATCTTGTTATTAAAAATTGTATTCAAGCTAAAAACTCAATGAAAATGGGAGTTTAGCGTTATTTTCTAACTTGTTTTTATTGAGAAGATATAAATAAAATATATCGTATGTAGTCAAATACCCAATTGTAACTCACAATGATAATTTGAAACACATTACTGAGAATGTTATGTTAGGACACATGTTGTTTAAGTAACCAGCATTGTAACCTGAATTCTGTATGTTAAGTTTATTTTTTCGGAGGGCTGAATCGAAAATCATTTCGAGATAATTGTCTCAATAACAATATTTTCTATGTCAGAGATTTTAAAATGAAAGGATTACAGATATTTTTAATACAATAACGTCGTTTTTCGGTCCGACGAGTGACGTCATTCGAAGAACTGTACACTCCTTGGTAAACTTAAATTCAACTTAAAAAATAACTGGCCGTTAAGAAAAAAAATATTCACAATGTCCGAATTTGATATTTAATGTTGCCGTTTCTGTTTCCAGCATAGAGTTAGAAAGATAAGCCAGGACCTGTAAACTCTTGGGTAAAATTCAAATTACAAACCATAAAGAAAAAACAAAAATTCACAATGTCAGAATTTGGTATTTGATGTTGCCCTCAGAAGTTGCCGTTTCTGTTTCCAGCATAGAGTTAGAAGGAACAGGCAGGTGATTTTTTTTTTAATTAAGCAAAGGTCTTCATGGCGTTTGAATGATTTTCTCGCGACCACTTTTACCATTTGGAGAAAACAATTAAAAATTAAATTTAATATTGATAAACTTAATGAATAGCAAAAAAAATTATTTCTTAAAATGATGTCTTCTATCCGTAAAAAATTAAAATAAAGAGCGAAAAAACTTGACATACCGAATGCCATTGTTAATTACAATTGTCATGTTTATGAAATAAGCCCCTAATTGCGTTCGAGTTTCATTGGTTTCTGCTACGAATTGAATTCGGGCTTGACAAAGATTCCGAGAAGCCAGCAATTAAATTAAGCATTAATGCTTCCACAAATTCGCTGCGAACTTGGTTAGAAGTTGTAGAAACAATAGAACAGAGTTTACTTTGCGGTAAATAAGTATTCAGACGCTGCACTGGCTGCATTTGTAGTCTGAACATTTCCTTTGGTGAATTTCGTACCTATATTTTTTCTGCAAATAATTTTGAAGCACTGTTTCGAACGTAATGGTGTGTATTGAGATTGAGAGAGCCATATGTGCAAAGGAATAACACAGGCTGATGATAATTTACCATAACACGTCCATAACTCATACATATTAGTTCCCTTTTTAGGGTTCCGTAGTCAGAAAAGGAACACACGTTGTGTCTGTCTGTCTGTATGCCCTGTATTGTATAATGTACTCTTTGTAACCACAAAACACAAAATAGTAGGTAGTATAGAAGAAACAAATATATTCCCAGAATTTTTTTTTAAATCTAGTGAGGTGTCGTAACTCTTGTAACGTGGAACAAAACATCCATATAAACTAAGTCGTTACTATGCTTGTATCTCGAAATATATGAGCTCAAAGTCAAGAATACTTCCCCCTCCCCTCTAAGTTTTAAAATAGTGGAGTACAAATCTGACATTACTCTACAACTATGAAAATCCTACCGAACGTTGTAGCATACTCAAATCCTGCAACATATCCGAAACGCATCCTAAATATCAAAAACTGATGGTCTCGGCTAGATCGATAATCGCTAATGATTGCTTTTGACGATTACTTTAAGTTATCTAAGCTATGTTTAATCAAGCTTTTGATATAAATGACTACGGAACCCTATCATGGGCGAGTCCGACACGCTCTTGGCCGGTTTTTTTATTAGTAGCATTCTTGAAAACCCCGTCTTCCGTCAGGTGGTAGTGAAAGAGATGAATCGGCTGGGCATGCTCGTGGACCTGTCTCACGTGTCGGAGCGCACGATGCGGGACGCGCTGGCCGTGTCGCGCGCACCCGTGCTCTTCTCGCACTCGTCCGCGCGCGCGCTCTGCAATGTCACGCGCAACGTGCCCGACACCGTGCTACGGCTGCTCGCCGCGAACAAGGGACTCATCATGGTCAACTTCTACACTTCCTTCCTCACGTGCAAGGAGACAGCCACGGTTCAGGATGCTATAGGTCAGTGTTGCCAGATACCAGTCAGTCTAAATCGCCAAAAACTCGAGCCTAGTAGCCTAAAGTCGCCTAAATTTTTTTCCTCACAATTTACCTAGCCTAAAAATACCACTTTATTCGTGATTGTTGTGTTATTGTTGTTATGGTGACTGTTAGCTTCATTTGCTAGAATGGTTGTTCGAGACAGAAAACATTTTTTTACTATCCTAATCCCTTAGAGAATCCAGACCCCAACTTGCACATTTTAAAGTTTTTGGTCACAGTTGTTTCAGCTGAACGAAACCCATACACCAAACACTGGAAACTAATAGTGTTTGTGGTCAAAATGGTGGTAATTTTATTTTTCTTTGGAATTATATATGATTCTTTGGGAAAGTTGTTCAGTGTCAGGGGTACCATCACACCTTAAAGTAATGCAACTGTTTACCCTAACGCCCTATAATTACTGGCACCTAGAACACGGCGGTAGACATCTAGGTATGACCTACTGTCGTGTTCTCATTAACGACGGTCCTACGAAAGAGGAATCCTGACTAAATTTGCATCTTCCACAGCGCACATTAACCACATACGCGACGTAGCCGGCGTCGACAGTGTCGGTCTAGGCGCTGGGTACGACGGAATTAACTAGTAAGTACAGGTAAAACTTATCTCGCATACTACGCGATGTTAACTTAAGGGAATATAATAGGGTATTTAACAGGTTTTGAAAAACTGTTCTACGTTAATCACTGATGTCTAAAGACTTTATAGAAAATGTATATTTTACGTTCCATTACATAGGTATAGTGCAAGAAAAACGAAAACAAAAAATATTATTTAAATATCCCGCGAAAACTTTTTTCTGACAATATACGTGGCTACAAGCAGGTGACGTCACGATGACGTAAACTTTGTACGACACTCAGGCCGAGATTCAGAGACGATTTGTAAGTCATAGTTCGGACTCCCGTATGTCAAAATCCATACATTTTCGCCACGCTTAGCTCGAGCTAAGACCAAAAAAATCGTCTCTGAATCTCAGGCTCACACTCTACACCCA